>JAKUCG020000117.1:0-483263 GCA_022539655.2 Ceriodaphnia dubia | reverse complement strand
AAGGGCTTAAAATTGGGACCAAGCACGACTTTCTGTAATCTCCCATTTAAGTTTATGCTCATTGGGAAGTTGATAGACAAGAAATTGTTGATGGAACATTTTCTATACTCTCATCGCTTTTTCCTTTCTCCTATGCAAAACATTAAAAAGATATTTATGGGACACATTTGTTAGAACAATAGCTTTAAATTGGGACCAAGCACGACCTTCTGTAATCTTCCATTTAAGTTTATGCTCATTGGGAAGTTGATAGACATGAAATTGTTGATGGAACATTCTATATACTCTCATCGCTGTTTCATTTCTCCTATGCAAAACATTAAAAAGATATTTATGGGACACATTCATGAGAATAGGGGCTTCAAATTGGGACCAAGCACGACCTTCTGTAATCTCCCATTTAAGTTTATGCTCATTGGGAAGTTGATAGACAAGAAATTGTTGATGGAACATTCTATTTACTCTCATCGCTGTTTCCTTTCTCCTATGCAAAACATTAAAATGATATTTATGGGACACATTCATGAGAATAAGGGCTTAAAATTGGGACCAAGCACGACTTTTTGTAATCTCCCATTTAAGTTTATGCTCATTGGGAAGTTGATAGACAAGAAATTGTTGATGGATCATAACCCCAACTGTCCCAGCGTTTCACAGACGGAAGACCAAACAACGATATTTATGAATAACATTAAGGAAAACAAGGGCTTTAAATTGGGACCAAGCACGACCTTCTGTAATCTCCCATTGAAGTTTATGCTCACTGGGAAGTTGATAGACAAGAAATTGTTGATGGAACATTCTATATACTCTCATCGCTGTTTCCTTTCTCCTATGCAAAACATTAAAAAGATATTTATGGGACACATTCATGAGAATAAGGGCTTCAAATTGGGACCAAGCACGACCTTCTGTAATCTCCCATTGAAGTTTATGCTCACTGGGAAGTTGATAGACATGAAATTGTTGATGGAACATTCTATATACTCTCATCGCTGTTTCCTTTCTCCTATTCAAAACATTAAAAAGATATTTATGGGACACATTCATGAGAATAGGGGCTTCAAATTGGGACCAAGCACGACTTTCTGTAATCTCCCATTTAAGTTTATGCTCATTGGGAAGTTGATAGACAAAAAATTGTTGATGGAACATTTTCTATACTCTCATCGCTTTTTTCTTTCCCCTATGCAAAACATTAAAAAGATATTTATGTGACATATTTGTTAGAACAATAGCTTTAAATTGGGACCAAGCACGACCTTCTGTAATCTCCCATTTAAGTTTATGCTCATTAGGTAGTTGATAGACAAGAAATTGTTGATTGATCATAACCCCTACTGTCCCAGCGTTTCACAGACGGAAGACCAAACAACGATATTTATGAATAACATTAAGGAAAACAAGGGCTTCAAATTGGGACCAAGCACGACCTTCTGTAATCTTCCATTGAATTTTATGCTCACTGGGAAGTTGATAGACAAGAAATTGTTGATGGAACATTCTATATACTCTCATCGCTGTTTCCTTTCTCCTATGCAAAACATTAAAAAGATATTTATGGGACACATTCATTAGAATAAGGGCTTCAAATTGGGACCAAGCACGACTTTCTGTAATCTCCCATTGAAGTTTATGCTCACTGGGAAGTTGATAGACATGAAATTGTTGATGGAACATTTTCTATACTCTCATCGCTGTTTCCTTTCTCCTATGCAAAACATTAAAAAGATATTTATGGGACACATTCATGAGAATAGGGGCTTCAAATTGGGACCAAGCACGACCTTCTGTAATCTCCCATTTAAGTTTATGCTCATTGGGAAGTTGATAGACAAGAAATTGTTGATGGAACATTCTATATACTCTCATCGCTGTTTCCTTTCTCCTATGCAAAACATTAAAAAGATATTTATGGGACACATTCATGAGAATATGGGCTTCAAATTGGGACCAAGCACGACCTTCTGTAATCTCCCATTTAAGTTTATGCTCATTGGGAAGTTTATAGACAAGAAATTGTTGATGGAACATTCTATATACTCTCATCGCTGTTTCCTTTCTCCTATGCAAAACATTAAAAAGATATTTATGAGACACATTCATGAGAATAAGGGCTTAAAATTGGGACCAAGCACGACCTTCTGTAATCTCCCATTGAAGTTTATGCTCATTGGGAAGTTGATAGACAAGAAATTGTTGATGGAACATTTTCTATACTCTCATCGCTGTTTCCTTTCTCCTATGCAAAACATACTATGCAAAACATTAAAAAGATATTTATGGGACACATTCATGAGAATAGGGGCTTCAAATTGGGACCAAGCACGACCTTCTGTAATCTCCCATTTAAGTTTATGCTCATTGGGAAGTTGATAGACAAGAAATTGTTGATGGAACATTCTATATACTCTCATCGCTGTTTCCTTTCTCCTATGCAAAACATTAAAAAGATATTTATGGGACACATTCATGAGAATAAGGGCTTAAAATTGGGACCAAGCACGACCTTCTGTAATCTCCCATTTAAGTTTATGCTCATTGGGAAGTTGATAGACAAGAAATTGTTGATGGAACATTTTATATACTCTCATCGCTTTTTCCTTTCTCCTATGCAAAACATTAAAAAGATATTTATGGGACACATTCTGATAGCAAAACATTAAAAAGTTTATGCTCATTTATAGACAAGAAATTGTTGATGGAACACATTACTGTTTCCTTTCTCCTAGAAAACAAAAAAGATATTTATGCTTAAAATTGGGACCAAGCACGACTTTCTGTAATCTCCCATTTAAGTTTATGCTCATTGGGAAGTTGATAGACAAGAAATTGTTGATGGAACATTCTATTTACTCTCATCGCTGTTTCCTTTCTCCTATGCAAAACATTAAAAAGATATTTATGGGACACATTCATGAGAATAAGGGCTTAAAATTGGGACCAAGCACGACTTTTTGTAATCTCCCATTTAAGTTTATGCTCATTGGGAAGTGTCCCTGACTGAGGACTCAGTGTTTAAATAAAAACACTCTGTCGATTCAAAGGCTGAGTTTATTTCTTGGTCGAAACGAAAGCTTCATCGCAACGTCTCCTTCCGTCGAATCCTCCGAAAACACTGCCTTCCCCTTGCTCCGAGATTTCGCAAGAAGGCGACGGCAGGCCGTTTCCCACGGTCAAATTGGTCACACGGGTGTCGACATATCAATACAGAAAAAAGGGAAAGCGAGATAAATGGGCATTGGGGAAAGAGCTAGACGACAGCTTTATGAGAGGGAAAGAAACAAAACAACAATCTAGAAATCTGAGTGAAGACAGCTGCATTTAGGTCAATGGGGGCGAGTCATAGTGTGAAAAACGGGGCGACTGAAACAGGACTGGGGTGGTGAATAAGGGAAGAAAGAAGAAACACAAAAAAAAAACGAAATCTGAATTGGGATGATCGAGAGGCGGACAATATAACACAAAAAATAGTAATCTACCGATGCTCAATCGGTTACAGCGGGGCCTGTTTTTGACTGAGGTTCAAAAACATCTTTTTCTAGTAAACACATTTTTGCTGCGGGGCGCAGGTATTCTCCGGTTTTTGTCTTCACTTTGGCAGCTCTAACAACACCATCTTGACTGGTAATTGTTTCAAGGACTCTCCCGATGGGCCAGTGTCCTCTCGGAGAATCTGGGTTGACCAACAGGACGATATCGCCCACCTCCAAATTCGGTTTTCGTCGAAGCCATTTCTTTCGCTCGGTAATTGTAGGCAGGTATTCTTTTAACCACCGGCGCCAAAAGTGGTTCACCATCACCTGTGCAGCTCGCCAACTTCGTTTGGAACTTATTTCTGTTTCGTCAAATACATCCATTGGGATATTTGGATTTGCTCTTCCTATAAGAAAATGATTAGGCGTGAGGGGCTCAGGGTCCCGCGGGTCAACGCTTATATGCGTCAGTGGTCGTCCATTGAGTAGGGATTCTACCTCAGTTAGTATAGTTATCAACATCTCATCAGTTAGCGGACGTGAATCCATGATTGAATTGAGTGCAATCTTAGCAGATTTTACCATTCTCTCCCATACACCACCAAAGTGGGGTGCTGCAGGTGGAGAGAAATGCCACTCAATCGAACGCCTACTCATAGCTCCATCAATTTTTGCTTGGTTCCATCTTTCTAAACATTCCCTGATTTCCTTATCTCCAGCGACAATCTGCGTACCGTTATCGCTGTAAACTATAGCGGGACATCCTTTCCTATCAGTAAACCGTTGGAACGCCATGAGGAATGAATTGGTGTCAAGAGTCGCTGTCCATTCTAGGTGTACAGCTCGAGTGACGAGGCAAGTAAATAAAAGGACGTACCGCTTTATCTTTCGCCGAAACATGCTAACAGTGTATGGACCAAAATAATCAAGACCGGTATTAGTAAAAGGCGGCTGGTAAGGCTCAATGCGACATCGGGGAAGAGAAGACATGAGCGGAAAATCGGGCTGTTTATGCCTCCTCTTACATGTAAAGCATCGATTGACGTATCTTTTGATCGTAAGGCGGCCTCGAATAATCCAGAAGCGGGATCTAAGACTACTTAGCAATCGTTCTACTGATGGGTGTCTTAAAAGAAGATGTTCCTCCATCACGATAAGGTTTGTGAGTGGATGATCATGAGGGAGAAGGATAGGATGTTTGATGTCGTATGAAAAATCTCCCTTATCGATACGTCCGCCAACTCGTAACAAACCAACTTTATCAAGAAATGGAGCAAGTTTTATAATGTGAGAATCATTGCGTATCGGTTTACCGGACTTGAGCGCCTTTATTTCTTGACCGAAACATTCTATTTGTCCCTGGCGGATACATGTCTCCTTAGCTGTTTTTAATTCAGGAATAGTTAGGAATCCAAATCGAATTGGTTGATCACTGGCCTTCATTTTAAGATTGTGTATGTACCTAGCAATCCAAGCGACTACTCTGCAACATTTAAAGAAATTCGATGAATTTTTTATTAGGTTTGTTATCCCTTCAATCCCTTTAGAATGGTTAATCACACCGATCCACTTTGATTTTGCTATTTCGGGGTCATCTGACAATGGTTCTCGACATAATTGTTGTTCGGGCCAGTGATCTTCTGACTGATAAAGGAACGCGGGCCCAGAGAACCAACGGTGATTATCGTTAAGTTCCGTAGGAAACAATCCGCGGCTGCATTCGTCTGCCGGATTGTCCGTTCCCGGAACATGTGACCAATCATCCGCACTGGATCCGTCTAGAATTTCTGCAACTCTGTTTGCTACGAACGTATGATAACGACATGTTTTAGACTTAATCCATTGTAAAACTGTTTTTGAGTCACACCAATAAAAAACTCGATTTATTGGAATCCTAAGGCTGTCCAATACCTTTCTTACGAGACGCAAGCCTACAACCGCACCTTGTAACTCCAATCTCGGGATTGTTAACGGTCGAATAGGTGCCACGCGGGACTTCGATAAAACGAACGAGACTCGGGCAAGATCCTTGTTGCAAACAACTCGCAGATAAACGACGGCACCAAAACCAACCATCGAGGCATCACTGAACGCGTGAATTTGAGCCTCTTTAAAATGGGGTGATAGCGTGAGAGGTCTGGGTATTCTTATATTTTCTAAATAAGGAAGGTGGCAAATCCAACGGTGCCACTGTATTAAGATAGCTTCTCCTACTATTTCATCCCAGTCACACCCCGACGCCCAAATTTCTTGCATCACCTTTTTTGCGATTAAAATGACAGGTGTTAAAAAACCCAACGGATCGAAAACGGTTGAGATGACGCTCAAAATTCGTCGTTTGGTATTCGCCTCTGAGTCTAGGTTAATTTTAAACATAAATTCATCCGATTCGCTGTTGTATAGAACGCCTAAAGTTCTTTCGATAGGTAGTGCTTCTAAATCCAAGTTTAATGTGGGGTTGTTCCTATCTTCTCTGGGGATTGTAGTCAAAACCTTTCTAGACGAAGAGATCCATTGATTCAAATGAAATCCACCTCTTTCTAACAAGGCGCTGTACGCCTTCCTGGACAAAATCGCTTCCTCCTCCGAATCAAAAGAATCAAGTAGATTGTCCACGTAAAAGTTCGTTACAATTTTATCTGCTACACTTGGGAATTCCTTAAAGTGTTTCTCTGCGTTCCGTCGTAGTACACTCGAGCAAATGAAGGGGGAAGAGATTGCACCAAAGATTTGAACTTGCATCTGATAGATAGTAGGAGGAGTGTGGACCCCGGGTGACCGCCATAAAAAACGTAGCGCAGATTGATCTTCGGATTTAACTTGAACCTGCAGAAACATTTGTTTAATGTCCCCGCTCAAAGAAATAGCTCTTTCGCGAAATAGTAACAGTACAGTCACAAGATCATTTAAAAGGTTAGGTCCTTTTAACAATACATCATTAAGAGACGATCCACAATGTCTGGCTGAAGCGTCGAAGACCACACGAACCTTATTAGGTTTCTGAGGATTTATCACGCCGTGGTGTGGGAGGTACCACGTTCGGCCCTCGCATCCGGCTATCTCACTTGCATTCACCTTTCGCGCAAACCCATTTTCTATATAATCGTTTATCACGGCTGTGTACCTCTCGGCGAAAATCCGATCCCGGCGAAAGCGATGTTCTATAGAGCGGAGCCTGCGAAAGGCTGTCTCATAGTTATTCGTTAAAGAAATGGTGGAGGACACCCAAGGAAGACCTACGGAGTAGCGAGTTCCATTGAATGTCGTCGTTGCTTTCACTAATTCCCTGGCTCGCTTATCTCTTTCTGATTCAGGGAATCTTAAATTGGGGACGAGCCCAAATGACTCTGTTTCCCAAAACTTCTCCACCGTCTTGTGTAAATCGCATTGATTCCTAATTGTAAGAACAAATGGTGACTGTGGTTGGTTTGTTTTGTCTCTTTCCGGAACAGGCCCAACGCAGCACCACCCGAACGGAGTGCGAATTCCATAAGGCGCTTGAGTTCCCTTTGGTGGCGCACGCCTGTCTAATTGTTGATGAGCTTCTTGTATTTCTGCCCCGATGAGAATCGTAACGTCTCCAAAATCAGTATCATTAATTTTTACGTCACTTAGATGAGGCCATCTAAGTTTCAGCTTCTTTAAATCGTATTCTCTCTTCGGTAATTTGAGATTTGGAACGGTGGAAGCTTCAGTGACGTCAACCACGAAGGACTCATCTAATGATTTGATAATAAAGCTGACCTGTGACGTTCGAATAGCCGGGTCTCTGCCGTGAAACGTTCCAAAAGTAGTTAAACGAGGCCTTCCATTCAATTTCAGTTTTTTGGCAACATCCAATCGTATCAACGTCACATCACTTCCGTTATCTAACAAGGCGTGTGTATACACCGTCTTTCCATTGGCCTGTAATATAACTGGGACCACATTTAATAGCGTTTTTAAGATAGTGCGTTTACTTGACATCGTATTTACGGTCTGGCTGTGGCTTTCAACATCCCTTGCTTTCAAGGGATACATCCGCGGGGCCCCGTGAATCAAATAATGGTGACGTTGCCCACATTGATCGATTGAACAGGTCGATTTGGAAGGGCATTCTACACTGCGATGAAGGCCATCAAGACAACGAAAACATTGTTTTTTATCTCTTACGCACTCGGCTCTTTCCCCTACTGACATTTCCATAAATACATTGCACTTTTCAATTGAGTGATTTTTCCCACAACAAAAACATGAGATAGCCCGCGAATCTGTTAACAAAACTGTAGGCTTCGAACCAGACGAAAAGTTAGTGCGTGACTTACTGTTGTCTTGTTCCTTTCGAAACCCCTTTTTACTAGACTTATTTTGTATTGACGGCGGTCGGATCATCATTTCGCCCATCACAATCTCATCGAGCCAATGAGCTAGATGTTTAAGAGTTGCCCGTTTCGGTATCATTTTATAAACCTTAATGCCCCAAGTATTGCGCATTCGAGGTGGGAGTTTACCGACAATGTGTTCTAAAGTCATTCCCGCCTCTAAATCTTGTTCGTATCCCCCGTTTCGTAATGCATACATCGCCCCGTGAAGCGTTCTTGAAAATTTGCCAAGTTCTGAATAGTCATCGTCTTTGATAGTCGGTAGGCTCATCAAAGACGTTAAATGGGCTCGGGCGACTACTTGTGGCTGTCCATAGCGCTTACGTAACTCTGTTAGGGCGTCATAATAGGTGGAAGCATTCTCAAGATATTCGGAAATATATGAGCGTACTTCAGATGACAATAACTGTTTCAAAACTGCGAGTCGTTGGCTATCGGAGGGTAGGACATCGTGAATCATGTCCTTAAATGAGGATAAAAAGGTGGGCCATTCACGGGGATCTCCATTGAAAGGTTCAATTTTTAATTGGGGTATGGCGTTCATCATCCACATTGGGTTAAATGAATGTGATTGATTCGTCGAGACGGAACGTCTGTGGTCAATCCAGTCCGTGACCGGCTTTTGCTCAGATGTTGGAGAGTAGCGGGGCCGTTTTGACGGATTGTAGTTTGAAACGTGTGAACATATAGACGACGAAGGCGAATTTGGCCTACTGCGATGGAATTGACTGCTGTAGGGATTTATAAACGAATTCATACTGGCAGAAGGTCTTATTTCAGATTGATTTCTAAAAGACGACGGTTCGGCGGGGGGAAAACCATTGTCCATACTGCCTATATCAAACGATTCGGAAATAGAATGAGACGTATCTAGATTTTGTAAATAGTGATCAATCCTTTCTATTACTTCTCGGACCATACATTCATTCTCGTTTATATAGATATAGGCTCCTTCAATTGACTGACCATCTTGCCGCAAGGCTTCCACGTAGTCCGAATGCGCCTTTCTAAGGTCCTCAATTGCAATCGAAATATGCTCACGATGAGCTATAATGGAATCTTTATTCTTTTCTTCCGATAAAACAAAGTCTAGGTTACTACAATGACGAACAAGACCCCGACGGATAGTGTCCCGAACGACCTTTAATGCCCCGATCCCATAAACCTCATCAATTTCCTCGGTAATTCTGTCGTCCCTTCCCTCCCGTGAAGGACTATTAACCGATTCATTGATAGACATTATCAATTATGTCCTTTGCCTGATGAATAAGACACTGATTCTATGCTAACAGTAGGACATAATAATCCGATAGTCAGATTTTTCAGAGGAACCGATTACAGTTAAATTTGTTGAAACATGCCAATTTAACGATTAATACAACGAAAGACAGGTTAACTGCAACGACTTTCATAGCCAAACAGAACGAAATGATTGTCACAAATGACTTTCAAGATAGTCTAATCGAATAATGGCTATAAGCCACGCGAAACGAAACGATTGCCACAGATAACTATCAAAGATAGTCTAATCGAATAATGGCTAATAGCCAAACGAGACGAAACGATTGCCACAAATGACTACAAAATAGTCTATTCGAATAATGGCTAAGAGCCAAGCGAACGAAACGATTTGCCACAGATAGACTATCAAAGATAGTCTGTTCGAATAATGGCTAATAGCCAAGCGAACGAAACGATTTGCCACAGATAGACTATCAAAGATAGTCTATTCGAATAACATTTAAAATATTCAAACAAGACGAAGCGATTGCCACATGTATAAAAAAGTCGTCTGTAAGACAACATAAAGAAAAACAATACGATTGATCAAACAGTAGCCCAATCCCTACGTGCAAAATTATCTGTCGACGGCCGTGTTCGTGGTCCTGTGCCCCAACAGTTTAAGGCACGCGCCAGTGGGTCTTTTCCCAAAGACCCCTAAACGAACGACGCCTCCAACAACAGACAATTCGCACTAAGAGAAAGGTAACTTACAATCGAATGTTGAAACTCAAAGAAGGTGTAGGTGGTAGGCTAGTCGGTCGATTTCAAATGCGGCGGAATTTCCCGGTCGATGCACCAAAAAATGTCCCTGACTGAGGACTCAGTGTTTAAATAAAAACACTCTGTCGATTCAAAGGCTGAGTTTATTTCTTGGTCGAAACGAAAGCTTCATCGCAACGTCTCCTTCCGTCGAATCCTCCGAAAACACTGCCTTCCCCTTGCTCCGAGATTTCGCAAGAAGGCGACGGCAGGCCGTTTCCCACGGTCAAATTGGTCACACGGGTGTCGACATATCAATACAGAAAAAAGGGAAAGCGAGATAAATGGGCATTGGGGAAAGAGCTAGACGACAGCTTTATGAGAGGGAAAGAAACAAAACAACAATCTAGAAATCTGAGTGAAGACAGCTGCATTTAGGTCAATGGGGGCGAGTCATAGTGTGAAAAACGGGGCGACTGAAACAGGACTGGGGTGGTGAATAAGGGAAGAAAGAAGAAACACAAAAAAAAACGAAATCTGAATTGGGATGATCGAGAGGCGGACAATATAACACAAAAAATAGTAATCTACCGATGCTCAATCGGTTACAGGAAGTTGATAGACAAGAAATTGTTGATGGATCTTTAAATTGGGAAAACAAGGGCTTTAAATTGGGACCAAGCACGACCTTCTGTAATCTCCCATTGAAGTTTATGCTCACTGGGAAGTTGATAGACAAGAAATTGTTGATGGAACATTCTATATACTCTCATCGCTGTTTCCTTTCTCCTATGCAAAACATTAAAAAGATATTTATGGGACACATTCATGAGAATAAGGGCTTCAAATTGGGACCAAGCACGACCTTCTGTAATCTCCCATTGAAGTTTATGCTCACTGGGAAGTTGATAGACATGAAATTGTTGATGGAACATTCTATATACTCTCATCGCTGTTTCCTTTCTCCTATTCAAAACATTAAAAAGATATTTATGGGACACATTCATGAGAATAGGGGCTTCAAATTGGGACCAAGCACGACTTTCTGTAATCTCCCATTTAAGTTTATGCTCATTGGGAAGTTGATAGACAAAAAATTGTTGATGGAACATTTTCTATACTCTCATCGCTTTTTTCTTTCCCCTATGCAAAACATTAAAAAGATATTTATGTGACATATTTGTTAGAACAATAGATTTAAATTGGGACCAAGCACGACCTTCTGTAATCTCCCATTTAAGTTTATGCTCATTAGGTAGTTGATAGACAAGAAATTGTTGATTGATCATAACCCCTACTGTCCCAGCGTTTCACAGACGGAAGACCAAACAACGATATTTATGAATAACATTAAGGAAAACAAGGGCTTCAAATTGGGACCAAGCACGACCTTCTGTAATCTTCCATTGAATTTTATGCTCACTGGGAAGTTGATAGACAAGAAATTGTTGATGGAACATTCTATATACTCTCATCGCTGTTTCCTTTCTCCTATGCAAAACATTAAAAAGATATTTATGGGACACATTCATTAGAATAAGGGCTTCAAATTGGGACCAAGCACGACTTTCTGTAATCTCCCATTGAAGTTTATGCTCACTGGGAAGTTGATAGACATGAAATTGTTGATGGAACATTTTCTATACTCTCATCGCTGTTTCCTTTCTCCTATGCAAAACATTAAAAAGATATTTATGGGACACATTCATGAGAATAGGGGCTTCAAATTGGGACCAAGCACGACCTTCTGTAATCTCCCATTTAAGTTTATGCTCATTGGGAAGTTGATAGACAAGAAATTGTTGATGGAACATTCTATATACTCTCATCGCTGTTTCCTTTCTCCTATGCAAAACATTAAAAAGATATTTATGGGACACATTCATGAGAATAGGGGCTTCAAATTGGGACCAAGCACGACCTTCTGTAATCTCCCATTTAAGTTTATGCTCATTGGGAAGTTTATAGACAAGAAATTGTTGATGGAACATTCTATATACTCTCATCGCTGTTTCCTTTCTCCTATGCAAAACATTAAAAAGATATTTATGAGACACATTCATGAGAATAAGGGCTTAAAATTGGGACCAAGCACGACCTTCTGTAATCTCCCATTGAAGTTTATGCTCATTGGGAAGTTGATAGACAAGAAATTGTTGATGGAACATTTTCTATACTCTCATCGCTGTTTCCTTTCTCCTATGCAAAACATTAAAAAGATATTTATGGGACACATTCATGAGAATAGGGGCTTCAAATTGGGACCAAGCACGACCTTCTGTAATCTCCCATTTAAGTTTATGCTCATTGGGAAGTTGATAGACAAGAAATTGTTGATGGAACATTCTATATACTCTCATCGCTGTTTCCTTTCTCCTATGCAAAACATTAAAAAGATATTTATGGTACACATTCATTAGAATAAGGGCTTCAAATTGGGACCAAGCACGACCTTCTGTAATCTCTCATTGAAGTTTATGCTCACTGGGAAGTTGATAGACATGAAATTGTTGATGGAACATTTTCTATACTCTCATCGCTGTTTCCTTTCTCCTATGCAAAACATTAAAAAGATATTTATGGGACACATTCATGAGAATAGGGGCTTCAAATTGGGACCAAGCACGACCTTCTGTAATCTCCCATTTAAGTTTATGCTCACTGGGAAGTTGATAGACAAGAAATTGTTGATGGAACATTCTATATACTCTCATCGCTGTTTCCTTTCTCCAATGCAAAACATTAAAAAGATATTTATGGGACACATTCATGAGAATAGGGGCTTCAAATTGGGACCAAGCACGACCTTCTGTAATCTCCCATTTAAGTTTATGCTCATTGGGAAGTTTATAGACAAGAAATTGTTGATGGAACATTCTATATACTCTCATCGCTTTTTCCTTTCTCCTATGCAAAACATTAAAAAGATATTTATGGGACACATTCATGAGAATAGGGGCTTCAAATTGGGACCAAGCACGACCTTCTGTAATCTCCCATTTAAGTTTATGCTCATTGGGAAGTTGATAGACAAGAAATTGTTGATGGAACATTCTATATACTCTCATCGCTGTTTCCTTTCTCCTATGCAAAACATTAAAAAGATATTTATGAGACACATTCATGAGAATAAGGGCTTAAAATTGGGACCAAGCACGACTTTCTGTAATCTCCCATTTAAGTTTATGCTCATTGGGAAGTTGATAGACAAGAAATTGTTGATGGAACATTTTCTATACTCTCATCGCTTTTTCCTTTCTCCTATGCAAAACATTAAAAAGATATTTATGGGACACATTTGTTAGAACAATAGCTTTAAATTGGGACCAAGCACGACCTTCTGTAATCTTCCATTTAAGTTTATGCTCATTGGGAAGTTGATAGACATGAAATTGTTGATGGAACATTCTATATACTCTCATCGCTGTTTCATTTCTCCTATGCAAAACATTAAAAAGATATTTATGGGACACATTCATGAGAATAGGGGCTTCAAATTGGGACCAAGCACGACCTTCTGTAATCTCCCATTTAAGTTTATGCTCATTGGGAAGTTGATAGACAAGAAATTGTTGATGGAACATTCTATTTACTCTCATCGCTGTTTCCTTTCTCCTATGCAAAACATTAAAATGATATTTATGGGACACATTCATGAGAATAAGGGCTTAAAATTGGGACCAAGCACGACTTTCTGTAATCTCCCATTTAAGTTTATGCTCATTGGGAAGTTGATAGACAAGAAATTGTTGATGGAACATTTTCTATACTCTCATCGCTTTTTCCTTTCTCCTATGCAAAACATTAAAAAGATATTTATGGGACACATTTGTTAGAACAATAGCTTTAAATTGGGACCAAGCACGACCTTCTGTAATCTCCCATTTAAGTTTATGCTCATTGGGAAGTTGATAGACATGAAATTGTTGATGGAACATTCTATATACTCTCATCGCTGTTTCATTTCTCCTATGCAAAACATTAAAAAGATATTTATGGGACACATTCATGAGAATAGGGGCTTCAAATTGGGACCAAGCACGACCTTCTGTAATCTCCCATTTAAGTTTATGCTCATTGGGAAGTTGATAGACAGTAAATTGTTGATGGAACATTCTATATACTCTCATCGCTGTTTCCTTTCTCCTATACAAAACATTAAAAAGATATTTATGGGACACATTTGTTAGAACAATAGCTTTAAATTGGGACCAAGCACGACCTTCTGTAATCTCCCATTTAAGTTTATGCTCATTGGGAAGTTGATAGACATGAAATTGTTGATGGAACATTCTATATACTCTCATCGCTGTTTCCTTTCTCCTATGCAAAACATTAAAAAGATATTTATGGGACACATTCATGAGAATAGGGGCTTCAAATTGGGACCAAGCACGACCTTCTGTAATCTCCCATTTAAGTTTATGCTCATTGGGAAGTTGATAGACAAGAAATTGTTGATGGAACATTCTATATACTCTCATCGCTGTTTCCTTTCTCCTATGCAAAACATTAAAAAGATATTTATGGTACACATTCATTAGAATAAGGGCTTCAAATTGGGACCAAGCACGACCTTCTGTAATCTCTCATTGAAGTTTATGCTCACTGGGAAGTTGATAGACATGAAATTGTTGATGGAACATTTTCTATACTCTCATCGCTGTTTCCTTTCTCCTATGCAAAACATTAAAAAGATATTTATGGGACACATTCATGAGAATAGGGGCTTCAAATTGGGACCAAGCACGACCTTCTGTAATCTCCCATTTAAGTTTATGCTCACTGGGAAGTTGATAGACAAGAAATTGTTGATGGAACATTCTATATACTGTCATCGCTGTTTCCTTTCTCCAATGCAAAACATTAAAAAGATATTTATGGGACACATTCATGAGAATAGGGGCTTCAAATTGGGACCAAGCACGACCTTCTGTAATCTCCCATTTAAGTTTATGCTCATTGGGAAGTTGATAGACAAGAAATTGTTGATGGAACATTCTATTTACTCTCATCGCTGTTTCCTTTCTCCTATGCAAAACATTAAAATGATATTTATGGGACACATTCATGAGAATAAGGGCTTAAAATTGGGACCAAGCACGACTTTCTGTAATCTCCCATTTAAGTTTATGCTCATTGGGAAGTTGATAGACAAGAAATTGTTGATGGAACATTTTCTATACTCTCATCGCTTTTTCCTTTCTCCTATGCAAAACATTAAAAAGATATTTATGGGACACATTCATGAGAACAAGAGCTTTAAATTGGGACCAAGCACAACCTTCTGTAATCTCCCATTTAAGTTTTTGCTAATTGGGAAGTTGAAAGACAAGAAATTGTTGATGGAACATTCTATATACTCTCAACGCTTTTTCATTTCTCCTATGCAAAACATTAAAAAGATATTTATGGGACACATTCATGAGAATAGGGGCTTCAAATTGGGACCAAGCACGACCTTCTGTAATCTCCCATTTAAGTTTATGCTCATTGGGAAGTTGATAGACATTAAATTGTTGATGGAACATTCTATATACTCTCATCGCTGTTTCCTTTCTCCTATACAAAACATTAAAAAGATATTTATGGGACACATTTGTTAGAACAATAGCTTTAAATTGGGACCAAGCACGACCTTCTGTAATCTCCCATTTAAGTTTATGCTCATTGGGAAGTTGATATACATGAAATTGTTGATGGAACATTCTATATACTCTCATCGCTGTTTCATTTCTCCTATGCAAAACATTAAAAAGATATTTTTGGGACACATTCATGAGAATAGGGGCTTCAAATTGGGACCAAGCACGACCTTCTGTAATCTCCCATTTAAGTTTATGCTCATTGGGAAGTTGATAGACAAGAAATTGTTGATGGAACATTCTATATACTCTCATCGCTGTTTCCTTTCTCCTATGCAAAACATTAAAATGATATTTATGGGACACATTCATGAGAATAAGGGCTTAAAATTGGGACCAAGCACGACTTTCTGTAATCTCCCATTTAAGTTTATGCTCATTGGGAAGTTGATAGACAAGAAATTGTTGATGGAACATTTTCTATACTCTCATCGCTTTTTCCTTTCTCCTATGCAAAACATTAAAAAGATATTTATGGGACACATTTGTTAGAACAATACCTTTAAATTGGGACCAAGCACGACCTTCTGTAATCTCCCATTGAAGTTTATGCTCACTGGGAAGTTGATAGACAAGAAATTGTTGATGGAACATTCTATATACTCTCATCGCTTTTTCCTTTCTCCTATGCAAAACATTAAAAAGATATTTATGGGACACATTCATGAGAATAGGGGCTTCAAATTGGGACCAAGCACGACCTTCTGTAATCTCCCATTGAAGTTTATGCTCATTGGGAAGTTGATAGACAAGAAATTGTTGATGGAACATTCTATATACTCTCAT
Organism: Ceriodaphnia dubia; assembly: GCA_022539655.2. NCBI lineage: Eukaryota > Metazoa > Arthropoda > Branchiopoda > Diplostraca > Daphniidae > Ceriodaphnia > Ceriodaphnia dubia. The sequence continues at coordinate 467,012 of JAKUCG020000117.1, read as the reverse complement.
AGCTGTTTCCTTTCTCCTATGCAAAACATTAAAAAGATATTTATGGGACACATTCATGAGAATAGGGGCTTCAAATTGGGACCAAGCACGACCTTCTGTAATCTCCCATTTAAGTTTATGCTCATTGGGAAGTTGATAGACAAGAAATTGTTGATGGAACATTCTATATACTCTCATCGCTGTTTCCTTTCTCCTATGCAAAACATTAAAATGATATTTATGGGACACATTCATGAGAATAAGGGCTTAAAATTGGGACCAAGCACGACTTTCTGTAATCTCCCATTTAAGTTTATGCTCATTGGGAAGTTGATAGACAAGAAATTGTTGATGGAACATTTTCTATACTCTCATCGCTTTTTCCTTTCTCCTATGCAAAACATTAAAAAGATATTTATGGGACACATTTGTTAGAACAATACCTTTAAATTGGGACCAAGCACGACCTTCTGTAATCTCCCATTTAAGTTTATGCTCATTGGGAAGTTGATAGACAAGAAATTGTTGATGGATCATAACCCCAACTGTCCCAGCGTTTCACAGACGGAAGACCAAACAACGATATTTATGAATAACATTAAGGAAAACAAGGGCTTCAAATTGGGACCAAGCACGACCTTCTGTAATCTCCCATTGAAGTTTATGCTCACTGGGAAGTTGATAGACAAGAAATTGTTGATGGAACATTCTATATACTCTCATCGCTTTTTCCTTTCTCCTATGCAAAACATTAAAAAGATATTTATGGGACACATTCATGAGAATAGGGGCTTCAAATTGGGACCAAGCACGACCTTCTGTAATCTCCCATTTAAGTTTATGCTCATTGGGAAGTTGATAGACAAGAAATTGTTGATGGAACATTCTATATACTCTCATCGCTGTTTCCTTTCTCCTATGCAAAACATTAAAAAGATATTTAAGTGACACATACATTAGAAAAAGGGCTTAAAATTGGGACCAAGCACGACTTTCTGTAATCTCCCATTTAAGTTTATGCTCATTGGGAAGTTGATAGACAAGAAATTGTTGATGGAACATTCTATATACTCTCATAGCTGTTTCCTTTCTCCTATGCAAAACATTAAAAAGATATTTATGGGACACATTTGTTAGAACAATACCTTTAAATTGGGACCAAGCACGACCTTCTGTAATCTCCCATTGAAGTTTATGCTCACTGGGAAGTTGATAGACAAGAAATTGTTGATGGAACATTCTATATACTCTCATCGCTTTTTCCTTTCTCCTATGCAAAACATTAAAAAGATATTTATGGGACACATTCATGAGAATAGGGGCTTCAAATTGGGACCAAGCACGACCTTCTGTAATCTCCCATTTAAGTTTATGCTCATTGGGAAGTTGATAGACAAGAAATTGTTGATGGAACATTCTATATACTCTCATCGCTGTTTCCTTTCTCCTATGCAAAACATTAAAAAGATATTTATGAGACACATTCATTTGGTGCATAAGGGCTTAAAATTGGGACCAAGCACGACTTTCTGTAATCTCCCATTTAAGTTTATGCTCATTGGGAAGTTGATAGACAAGAAATTGTTGATGGAACATTCTATATACTCTCATAGCTGTTTCCTTTCTCCTATGCAAAACATTAAAAAGATATTTATGGGACACATTCATGAGAATAGGGGCTTCAAATTGGGACCAAGCACGACCTTCTGTAATCTCCCATTTAAGTTTATGCTCATTGGGAAGTTGATAGACAAGAAATTGTTGATGGAACATTCTATATACTCTCATCGCTGTTTCCTTTCTCCTATGCAAAACATTAAAATGATATTTATGGGACACATTCATGAGAATAAGGGCTTAAAATTGGGACCAAGCACGACTTTCTGTAATCTCCCATTTAAGTTTATGCTCATTGGGAAGTTGATAGACAAGAAATTGTTGATGGAACATTTTCTATACTCTCATCGCTTTTTCCTTTCTCCTATGCAAAACATTAAAAAGATATTTATGGGACACATTTGTTAGAACAATACCTTTAAATTGGGACCAAGCACGACCTTCTGTAATCTCCCATTTAAGTTTATGCTCATTGGGAAGTTGATAGACAAGAAATTGTTGATGGATCATAACCCCAACTGTCCCAGCGTTTCACAGACGGAAGACCAAACAACGATATTTATGAATAACATTAAGGAAAACAAGGGCTTCAAATTGGGACCAAGCACGACCTTCTGTAATCTCCCATTGAAGTTTATGCTCACTGGGAAGTTGATAGACAAGAAATTGTTGATGGAACATTCTATATACTCTCATCGCTTTTTCCTTTCTCCTATGCAAAACATTAAAAAGATATTTATGGGACACATTCATGAGAATAGGGGCTTCAAATTGGGACCAAGCACGACCTTCTGTAATCTCCCATTTAAGTTTATGCTCATTGGGAAGTTTATAGACAAGAAATTGTTGATGGAACATTCTATATACTCTCATCGCTGTTTCCTTTCTCCTATGCAAAACATTAAAAAGATATTTATGAGACACATTCATTGGGGCATAAGGGCTTAAAATTGGGACCAAGCACGACTTTCTGTAATCTCCCATTTAAGTTTATGCTCATTGGGAAGTTGATAGACAAGAAATTGTTGATGGATCATAACCCCAACTGTCCCAGCGTTTCACAGACGGAAGACCAAACAACGATATTTATGAATAACATTAAGGAAAACAAGGGCTTCAAATTGGGACCAAGCACGACCTTCTGTAATCTCCCATTTAAGTTTATGCTCATTGGGAAGTTGATAGACAAGAAATTGTTGATGGAACATTCTATATACTCTCATCGCTGTTTCCTTTCTCCTATGCAAAACATTAAAAAGAAATTTATGGGACACATTCATGAGAATAAGGGCTTAAAATTGGGACCAAGCACGACTTTCTGTAATCTCCCATTTAAGTTTATGCTCATTGGGAAGTTGATAGACAAGAAATTGTTGATGGATCATAACCCCAACTGTCCCAGCGTTTCACAGACGGAAGACCAAACAACGATATTTATGAAACACATTGAGGAGAACAAGGGCTTAAAATTGGGACCAAGCACGACTTTCTGTTATCTCCCATTTAAGTTTATGCTCATTGGGAAGTTGATAGACAAGAAATTGTTGATGGATCATAACCCCAACTGTCCCAGCGTTTCACAGACGGAAGACCAAACAACGATATTTATGAAACACATTGAGGAGAACAAGGGCTTAAAATTGGGACCAAGCACGAATTTCTGTAATCTCCCATTTAAGTTTATGCTCATTGGGAAGTTGATAGACAAGAAATTGTTTATGGATCATAACCCCAACTGTCCCAGCGTTTCACAGACGGAAGACCAAACAACGATATTTATGAATCACATTAAGGAAAACAAGGGCTTCAAATTGGGACCAAGCACGACCTTCTGTAATCTCCCATTGAAGTTTATGCTCATTGGGAAGTTGATAGACAAGAAATTGTTGATGGAACATTCTCTATACTCTCATCGCTTTTTCCTTTCTCCTATGCAAAACATTAAAAAGATATTTATGGGACACATTTGTTAGAACAATAGCTTTAAATTGGGATCAAGCACGACCTTCTGTAATCTCCCATTTAAGTTTATGCTCATTGGGAAGTTGATAGACAAGAAATTGTTGATGGAACATTCTCTATACTCTCATCGCTTTTTCCTTTCTCCTATGCAAAACATTAAAAAGATATTTATGGGACACATTCATGAGAATAGGGGCTTCAAATTGGGACCAAGCACGACCTTCTGTAATCTCCCATTTAAGTTTATGCTCATTGGGAAGTTGATAGACAAGAAATTGTTGATGGAACATTCTATATACTCTCATCGCTGTTTCCTTTCTCCTATGCAAAACATTAAAAAGATATTTATGAGACACATTCATTGGGGCATAAGGGCTTAAAATTGGGACCAAGCACGACTTTCTGTAATCTCCCATTTAAGTTTATGCTCATTGGGAAGTTGATAGACAAGAAATTGTTGATGGATCATAACCCCAACTGTCCCAGCGTTTCACAGACGGAAGACCAAACAACGATATTTATGAATAACATTAAGGAAAACAAGGGCTTCAAATTGGGACCAAGCACGACCTTCTGTAATCTCCCATTTAAGTTTATGCTCATTGGGAAGTTGATAGACAAGAAATTGTTGATGGAACATTCTATATACTCTCATCGCTGTTTCCTTTCTCCTATGCAAAACATTAAAAAGAAATTTATGGGACACATTCATGAGAATAAGGGCTTAAAATTGGGACCAAGCACGACTTTCTGTAATCTCCCATTTAAGTTTATGCTCATTGGGAAGTTGATAGACAAGAAATTGTTGATGGATCATAACCCCAACTGTCCCAGCGTTTCACAGACGGAAGACCAAACAACGATATTTATGAAACACATTGAGGAGAACAAGGGCTTAAAATTGGGACCAAGCACGACTTTCTGTTATCTCCCATTTAAGTTTATGCTCATTGGGAAGTTGATAGACAAGAAATTGTTGATGGATCATAACCCCAACTGTCCCAGCGTTTCACAGACGGAAGACCAAACAACGATATTTATGAAACACATTGAGGAGAACAAGGGCTTAAAATTGGGACCAAGCACGAATTTCTGTAATCTCCCATTTAAGTTTATGCTCATTGGGAAGTTGATAGACAAGAAATTGTTTATGGATCATAACCCCAACTGTCCCAGCGTTTCACAGAAGGAAGACCAAACAACGATATTTATGAAACACATTGAGGAGAACAAGGGCTTAAAATTGGGACCAAGCACGACTTTCTGTTATCTCCCATTTAAGTTTATGCTCATTGGGAAGTTGATAGACAAGAAATTGTTGATGGATCATAACCCCAACTGTCCCAGCGTTTCACAGACGGAAGACCAAACAACGATATTTATGAAACACATTGAGGAGAACAAGGGCTTAAAATTGGGACCAAGCACGAATTTCTGTAATCTCCCATTTAAGTTTATGCTCATTGGGAAGTTGATAGACAAGAAATTGTTGATGGATCATAACCCCAACTGTCCCAGCGTTTCACAGACGGAAGACCAAACAACGATATTTATGAAACACATTGAGGAGAACAAGGGCTTAAAATTGGGACCAAGCACGAATTTCTGTAATCTCCCATTTAAGTTTATGCTCATTGGGAAGTTGATAGACAAGAAATTGTTTATGGATCATAACCCCAACTGTCCCAGCGTTTCACAGACGGAAGACCAAACAACGATATTTATGAATCACATTAAGGAAAACAAGGGCTTCAAATTGGGACCAAGCACGACCTTCTGTAATCTCCCATTGAAGTTTATGCTCATTGGGAAGTTGATAGACAAGAAATTGTTGATGGAACATTCTCTATACTCTCATCGCTTTTTCCTTTCTCCTATGCAAAACATTAAAAAGATATTTATGGGACACATTCGTGAGAACAAGGGCTTGAAATTGGGATCAAGCACGACCTTCTGTAATCTCCCATTTAAGTTTATGCTCATTGGGAAGTTGATAGACAAGAAATTGTTGATGGAACATTCTCTATACTCTCATCGCTTTTTCCTTTCTCCTATGCAAAACATTAAAAAGATATTTATGGGACACATTCATGAGAATAGGGGCTTCAAATTGGGACCAAGCACGACCTTCTGTAATCTCCCATTTAAGTTTATGCTCATTGGGAAGTTGATAGACAAGAAATTGTTGATGGAACATTCTATATACTCTCATCGCTGTTTCCTTTCTCCTATGCAAAACATTAAAAAGATATTTATGGGACACATTCATGAGAATAAGGGCTTAAAATTGGGACCAAGCACGACTTTCTGTAATCTCCCATTAGTTTATGCTCATTGGGAAGTTGATAGACAAGAAATTGTTGATGGATCATAACCCCAACTGTCCCAGCGTTTCACAGACGGAAGACCAAACAACGATATTTATGAAACACATTGAGGAGAACAAGGGCTTAAAATTGGGACCAAGCACGACTTTCTGTTATCTCCCATTTAAGTTTATGCTCATTGGGAAGTTGATAGACAAGAAATTGTTGATGGATCATAACCCCAACTGTCCCAGCGTTTCACAGACGGAAGACCAAACAACGATATTTATGAAACACATTGAGGAGAACAAGGGCTTAAAATTGGGACCAAGCACGAATTTCTGTAATCTCCCATTTAAGTTTATGCTCATTGGGAAGTTGATAGACAAGAAATTGTTGATGGATCATAACCCCAACTGTCCCAGCGTTTCACAGACGGAAGACCAAACAACGATATTTATGAATCACATTAAGGAAAACAAGGGCTTCAAATTGGGACCAAGCACGACCTTCTGTAATCTCACATTTAAGTTTATGCTCACTGGGAAGTTGATAGACAAGAAATTGTTGATGGAACATTCTATATACTCTCATCGCTTTTTCCTTTCTCCTATGCAAAACATTAAAAAGATATTTATGGGACACATACATGAGAATAAGGGCTTAAAATTGGGACCAAGCACGACTTTCTGTAATCTCCCATTTAAGTTTATGCTCATTGGGAAGTTGATAGACAAGAAATTGTTGATGGATCATAACCCCAACTGTCCCAGCGTTTCACAGACGGAAGACCAAACAACGATATTTATGAAACACATTTAGGAGAACAAGGGCTTTAAATTGGGACCAAGCACGACCTTCTGTAATCTCCCATTGAAGTTAATGCTCACTGGGAAGTTGATAGACAAGAAATTGTTGATGGAACATTCTATATACTCTCATCGCTTTTTCCTTTCTCCTATGCAGAACATTAAAAAGATATTTCTGGAACACATTTATGAGAATAGGGGCTTCAAATTGGGACCAAGCACGACCTTCTGTAATCTCCCATTTAAGTTTATGCTAACTGGGAAGTTGATAGACAAGAAATTGTTGATGGAACATTCTATATACTCTCATCGCTTTTTCCTTTCTCCAATGCAAAACATTAAAAAGATATTTATGGGACACATTCATGAGAATAGGGGCTTCAAATTGGGACCAAGCACGACCTTCTGTAATCTCCCATTTAAGTTTATGCTCATTGGGAAGTTGATAGACAAGAAATTGTTGATGGAACATTCTATATACTCTCATCGCTGTTTCCTTTCTCCTATGCAAAACATTAAAAAGATATTTATGGGACACATTCATGAGAATAGGGGCTTCAAATTGGGACCAAGCACGACCTTCTGTAATCTCCCATTTAAGTTTATGCTCATTGGGAAGTTTATAGACAAGAAATTGTTGATGGAACATTCTATATACTCTCATCGCTGTTTCCTTTCTCCTATGCAAAACATTAAAAAGATATTTATGAGACACATTCATGAGAATAAGGGCTTAAAATTGGGACCAAGCACGACTTTCTGTAATCTCCCATTTAAGTTTATGCTCATTGGGAAGTTGATAGACAAGAAATTGTTGATGGAACATTCTATATACTCTCATCGCTGTTTCCTTTCTCCAATGCAAAACATTAAAAAGAAATTTATGGGACACATTCATGAGAATAGGGGCTTCAAATTGGGACCAAGCACGACCTTCTGTAATCTCCCATTTAAGTTTATGCTCATTGGGAAGTTGATAGACAAGAAATTGTTGATGGAACATTCTATATACTCTCATCGCTGTTTCCTTTCTCCTATGCAAAACATTAAAAAGATATTTATGGGACACATTCATGAGAATAGGGGCTTCAAATTGGGACCAAGCACGACCTTCTGTAATCTCCCATTTAAGTTTATGCTCATTGGGAAGTTTATAGACAAGAAATTGTTGATGGAACATTCTATATACTCTCATCGCTTTTTCCTTTCTCCTATGCAAAACATTAAAAAGATATTTATGAGACACATTCATGAGAATAAGGGCTTAAAATTGGGACCAAGCACGACTTTCTGTAATCTCCCATTTAAGTTTATGCTCATTGGGAAGTTGATAGACAAGAAATTGTTGATGGAACATTCTATATACTCTCATCGCTGTTTCCTTTCTCCTATGCAAAACATTAAAAAGATATTTATGGGACACATTCATGAGAATAGGGGCTTCAAATTGGGACCAAGCACGACCTTCTGTAATCTCCCATTTAAGTTTATGCTCATTGGGAAGTTGATAGACAAGAAATTGTTGATGGAACATTCTATATACTCTCATCGCTGTTTCCTTTCTCCTATGCAAAACATTAAAAAGATATTTATGGGACACATTCATGAGAATAGGGGCTTCAAATTGGGACCAAGCACGACCTTCTGTAATCTCCCATTTAAGTTTATGCTCATTGGGAAGTTGATAGACAAGAAATTGTTGATGGAACATTCTATATACTCTCATCGTTGTTTCCTTTCTCCTATGCAAAACATTAAAAAGATATTTATGAGACACATTCATGAGAATAAGGGCTTAAAATTGGGACCAAGCACGACCTTCTGTAATCTCCCATTTAAGTTTATGCTCATTGGGAAGTTGATAGACAAGAAATTGTTGATGGAACATTCTATATACTCTCATCGCTGTTTCCTTTCTCCTATGCAAAACATTAAAAAGATATTTATGAGACACATTCATGAGAATAAGGGCTTAAAATTGGGACCAAGCACGACTTTCTGTAATCTCCCATTTAAGTTTATGCTCATTGGGAAGTTGATAGACAAGAAATTGTTGATGGAACATTCTATATACTCTCATCGCTGTCTCCTTTCTCCTATGCAAAACATTTCAAAGATATTTATGGGACACATTCATGAGAATAGGGGCTTCAAATTGGGACCAAGCACGACCTTCTAGAATCTCCCATTTAAGTTTATGCTCATTGGGAAGTTGATAGACAAGAAATTGTTGATGGAACATTCTATATACTCTCATCGCTGTTTCCTTTCTCCTATGCAAAACATTAAATAGATATTTATGGGACACATTCATGAGAATAGGGGCTTCAAATTTGGACCAAGCACGACCTTCTGTGATCTCCCATTTAAGTTTATGCTCACTGGGAAGTTGATAGACATGAAATTGTTGATGGAACATTCTATATACTCTCATCGCTGTTTCCTTTCTCCTATGCAAAACATTAAAAAGATATTTATGGGACACATTCATTAGAATAAGGGCTTCAAATTGGGACCAAGCACGACCTTCTGTAATCTCCCATTGAAGTTTATGCTCACTGGGAAGTTGATAGACATGAAATTGTTGATGGAACATTCTATATACTCTCATCGCTGTTTCATTTCTCCTATGCAAAACATTAAAAAGATATTTATGGGACACATTCATGAGAATAGGGGCTTCAAATTGGGACCAAGCACGACCTTCTGTAATCTCCTATTTAAGTTTATGCTCATTGGGAAGTTGATAGACAAGAAATTGTTGATGGAACATTCTATATACTCTCATCGCTGTTTCCTTTCTCCTATGCAAAACATTAAAAAGATATTTATGAGACACATTCATGAGAATAAGGGCTTAAAATTGGGACCAAGCACGACTTTCTGTAATCTCCCATTTAAGTTTATGCTCATTGGGAAGTTGATAGACAAGAAATTGTTGATGGAACATTCTATATACTCTCATCGCTGTTTCCTTTCTCCTATGCAAAACATTACAAAGATATTTATGGGACACATTCATGAGAATAGGGGCTTCAAATTGGGACCAAGCACGACCTTCTGTAATCTCCCATTTAAGTTTATGCTCATTGGGAAGTTGATAGACAAGAAATTGTTGATGGAACATTCTATATACTCTCATCGCTGTTTCCTTTCTCCTATGCAAAACATTACAAAGATATTTATGAGACACATTCATGAGAATAAGGGCTTAAAATTGGGACCAAGCACGACCTTCTGTAATCTCCCATTGAAGTTTATGCTCACTGGGAAGTTGATAGACATGAAATTGTTGATGGAACATTCTATGTACTCTCATCGCTGTTTCATTTCTCCTATGCAAAACATTAAATAGATATTTTTGGGACACATTCATGAGAATAGGGGCTTCAAATTGGGACCAAGCACGACCTTCTGTAATCTCCCATTTAAGTTTATGCTCATTGGGAAGTTGATAGACAAGAAATTGTTGATGGAACATTCTATATACTCTCATCGCTGTTTCCTTTCTCCTATGCAAAACATTAAATAGATATTTATGGGACACATTCATGAGAATAGAGGCTTCAAATTTGGACCAAGCACGACCTTCTGTGATCTCCCATTTAAGTTTATGCTTATTGGGAAGTTGATAGACAAGAAATTGTTGATGGAACATTCTATATACTCTCATCGCTGTTTCCTTTCTCCTATGCAAAACATTAAAAAGATATTTATGGGACACATTCATTAGAATAAGGGCTTCAAATTGGGACCAAACACGACCTTCTGTAATCTCCCATTTAAGTTTATGCTCATTGGGAAGTTGATAGACAAGAAATTGTTGATGGAACATTCTATATACTCTCATCGCTGTTTCCTTTCTCCTATGCAAAACATTAAATAGATATTTATGGGACACATTCATGAGAATAAGGGCTTCAAATTGGGACCAAGCACGACCTTCTGTAATCTCCCATTTAAGTTTATGCTCATTGGGAAGTTGATAGACAAGAAATTGTTGATGGAACATTCTATATACTCTCATCGCTGTTTCCTTTCTCCTATGCAAAACATTAAATAGATATTTATGGGACACATTCATGAGAATAGAGGCTTCAAATTTGGACCAAGCACGACCTTCTGTGATCTCCCATTTAAGTTTATGCTCATTGGGAAGTTGATAGACAAGAAATTGTTGATGGAACATTCTATATACTCTCATCGCTGTTTCCTTTCTCCTATGCAAAACATTAAAAAGATATTTATGGGACACATTCATGTGAGAATAAGGGCTTCAAATTGGGACCAAGCACGACCTTCTGTAATCTCCCATTTAAGTTTATGCTCATTGGGAAGTTGATAGACAAGAAATTGTTGATGGAACATTCTATATACTCTCATCGCTGTTTCCTTTCTCCTATGCAAAACATTACAAAGATATTTATGAGACACATTCATGAGAATAAGGGCTTAAAATTGGGACCAAGCACGACCTTCTGTAATCTCCCATTGAAGTTTATGCTCACTGGGAAGTTGATAGACATGAAATTGTTGATGGAACATTCTATGTACTCTCATCGCTGTTTCATTTCTCCTATGCAAAACATTAAATAGATATTTTTGGGACACATTCATGAGAATAGGGGCTTCAAATTGGGACCAAGCACGACCTTCTGTAATCTCCCATTTAAGTTTATGCTCATTGGGAAGTTGATAGACAAGAAATTGTTGATGGAACATTCTATATACTCTCATCGCTGTTTCCTTTCTCCTATGCAAAACATTAAATAGATATTTATGGGACACATTCATGAGAATAGAGGCTTCAAATTTGGACCAAGCACGACCTTCTGTGATCTCCCATTTAAGTTTATGCTTATTGGGAAGTTGATAGACAAGAAATTGTTGATGGAACATTCTATATACTCTCATCGCTGTTTCCTTTCTCCTATGCAAAACATTAAAAAGATATTTATGGGACACATTCATTAGAATAAGGGCTTCAAATTGGGACCAAACACGACCTTCTGTAATCTCCCATTTAAGTTTATGCTCATTGGGAAGTTGATAGACAAGAAATTGTTGATGGAACATTCTATATACTCTCATCGCTGTTTCCTTTCTCCTATGCAAAACATTAAATAGATATTTATGGGACACATTCATGAGAATAAGGGCTTCAAATTTGGACCAAGCACGACCTTCTGTAATCTCCCATTGAAGTTTATGCTCACTGGGAAGTTGATAGACATGAAATTGTTGATGGAACATTCTATGTACTCTCATCGCTGTTTCATTTCTCCTATGCAAAACATTAAATAGATATTTTTGGGACACATTCATGAGAATAGGGGCTTCAAATTGGGACCAAGCACGACCTTCTGTAATCTCCCATTTAAGTTTATGCTCATTGGGAAGTTGATAGACAAGAAATTGTTGATGGAACATTCTATATACTCTCATCGCTGTTTCCTTTCTCCTATGCAAAACATTAAATAGATATTTATGGGACACATTCATGAGAATAGAGGCTTCAAATTTGGACCAAGCACGACCTTCTGTGATCTCCCATTTAAGTTTATGCTTATTGGGAAGTTGATAGACAAGAAATTCTTGATGGAACATTCTATATACTCTCATCGCTGTTTCCTTTCTCCTATGCAAAACATTAAAAAGATATTTATGGGACACATTCATTAGAATAAGGGCTTCAAATTGGGACCAAACACGACCTTCTGTAATCTCCCATTTAAGTTTATGCTCATTGGGAAGTTGATAGACAAGAAATTGTTGATGGAACATTCTATATACTCTCATCGCTGTTTCCTTTCTCCTATGCAAAACATTAAATAGATATTTATGGGACACATTCATGAGAATAAGGGCTTCAAATTGGGACCAAGCACGACCTTCTGTAATCTCCCATTTAAGTTTATGCTCATTGGGAAGTTGATAGACAAGAAATTGTTGATGGAACATTCTATATACTCTCATCGCTGTTTCCTTTCTCCTATGCAAAACATTAAATAGATATTTATGGGACACATTCATGAGAATAGAGGCTTCAAATTTGGACCAAGCACGACCTTCTGTGATCTCCCATTTAAGTTTATGCTCATTGGGAAGTTGATAGACAAGAAATTGTTGATGGAACATTCTATATACTCTCATCGCTGTTTCCTTTCTCCTATGCAAAACATTAAAAAGATATTTATGGGACACATTCATTAGAATAAGGGCTTCAAATTGGGACCAAGCACGACCTTCTGTAATCTCCCATTGAAGTTTATGCTCACTGGGAAGTTGATAGACATGAAATTGTTGATGGAACATTCTATATACTCTCATCGCTGTTTCATTTCTCCTATGCAAAACATTAAAAAGATATTTATGGGACACATTCATGAGAATAGGGGCTTCAAATTGGGACCAAGCACGACCTTCTGTAATCTCCCATTGAAGTTTATGCTCATTGGGAAGTTGATAGACAAGAAATTGTTGATGGAACATTCTATATACTCTCATCGCTGTTTCCTTTCTCCTATGCAAAACATTAAAAAGATATTTATGGGACACATTCATGAGAATAAGGGCTTAAAATTGGGACCAAGCACGACTTTCTGTAATCTCCCATTTAAGTTTATGCTCATTGGGAAGTTGATAGACAAGAAATTGTTGATGGAACATTCTATATACTCTCATCGCTGTTTCCTTTCTCCTATGCAAAACATTAAATAGATATTTATGGGACACATTCATGAGAATAGAGGCTTCAAATTTGGACCAAGCACGACCTTCTGTGATCTCCCATTTAAGTTTATGCTTATTGGGAAGTTGATAGACAAGAAATTGTTGATGGAACATTCTATATACTCTCATCGCTGTTTCCTTTCTCCTATGCAAAACATTAAAAAGATATTTATGGGACACATTCATTAGAATAAGGGCTTCAAATTGGGACCAAACACGACCTTCTGTAATCTCCCATTTAAGTTTATGCTCATTGGGAAGTTGATAGACAAGAAATTGTTGATGGAACATTCTATATACTCTCATCGCTGTTTCCTTTCTCCTATGCAAAACATTAAATAGATATTTATGGGACACATTCATGAGAATAAGGGCTTCAAATTGGGACCAAGCACGACCTTCTGTAATCTCCCATTTAAGTTTATGCTCATTGGGAAGTTGATAGACAAGAAATTGTTGATGGAACATTCTATATACTCTCATCGCTGTTTCCTTTCTCCTATGCAAAACATTAAATAGATATTTATGGGACACATTCATGAGAATAGAGGCTTCAAATTTGGACCAAGCACGACCTTCTGTGATCTCCCATTTAAGTTTATGCTCATTGGGAAGTTGATAGACAAGAAATTGTTGATGGAACATTCTATATACTCTCATCGCTGTTTCCTTTCTCCTATGCAAAACATTAAAAAGATATTTATGGGACACATTCATTAGAATAAGGGCTTCAAATTGGGACCAAGCACGACCTTCTGTAATCTCCCATTGAAGTTTATGCTCACTGGGAAGTTGATAGACATGAAATTGTTGATGGAACATTCTATATACTCTCATCGCTGTTTCATTTCTCCTATGCAAAACATTAAAAAGATATTTATGGGACACATTCATGAGAATAGGGGCTTCAAATTGGGACCAAGCACGACCTTCTGTAATCTCCCATTGAAGTTTATGCTCATTGGGAAGTTGATAGACAAGAAATTGTTGATGGAACATTCTATATACTCTCATCGCTGTTTCCTTTCTCCTATGCAAAACATTAAAAAGATATTTATGGGACACATTCATGAGAATAAGGGCTTAAAATTGGGACCAAGCACGACTTTCTGTAATCTCCCATTTAAGTTTATGCTCATTGGGAAGTTGATAGACAAGAAATTGTTGATGGAACATTCTATATACTCTCATCGCTGTTTCCTTTCTCCTATGCAAAACATTAAAAAGATATTTATGGGACACATTCATTAGAATAAGGGCTTCAAATTGGGACCAAGCACGACCTTCTGTAATCTCCCATTTAAGTTTATGCTCATTGGGAAGTTGATAGACAAGAAATTGTTGATGGAACATTCTATATACTCTCATCGCTGTTTCCTTTCTCCTATGCAAAACATTACAAAGATATTTATGAGACACATTCATGAGAATAAGGGCTTAAAATTGGGACCAAGCACGACCTTCTGTAATCTCCCATTGAAGTTTATGCTCACTGGGAAGTTGATAGACATGAAATTGTTGATGGAACATTCTATGTACTCTCATCGCTGTTTCATTTCTCCTATGCAAAACATTAAATAGATATTTTTGGGACACATTCATGAGAATAGGGGCTTCAAATTGGGACCAAGCACGACCTTCTGTAATCTCCCATTTAAGTTTATGCTCATTGGGAAGTTGATAGACAAGAAATTGTTGATGGAACATTCTATATACTCTCATCGCTGTTTCCTTTCTCCTATGCAAAACATTAAATAGATATTTATGGGACACATTCATGAGAATAGAGGCTTCAAATTTGGACCAAGCACGACCTTCTGTGATCTCCCATTTAAGTTTATGCTTATTGGGAAGTTGATAGACAAGAAATTGTTGATGGAACATTCTATATACTCTCATCGCTGTTTCCTTTCTCCTATGCAAAACATTAAAAAGATATTTATGGGACACATTCATTAGAATAAGGGCTTCAAATTGGGACCAAACACGACCTTCTGTAATCTCCCATTTAAGTTTATGCTCATTGGGAAGTTGATAGACAAGAAATTGTTGATGGAACATTCTATATACTCTCATCGCTGTTTCCTTTCTCCTATGCAAAACATTAAATAGATATTTATGGGACACATTCATGAGAATAAGGGCTTCAAATTGGGACCAAGCACGACCTTCTGTAATCTCCCATTTAAGTTTATGCTCATTGGGAAGTTGATAGACAAGAAATTGTTGATGGAACATTCTATATACTCTCATCGCTGTTTCCTTTCTCCTATGCAAAACATTAAATAGATATTTATGGGACACATTCATGAGAATAGAGGCTTCAAATTTGGACCAAGCACGACCTTCTGTGATCTCCCATTTAAGTTTATGCTCATTGGGAAGTTGATAGACAAGAAATTGTTGATGGAACATTCTATATACTCTCATCGCTGTTTCCTTTCTCCTATGCAAAACATTAAAAAGATATTTATGGGACACATTCATTAGAATAAGGGCTTCAAATTGGGACCAAGCACGACCTTCTGTAATCTCCCATTGAAGTTTATGCTCACTGGGAAGTTGATAGACATGAAATTGTTGATGGAACATTCTATATACTCTCATCGCTGTTTCATTTCTCCTATGCAAAACATTAAAAAGATATTTATGGGACACATTCATGAGAATAGGGGCTTCAAATTGGGACCAAGCACGACCTTCTGTAATCTCCCATTGAAGTTTATGCTCATTGGGAAGTTGATAGACAAGAAATTGTTGATGGAACATTCTATATACTCTCATCGCTGTTTCCTTTCTCCTATGCAAAACATTAAAAAGATATTTATGGGACACATTCATGAGAATAAGGGCTTAAAATTGGGACCAAGCACGACTTTCTGTAATCTCCCATTTAAGTTTATGCTCATTGGGAAGTTGATAGACAAGAAATTGTTGATGGAACATTCTATATACTCTCATCGCTGTTTCCTTTCTCCTATGCAAAACATTAAAAAGATATTTATGGGACACATTCATTAGAATAAGGGCTTCAAATTGGGACCAAACACGACCTTCTGTAATCTCCCATTTAAGTTTATGCTCATTGGGAAGTTGATAGACAAGAAATTGTTGATGGAACATTCTATATACTCTCATCGCTGTTTCCTTTCTCCTATGCAAAACATTAAATAGATATTTATGGGACACATTCATGAGAATAAGGGCTTCAAATTGGGACCAAGCACGACCTTCTGTAATCTCCCATTTAAGTTTATGCTCATTGGGAAGTTGATAGACAAGAAATTGTTGATGGAACATTCTATATACTCTCATCGCTGTTTCCTTTCTCCTATGCAAAACATTAAATAGATATTTATGGGACACATTCATGAGAATAGAGGCTTCAAATTTGGACCAAGCACGACCTTCTGTGATCTCCCATTTAAGTTTATGCTCATTGGGAAGTTGATAGACAAGAAATTGTTGATGGAACATTCTCTATACTCTCATCGCTTTTTCATTTCTCCTATGCAAAACATTAAAAAGATATTTATGGGACACATTCATGAGAATAGGGGCTTCAAATTGGGACCAAGCACGACCTTCTGTAATCTCCCATTGAAGTTTATGCTCATTGGGAAGTTGATAGACAAGAAATTGTTGATGGAACATTCTATATACTCTCATCGCTGTTTCCTTTCTCCTATGCAAAACATTAAAAAGATATTTATGGGACACATTCATGAGAATAAGGGCTTAAAATTGGGACCAAGCACGACTTTCTGTAATCTCCCATTTAAGTTTATGCTCATTGGGAAGTTGATAGACAAGAAATTGTTGATGGAACATTCTATATACTCTCATCGCTGTTTCCTTTCTCCTATGCAAAACATTAAAAAGATATTTATGGGACACATTCATTAGAATAAGGGCTTCAAATTGGGACCAAGCACGACCTTCTGTAATCTCCCATTTAAGTTTATGCTCATTGGGAAGTTGATAGACAAGAAATTGTTGATGGAACATTCTATATACTCTCATCGCTGTTTCCTTTCTCCTATGCAAAACATTACAAAGATATTTATGAGACACATTCATGAGAATAAGGGCTTAAAATTGGGACCAAGCACGACCTTCTGTAATCTCCCATTGAAGTTTATGCTCACTGGGAAGTTGATAGACATGAAATTGTTGATGGAACATTCTATGTACTCTCATCGCTGTTTCATTTCTCCTATGCAAAACATTAAATAGATATTTTTGGGACACATTCATGAGAATAGGGGCTTCAAATTGGGACCAAGCACGACCTTCTGTAATCTCCCATTTAAGTTTATGCTCATTGGGAAGTTGATAGACAAGAAATTGTTGATGGAACATTCTATATACTCTCATCGCTGTTTCCTTTCTCCTATGCAAAACATTAAATAGATATTTATGGGACACATTCATGAGAATAGAGGCTTCAAATTTGGACCAAGCACGACCTTCTGTGATCTCCCATTTAAGTTTATGCTTATTGGGAAGTTGATAGACAAGAAATTGTTGATGGAACATTCTATATACTCTCATCGCTGTTTCCTTTCTCCTATGCAAAACATTAAAAAGATATTTATGGGACACATTCATTAGAATAAGGGCTTCAAATTGGGACCAAACACGACCTTCTGTAATCTCCCATTTAAGTTTATGCTCATTGGGAAGTTGATAGACAAGAAATTGTTGATGGAACATTCTATATACTCTCATCGCTGTTTCCTTTCTCCTATGCAAAACATTAAATAGATATTTATGGGACACATTCATGAGAATAAGGGCTTCAAATTGGGACCAAGCACGACCTTCTGTAATCTCCCATTTAAGTTTATGCTCATTGGGAAGTTGATAGACAAGAAATTGTTGATGGAACATTCTATATACTCTCATCGCTGTTTCCTTTCTCCTATGCAAAACATTAAATAGATATTTATGGGACACATTCATGAGAATAGAGGCTTCAAATTTGGACCAAGCACGACCTTCTGTGATCTCCCATTTAAGTTTATGCTCATTGGGAAGTTGATAGACAAGAAATTGTTGATGGAACATTCTATATACTCTCATCGCTGTTTCCTTTCTCCTATGCAAAACATTAAAAAGATATTTATGGGACACATTCATTAGAATAAGGGCTTCAAATTGGGACCAAGCACGACCTTCTGTAATCTCCCATTGAAGTTTATGCTCACTGGGAAGTTGATAGACATGAAATTGTTGATGGAACATTCTATATACTCTCATCGCTGTTTCATTTCTCCTATGCAAAACATTAAAAAGATATTTATGGGACACATTCATGAGAATAGGGGCTTCAAATTGGGACCAAGCACGACCTTCTGTAATCTCCCATTGAAGTTTATGCTCATTGGGAAGTTGATAGACAAGAAATTGTTGATGGAACATTCTATATACTCTCATCGCTGTTTCCTTTCTCCTATGCAAAACATTAAAAAGATATTTATGGGACACATTCATGAGAATAAGGGCTTAAAATTGGGACCAAGCACGACTTTCTGTAATCTCCCATTTAAGTTTATGCTCATTGGGAAGTTGATAGACAAGAAATTGTTGATGGAACATTCTATATACTCTCATCGCTGTTTCCTTTCTCCTATGCAAAACATTAAAAAGATATTTATGGGACACATTCATTAGAATAAGGGCTTCAAATTGGGACCAAACACGACCTTCTGTAATCTCCCATTTAAGTTTATGCTCATTGGGAAGTTGATAGACAAGAAATTGTTGATGGAACATTCTATATACTCTCATCGCTGTTTCCTTTCTCCTATGCAAAACATTAAATAGATATTTATGGGACACATTCATGAGAATAAGGGCTTCAAATTGGGACCAAGCACGACCTTCTGTAATCTCCCATTTAAGTTTATGCTCATTGGGAAGTTGATAGACAAGAAATTGTTGATGGAACATTCTATATACTCTCATCGCTGTTTCCTTTCTCCTATGCAAAACATTAAATAGATATTTATGGGACACATTCATGAGAATAGAGGCTTCAAATTTGGACCAAGCACGACCTTCTGTGATCTCCCATTTAAGTTTATGCTCATTGGGAAGTTGATAGACAAGAAATTGTTGATGGAACATTCTATATACTCTCATCGCTGTTTCCTTTCTCCTATGCAAAACATTAAAAAGATATTTATGGGACACATTCATTAGAATAAGGGCTTCAAATTGGGACCAAGCACGACCTTCTGTAATCTCCCATTGAAGTTTATGCTCACTGGGAAGTTGATAGACATGAAATTGTTGATGGAACATTCTATATACTCTCATCGCTGTTTCATTTCTCCTATGCAAAACATTAAAAAGATATTTATGGGACACATTCATGAGAATAGGGGCTTCAAATTGGGACCAAGCACGACCTTCTGTAATCTCCCATTGAAGTTTATGCTCATTGGGAAGTTGATAGACAAGAAATTGTTGATGGAACATTCTATATACTCTCATCGCTGTTTCCTTTCTCCTATGCAAAACATTAAAAAGATATTTATGGGACACATTCATGAGAATAAGGGCTTAAAATTGGGACCAAGCACGACTTTCTGTAATCTCCCATTTAAGTTTATGCTCATTGGGAAGTTGATAGACAAGAAATTGTTGATGGAACATTCTATATACTCTCATCGCTGTTTCCTTTCTCCTATGCAAAACATTAAAAAGATATTTATGGGACACATTCATGAGAATAAGGGCTTAAAATTGGGACCAAGCACGACTTTCTGTAATCTCCCATTTAAGTTTATGCTCATTGGGAAGTTGATAGACAAGAAATTGTTGATGGAACATTCTCTATACTCTCATCGCTTTTTCCTTTCTCCTATGCAAAACATTAAAAAGATATTTATGGGACACATTTGTGAGAACAAGAGCTTCAAATTGGGAACAAGCACGACCTTCTGTAATCTCCCATTTAAGTTTATGCTCATTGGGAAGTTGATAGACAAGAAATTGTTGATGGATCATAACCCAAACTGTCCCAGCGTTTCACAGACGGAAGACCAAACAACGATATTTATGAAACATATTAAGGAGAACAAGGGCTTCAAATTGGGACCAAGCACGACCTTCTGTAATCTCCCATTTAAGTTTATGCTCATTGGGAAGTTGATAGACAAGAAATTGTTGATGGAACATTCTCTATACTCTTATCGCTTATTCCTTTCTCCTATGCAAAACATTAAAAAGATATTTTTGGAACCCAGTCAAGAGAACACGCGCTTCAAATTGGGACCAAGCACGACCTTCTGTAATCTCCCATTTAGGTTTATGCTCATTGGGAAGTTTATAGACAAGAAATTGTTGATGGAACATAACCCCAACTGTCCCAGTGTTTCAAAAAGGGAAGACCAAACAATGATATTTATGGGACACATTCATGAGAACAAGGACATCAAATTTGGACCAAGCAGGACCTTCTATAATCTCCCATTTAAGTTTATGCTCATTGGGAAGTTGATAGACAAGAAATTGTTGATGGATCATAACCCAAACTGTCCCAGCGTTTCACAGACGGAAGACCAAACAACGATATTTATGAAACATATTAAGGAGAACAAGGGCTTCAAATTGGGACCAAGCACGACCTTCTGTAATCTCCCATTGAAGTTTATGCTCACTGGGAAGTTGATAGACAAGAAATTGTTGAGGGAACATTCTATATACTCTCATCGCTTTTTCCTTTCTCCTATGCAAAACATTAAAAAGATATTTATCGGACACATTCACGAGGACAAGGGCTTCAAATTGGGACCAAGAACGACCTTCTGTAATCTCCCATTTAAGTTTATGCTCATTGGGAAGTTGATAGACAAGAAATTGTTGATGGAACATAACCCCAACTGTCCCAGCGTTTCACAGACGAAAGACCAAACAACGATATTTATGGGACACATTCATGAGATTAAGGGCATCAAATTGGGACCAATCAAGACCTTCTGTAATCTCCCATTTAAGTTTATGCTCATTGGGAAGTTGATAGACAAGAAATTGTTGATGGAACATTCTCTATACTCTTATCGCTTATTCCTTTCTCCTATGCAAAACATTAAAAAGATATTTTTGGAACCCAGTCAAGAGAACACGCGCTTCAAATTGGGACCAAGCACGACCTTCTGTAATCTCCCATTTAGGTTTATGCTCATTGGGAAGTTTATAGACAAGAAATTGTTGATGGAACATAACCCCAACTGTCCCAGTGTTTCAAAAAGGGAAGACCAAACAATGATATTTATGGGACACATTCATGAGAACAAGGACATCAAATTTGGACCAAGCAGGACCTTCTATAATCTCCCATTTAAGTTTATGCTCATTGGGAAGTTGATAGACAAGAAATTGTTGATGGAACATTCCCTTTACTCTCATCGCTTTTTCCTTTCTCCTATGCAAAACATTAAAAAGATATTCATGGGACACATTCACGAGAACAAGGGCTTCAAATTGGGACCAAGCACGACCTTCTGTAATCTCCCATTGAAGTTTATGCTCATTGGGAAGTGTATAGACGAGAAATTGTTGATTTAAGTTGAAGTTAGAAACTTTTGAATGCAGAAAATGTTTAAAATTACACTAAATTGGACATGGAATAACAATCTGAGGCTTAGACTATTCATCCAAATCAAACGTTGGATATTTTTA
Organism: Ceriodaphnia dubia; assembly: GCA_022539655.2. NCBI lineage: Eukaryota > Metazoa > Arthropoda > Branchiopoda > Diplostraca > Daphniidae > Ceriodaphnia > Ceriodaphnia dubia. Next base: position 444,916 of record JAKUCG020000117.1, on the reverse strand, counting down.
AGTATCCTATGCTGTATGTGCGAGCAAGATGCTGGTTAAAAGTAGCCTTCACATTTTTCTTTGATAGTAACACCGAAAGTAACTTAAATAGTATTACGAGCAGCAGGACTGATGAATAGATGGAACACGGGCTTGTCTTTTTTTGCAGTTTCAGCGATTATATGGATTCATTTATCAAATTCAGCTCTTATTTAAGGTATACTTTAAGCCTTTACATGGCCATATATCTCCTATATCAATTTTTTTAGCTCGTATGTGACAACAACTTCATTCACACAAAAAGTTTAGCTGATTTAAAGAAACTTAACAATAAATAAAGCTTTCCTCATAAGCAGGTTCTTTTAGTCAAGTGTAAGACAATACTGGACCATAAACTAATCGTTCATATAAAGAAATATTTTTGTACGGATGAATCCCCACAATCTCCCGTTTTTACTTTCTTGGTAGATCGTATGTGTCCGTCTTGGTATTAATTATTGCTGTACATAAGAAGGCATTCAAACTTAACATCTTGAACAATCTTGTGACAAAAAGGGATTTTAACACAAAATAACTTCTTACCAACCCCAATCGTACTTAAAGTTCTCATTTTCCTACTTAAATATTGTAACATACAAATTTTTAAGTGGGCAAAATTAATTTCAGTAGGGGCGGAAGGGAAAGCATTCTTTTTAAGTAGGAAAAAGCTTATTTTAAGTATGTGTCAGTGGGAATTCTATCCTACTTAAAGCTTTCAGTAGTTTTAAACTACTGAAAAAGAACTTTTCAGTAGGAAAAATGCCACTGCGTAGTAGCTAATACGATACTGACGTATACTGTGCCACTCTAACACAAAAACAAACCTTAGCCCTCAAACAATAAACATTGTGGATTATATGACTTTAATAAATTTTTATATGAGGGGCGGATGGCACACAAAGCCAGGAGCTAGATTATGAATATCAGTGGAATGCTGCAGTTGGTTGCAAGTTGCTTTTCGTTTCACATTTAGTGCAAATTGCCATCGTTCGCTGGTTATTTGGTCCGACATGGGTATAAATCGAGATTTGCCTTTGACAAAAACCATCACTCTCGTTTCCAATATCAAGACTAATATCCACGAAGAGTCGACCCAAGTCGACGTCAACTTGCTCCTCCAATGAGTGGGTACGTCATCTATTTAGTCTTATATATTCAATCATAATAGCCTAAGTTTGGATTTTTTCTTTATCTTTTCTTACCTATTACTTTCAAGCAGCCTAGTAGAATTTGTTGGCGCGTTTGGTTTTGTAAAGAATGACCAACCAAGAGTTCTTATTAGGACTGTTATCGATCGCAAGAACCCAGTGATAATGAAGACGAGCATCACCTTGCTGTCGTTTCTTGTCGTGTTTGCGCTCGTCGGCTCCGGCGCCACTAAACTTATTGAATGCAACGGTTCTGAGAACCGTTTCCTGGGCTGTTACTGCGACTGGAGTAGATGCTCCTCATGGAAATCAGTTGGGACTGGCATCTTATGGAAAGACTGCACCAATCGCTGTATCAAAGATAAGGGACGGCGTGGAGGGACCTGCGTGGAGGTGAAAAACAATTTCTAGCTGCTTCCCCGCTCCGCTAAAGTGAAACGGTGCGACTGCCATGACTGATTTTGTATTAGAATGCCAGCATGCATCACGATTCCTCGTCATTTCATAGCCACATCACAGAATAAAACGTAGTTGCTGTGCGTGTATTCCAGCATCCAATAATCAAGTGGTATATATTTAGTGATGTACAATAAAAACATCAAACAAAGTATTAGCGTAGCCGTTTAGTAGAAAAATGTTTGCGGTCCCTGCGAGCGTTGCTGATTGTTCCTATTTTTACTTGGACTGACTTGCGCTGGTCGGTCGTCGCTGTTGTTGCTGCTGCTGCTATGGTGATGGCGGCGATCCTGATGATGATGATGATTATGTTTGTGCGGCTTGTTAGACTCTACCTTGTTGTTGTTTTGATGATGATGATGCTCTTGATGTCGTTTCTGCTTCTCCTGAACGATAACGGTGGGACTGCTGATGAGCTCGCGATGCATAATAAACTCGTTGTGAGGGCGGCCTTCGTAGGTGTAGGCTGCCGTGGTGACGAGCTGGAATCCGAGTTTTTCTAGTCCGTCGAGGATGACTCGCAGTTCGCAGTGGGTGGCCGCCGAGCCTCTGCCTTCTTGCGTCTGTCCCCGGTGCTTGTTCCTCGACTGCTGCTCTCGCAAAAATCCATGAATCTCTGGATCCAATTCCGGCGAGTAGTCCATGTTGATCGGCAACGTAGGGTCCTTTGATTCAACAAAATTCATTGATTATCAAGAGATTAGACGTATCTGGATGCTTATATGTCAATGGGCGGTCTCATGAAACAGGTGTTTTTGCGTCTAGTCGTTTGAAAACGGCTTTCTGTCCGTCTCCGGTGATAACGAGAATATCTAGATTACAACTGCGTTTCTTTTTTGTTTTATCGAAAGTGACAAACCCGTGTCAAGAATGTCGCCAACGTTGTGGTTTGACTCTTTTGGAAAACAAAAGATAACTCGACAAAATTCATGCAATCTGAATTCCAAGGGCGTTAGACGCCATTGATGTCCCTATTACAATCGCATGGGACAGGTTGTTGCCATAGTCAAAGTTACGTAAATTAATGGAAACGATATTTATTATGCTAATATGAAATGTATAGAATGAAGCGAAAAATGTATAAAACTTACCCATCCGCCCGATTGGACTGTGATGAAAATGTACGGCATTGTACACAAAGAGTTAGTCGTAGGCTATACTTAATAATGTAAGTATGTAATAAAAGGTATTTAGGAACAGGTGCGACACGACGCGAACCGACGAGATGGAATAACCAATGTCGACTATACGGCCGAGATAATGCCACCACCGACTGATATTTCGACTGCTAACAAGATAAGATTGTTTTTTGGCCTCTTTTTATCTCGTAACGAAAGTTGGATTGTTTTGTGAACAAAATGACGAGTTGGCTGGGAATCATTTCTCAAATCCTTCAAAGGGATCAACGAAATCCAGTTCATACGAGCTCGTGAGTGTATTTCTAAATGTTTTCCGTTAGTCGTCTGCAAATAACAGAGTGGCAAATAATAAAATGATGTGGTCTTTATCACCAATCGAGGAGGGACGGCTCCATTTCTGCTTTGCTCCAAGTGTATTTGCCTCCTCGACGGAAGAACATTTCCTCGTCAAATCCGCTCCAATGGATGGCCGACTCGACGCCGACGTCTAATAGCGAAGGCGACGGCGTCTTTTTCCCTCCGGTACAGTCCAGAAATCGCATCTTTCCATTTACAATTAGTGGTTTCAATTGAATGAATGGCTTGATATTAATTCTTGATGATCATAGTTTACGTACCCTTTCATCCAGAATTAAATAAGAGTTGCGCATCTAATATACATAGAATCATTATATTAAATGTAATCGATAACTTGTATTATTGGAATAAAATGTCTAATAATACTTTGAGGTTGGATTCGGGGACGAGTGAGGCGACGCGGGAATGCCGTTGCAAAAAGGACTCGAACTGCTCGTCGGTGACGACGAGTTTCTCGGCGTTGCGTAGCGCTTCTTCTCCTTGGTTCTCACCGCCAATCAGCAGACACTGAAACACCTTTATACGACGCGCATAAAACATAACATAACATAACAACTGCTTGAAGAATATAATGACGAATACCTTCCACCGGACGGGGTTGAGCTGCTGTATCTGTCGGTTCATGTCTTCGTCGACGTTGTGGATGTTGACGACCGAGTTGATTTTGAAAGCGACGCGGTAGTCCCGACACCAGCCGCGGACACGTTCTAGACTCTCCAGATGGCCATCATCGTCATTATCGCTGCCGACTCGCTGCTGTCGCCCGATAAGTCGGTTCGTTTCCGGCCGGAAACTGTCGCAGGACACGGCCAAAATGTCGAGATATTCGCCTGTTATTGGTCCAAAAGCCATCATCAACTCGATCAGCTCATTTATATTTGCATTCATTTTTAAGTAGGCTATAAATAATAAAAAAGTCAAGGAACATAATAGCGACGATCGCCTAACCGTAAAGAGCGAACCAGTTCTCGGTGATGAGACTGCCGTTGCTGACGACGCTGACGCTGGACATTCCCAATTGGCTCTTGCAGAAGTGGACCAATTGGCCCAGATAGCGACCCTTTTGGTGGATGAACGGCTCTCCGCCCGAAAAGTTGATCTTTTCCATTCCTTATTTAAAAAGACAACGTTATTGGGTCTTTATTAATAAAAAAGGAAGAAAATAAACTAATTACCTGCTTGACGGAGTAAGGTGAGTCCTCTTTTGGCCTCTTCCAGCGGCAAAACGAAACTGGTTTTGGCCGTGTGGAAACAGAAACCACACTTGTAATTGCACTGGCGAGTGAAATGATAATTGACGCTCGTTGGTATCGGTCCGGTCTTCTTCTCCTTCTGATGGGGAACGACTCGCTGGTACAATTGGAGAAACCATTTCATCAGGAAGCGGACCAACTTTTCTATGAGGGACGTCATCATGCCGCGATGGATGAGTGACTGGACGTCGCAGATTCGCGACGGTTTTTGTATAGTCGACATCAAAGGCGGAGTCAGTGCTGCGCAGCAGTGGCCAGTTGACGCCGACGAACTGAAAAGAAAGCAAATAATACGATAAGGAAAGCGGCCGAAAATAATGGCCGTCTATTCACTGGAATTGATTATATATACCAGAGTCCGTATATGAGTCAACTCGATCCTTTTGTTACATCGTAAGGTGCTGATTCACGATAAATAAAATAACATTCTCTAACATTTCTAAAATAATAAAAGTGTATAGTGACTCACAGCAGCAGCTCCAATGACGCCGCGTCGAAACGCGAAACCCACTTTTCCCGTTTTTCCATTTAAAAAATGAGTAGGCTAATAAAATAAATGCGACTACACAGTTGTCGAGACAAATAAATAGTTTGACTACAAATCTACTAATTGATTAAAGTTAAGGATATTATATAAATATTTGAGCGAACAAATATGGAAATCAATTTGAAGACAACGGGGCACTGCTGTTGTAGAACCTGGAATTGTACCAGGCCAATTCAAAACAGCTGTATTCTTTCCGGCCCGAGAGGATTTTCAATCGACGGAGCATCCAAGGATTCGGCCGCGAACTGAAACGGACGAACCGGCCGATGGATTCCAATGCCATCAAGATACGGACGCGTTGCTGGAACTGGACGAGCGACTCTTCCGCACGCAAATGGATCTCGACGGCCAATTGTTTGACTTTAGCCGTTAGGAAACCGGAGCGCAACATTTGCCGGAGGGCGTCCCATTCGTCAAATTCCACGTCCATTTTCAAGACGTCGATAACGGACGACTGATGACGCAACAAGTCGTTATGGATAGACGAGGCCGTCTTCATCGACCAATTCTTGACTGGATCGACATAGTCCGGCTGGCCCGTCAGCCCAATCTTGTAGAAATGGATGCGCTCCGACCGGTTGTGCGTCTCTTCTCTCATGGACGGATCGAACGAGTAAATTTCACAGCCGAATTTCTCCATGTCTTCATCAAACGACCATTGGTTGTTGATGCCGAAAGAGTAGACTAAACAACGGCCGTAGACTGGAGCGACAGACGAGTCGAAACAGACGGCTTTGTGGCCGTCGGGAGCGGCCAATCCACTTCCGTTGTAAATGGCGAATCCGACATCGACGGCGAACTTGCACGACGTGCTGTTGGTCCAATGCAAATACTGGAAAATCTCTGCGGCAGAATCGAGTTTGAACGATGGTTGAGCAATTGGCGGTGCTGTTTCTGGCCACAAATACTGGCTAGTAATAAGCCAACACCCGAGAAGGGTGAGGATAACAACGAGGACACGTCTATTCATGTCGATGGACACTGTCAATCTATTGGGAAAACGAACAATATAGTCCACGAATGTCGACGACGAGCAGCAGCTGACGGTAACAGGAAATTGAATAACGATGGGAAATAACGACGGACATAAGGAAGAGGATATAGTTAATAATTTTAGGTGAGAGTGACGTTGAGAGTGGACGAATAAAGTGTGACCGTCACCCAGCCGTTGTCTCTGACCGTCAAACGTAATAAACTGAAGGTGAGGGAAAGACGAGGAGCCCCCGAGTCGGGGTCGCTGTCTGACGTGTAGCGATGAACCACCAAAATGGAAATGGGACGACGAAACGACGACGACGCTATTGGCGGACGGACGTCGTCCGTCGATTTGGTTCGGAACGGATTCGGCACGTCTTGTTCTTCGTCGTCTTCCTCGGATGAAGAACTGGATGACGGATTGCTGGAATCTTCTGAAGGCAATTGGAAAGAGACGGTGCGTCGCTGCTGTCCACGGACTCGTCCGCGGTCGCCGATAATCAGTAAACTGTTGATGAACGTCAACAGTTGGTAGATGGTCGGTTTGGCGGCGGCGGGGCTGTCGTCCATGGCGCCCAAAGGTCAGACGGCGTGCTGGTGGCTATATCGGACGAGCCAATTGAAGAAGAGGAACAAAACGAGGATGATGAGGGTAAATTCAAAGAGGAAAAAGGGTGACAAGATGGAGAGGAGCAAACAGGTGTCTTGATCGCCGGACGACGTCATTGGGAAAGAATTTGTCGACGTCGACGTGTGATGCGAATCACAGCCAACACGAGTTGTCGTATCGTCGGATCGTTGCTCTGTGATCGGCATCCACTGCCGACATCGACGCCCGAATGTCAATCGACGCACCTCTCCGTCTTCTACTTGTACCAAAATCCAAACGGCACCGGCGCAATGCGTCCAGCCAATCGTTGGCCTCCGTCTGACGAGGAAAACGAGAGGCGATTCGCCATCAACAGCAGCCGACAATCTATATATATCTTATTATAAACAGGGTAGGCTACTGAATAGCTTCAATTCAATAAATTAAATGAAACGCATCACATTTCAGAGCTCGATCCTTTAATTGACTGGTCGCATCTTCCTCGCAACCGCTCGACTTTTTCCTTCCTGGGGGGTTCAATGCAGCGATAATGAAGTTAAATACGGTCGACTGGGCCACGCGTCAACACATCAAGTAGAAAATCAGCTCGTTTATTGAGGCATATCAATACACCAATACATAGGCTATAAGAATGAAATGATTTAAGGACGATGAAAAAGATAATCCATCATATTAATCGGCGATGACGTCGTGGGTTTCCGAGTTTTCTTGAATTTCGGCACCCGACAGATGGCCGAATCCCATCGACTCATTAGCGACGGATAACTTTGGTAAACGCCATCTTCTTCATGCAACTTGCGGCACAATTCGCAAAAACTTTGGCCCACCATTTTAGCCAGACCGGCTTCGACGACATAGTCATCTTTCCACCAGAAGTATTCGCCATAGAGCGTTTCGTTTTTGGCCAAAACCAAAAGGTACTCGGCCAGCTCTTTTGGCTTGTATTTCAATGCGTCGATGTAAGAATGGACGGGAGCGATGCTCGAGTAATCGCCGCCTCCGTAGACGACGGGCACCATCTCATGGCTCATAATGTGGAAAAACTTTTCGGTGACGTAATCCGGGCAGATGGAATTTTCGAAAGACAAGTAAAACTTGTAGTTGGACTGGAGCATGTCGTAGCATTCGGGAGTGGAAGAGAGCAGCTCGTCCGTGTCGCATTTCAGGGAATAAGGGCCGTCTTCGTTGCAGTAGCCGTACACGTCCACTTTGATATATTTCCTCAATTGTTTGATGTAGTCTTCTCTCCGCCCGTCCGTTTTACAATGGGAAATCATGGCCGCTACGTAACTCTTTCTTTTCTTCTTCTTTTTCTTCTTTTTGTAAAGGATTTTCGAATGCGTTTCTTTGATTTTTTCCTCGATCTCTTGGGCCGTTTTGGGAGCCGACAGTTTGGGTCGGATGCGGCCGTAGAGGAGTCGAACGTCCGAATCCATTCGGTAGGTCATTGTCCAGTTGAAATAATTGTCGTATTCGGTAATGTTCATCGGCTCGATGGACGGTGGTGGTTCCTGAGTGAAAAAGACGAGTCGCTGTTTAGGCCGACGCTGGAAATGTGGCCGTTTGTTCATCCAGAATTCGTCGTTGAAATTGAGTAGAATAGCGTCGTAAGATTCGAGAGGACGGTCCGGGTACTGGTGTGGACTGTTGACAATTTCGCAGTCGCTAACTGGACACCCGTGCTGGATGAAAGCGTCGTTGCCCGTCCCGAAAACCGTCAATTCCGATCGTTTGACTCCGTTCCAAAAGAGAATTGTTTTGATTTTCTGTTGGCCTGGAATTTTCACTCTTTGTTGCTGCCACTCTCCGTAATGAAAGACGACGAGGAAAGCCAAAGTATTAGCGAGAGCCACCACTTTCAGACACCTTTTCTTGTTGAAACCCATGGCGAGATAGCACTGATGAGACGGACGGACGTCAAGAGACGGCCAAACTTGGCAAAGGCCAATTCATGTCTGAATCTTTTGGCGATCCGCTGGTTTTGTTTGTTTTTTCCTCTTCTTCTCGTTGGTTTCCCAAGTTCATTCCCCGGAAGAGGAAACGGTATCGGTTATAAACAAAAAGAGGGTATCTGGTACGAGCCGGCCAAACGCCCATTAGTCTCTAGTCACGGCTTCTCCTTTTCAATTCCTCTTTGCGGATGAAATCACCTAGCTCGCAGACCCGTTTTTCCCTTGTAATATAATAGCAGCCACAGCGGGTGACGCGCTCGGCTGATTCTATTGACTCGTTCATCAGCCTGCCGATGGCCGTCTCTGGCTACAATCAGTTTTTAGGTGGCTGAAACTGCATGATATATAGCCTACTGGTGGGAATAACCGTATACCTATAAACTAGACAAACTCTTCTTCCGTGTTGGATTCAGTTTATAGGCTACACTAGAGTTTTAATTAATATGTGGTTGACATTATAGACTATCGTTTATTTCCAGAAACAAATAAGTAATGGTAGACTACACAATATAATACGGAAGTGAGTATAGTAGGCTAAAGGTATATTTATCACTAATGCCGGGTGAGCAAAAAATGGAGATATAATAAATATATTTTGTCATTAAAGTATCGCGTATCGGGCTAATATAATAAAATGAAAAATGACTATCAAATTCAATTAATAGACACAAATAGAATAAGCATTAACTAGGTTATCGTAAAAACTTGAATAAAAACAATTTAATTGTATAAGTATTAATAAAGTTCATCTAGTCATTTGTCTAAATACGAAGCGAATTCAATAAAAATTGGTTTGAACATCATTTGCTATGAATATCAACTAAAATGTCCCCATAAACGGACGAGCACTTGCTGCGATAGCCTAATACGATCAAATTATTTAAAAATAGAATTTACGGCGAGTTGCTCTTCCGCGCTTATAAGGGAGTTAAGGATGAGCTGATCAGAGAAAACGACTGTTGTACCAGGCGATCTGGTAGGCCATTGGGCCGGTGAAATTCAGTAACGGGATTTCTCGCTGGAAGAAGATGTTGCGCTTGGAATCGAAACGGACCATCCCGTAATTCTCTACGGAGCGGACGATCTGGAAGAGCCGGCGGAACTGGTTCAATCCTTGGCCGCCGTGGAAGTAGGGCTCTTTGTAAGGCAAATGGATCTCGACGGCCAACTGCTTCACCTTGTCCATCATGCCCGACTGGAGGATTTGAGGCAGGACGATCCATTCGGCCCATTCAATGTCCAGTTTCAGGTAGTCGATGACGGCGTTTTCTTCGTGCCAATAACCAGACAAATAAAAGAAAATATCCTCCAGCGTTTTCGTCGGAATCTCCGTATCATTCTTCCAGTTATCGGAAGACTCGTTACCCAGCGCCCAGCGGAAATAATGGATATTGATGTCCGTCCGGTTGTGGTGCTGCAATTGGTCTGAAATATTCATCGATGGATCGAAGGAAAAGACTCGACAGCCGTAGGCTTCCATCGTTTCGTCGAATGACCATTCGCCGTTGACCCCGAACGAATAAACGAGGCAACGATCGACGGGCGGGGCCAATTGGGGTGGGTGGAGGCACACGGCTTTTTGCCCGCCCATTCCTTTAAAAGTGGCATTGTCTTGCTTGGAACTAACGATCCGCCCGCCAAAATGCTGGGCCAGGGAGCAAGAGGAACTGTTTGGCCATTGAAAATACTGGAGAATGTCCGACAGTGACATGGTGCCGACATTGATGGCGTCGACGTCTTCCCTGAGAGTGAGGACGTCGCAGAAGCTGCTCCTCGGTTGCATGGAACACTGACGCGCCATGCGGGCGAGTTTCTCCTTCTGGGCGATGACGTAAGCTTTGTGGCCCGACGTGGCCACCAGGCAGAAACCGACGATAATGGCGATCATGAAGAGAAAGACGATCGCCGGAAAAGCGCCCCTCTGAAAGCGGACCAGTCGGTCTTTGCAGCAGTCGGCGAAGGAAGTGTGGGCTGTTTGGTAAATGGCCATTTTCTAATAGGGAAACCAAATAAATAATGCAATATTGCAAAGCGCAATAGAAAAAGAAAAGAAAATAAGAGTGGAATAAATTTTACCCAAAAATCGTAATGGAGGTGAGCCTGAGGCGAAAGTAAATCTTGATCGGCTGAGGGTTGGCCAAAGATTGAATGTCTAAATTTGAGTAAACTCTGACTTGACTTTTCATTCACCTGTGTGAGCTGTCATCGGAGGAAAAAAGTGAAAGTAGAAAAGGAGGAGCCATCGACATTTGAACGCGCAGTCGCAGCAATCGTTTGTAATAGCCTATACATCAGACAGGTAAATGCTGTATCAAAATAACCGAATATTAAGAGCTAGGCCTAGTCCTTTTTTAAAGATTCGTTGGATCGTTTGTAGGCCCACTTTATATGGCTGATGTGGTTTTTGTGAAGCCGCAAACAGTTCGGGTGGCTACTCAGCTCCGACGATCTCTCATCCGTGAAATTAAAGTCACTGTTGCGAAATGGCCGGAATGAATTTTAAAAATAGGAAGAAAACTTCCTATTTCGCCTGAGGCTTGAAAGGTAGAGTAAACGAAATAAAAATAACAAGTCAACGGCCAGCACTTGAAAGTCTCTGATGTACTAGCTATTATAGCCTACTCTGTGGTCAAGCAGAAGGTTTATATGAGCTGAATCATTTTTGTTGACTAGACTTCAAGTTCAATATTTGTGAAGAGATTGTCACGTCTTGTACTCGTTAACCTTGTTTTAATGAACTTTGTAGCCCGATTTCCTTGACATAAAAGCCTAAAGGTAAAAACCATTCATAATAACTTCTAGCACAGTGGCGCCGCGCTTGCTTGGAATAAGATTCTTTTCTCCAATACAAATTCCAGCGTAGCTTAATGATCGAGTAGTTACAAAGTTGTTATAAAGACCGTTACTATCAATGTCTCTTTGATCTAGTCTAGCGGTAGCAGCTCTCAACCGTGACATAAATAGCGCCCAAAGGCAAAACAGCACCAAAGCTCCCTCATCTATTGGTTGGGTCCTCGGATTTGCGCTTCCAAAAAGCGAAGAAAGAGACTCTAAAGCTATATAGAAGAGGCGAGTTCATCAACACTACCGTCGTCGGTCGTCCGCTGCATCAGCTGATGGAAGTCGTGAGTCTTCCGTTAGGCTACTTGCTTATTCACAACTGGCGGAACATTCGTTTGGGTGAAATGCATATTCTACCGTCGTTAGATTGGCTCTAAACTGTTACGGCTTCATTCGTCACAGGTAATACAATTTAACACAATTTCATTATATTTAATTTATTAGCTAAATTAGCCTATAATTTGTCATTAGCCTAATGGCATCGAAAAGTTCCAGCCTCATGACGGCATTCGGTTATAGAGCCTTGTTTTTGGTAATGCTCACAGCAGCAAAACTGACAAGTTTTAATGTCGCACAATCGACTGATTCCGACTGGACTTTTGACGAAACGGAATTCACCGGATGTAACAAGGCGGAAGATTATTTCAAACGGCGTGACTTTCATCTAAATGCGGAAATTAGTTACGACACCGACCACTGCGGAAATCTAATACCTGATGGTGGAGACACTGAGGATACGAGTCCTAGCCAATTGTGCCAACGCCGTCGATATCCAGTTAAAGAATACAACAAGGAGGATGTTGTTCGCTGTTTCGACTCGCTTTCAGCCAAAAGAAAAGGAAAACGGATGCACATTGCTTTTATCGGCGACTCGCTCATTCGACAAGTTTTCCTCAGTTTCCTACGGGTCAGTTCTCTCAGAGAACTTCTCTGTGTCTTTTCCAATCAATATTCTATTTTTATTTACAATTTTCTTATATTATTATCATAACAGTTGTTCCCTGATAACGATAGGAAAATGAGGAGGAGTTCAACTCGTCATGCTGAGTATCACTTCCACGAAGATCGGAACGTCACCAGTCGCCTCTTAAATGGTCTTCTCGTCTCATTTCAATGGCGACATCAAATCAGGAAAGATTTAATCGCCAATTTCAAGAGGTGGTCCACTGCCGTCGAGGATAAAGTTCCTGATTTGATTTTTCTCGGTGAGTTCATATCTATTCGAGGAAATTTAACCATATAGTTTTAAAATTACATTTGGAAATTGCAGGTGTAACAGCTCACCACATAACTCATAACGAAATCACAAGCAGTTTGGAAATGTACGTTCGTCTGTTTGAAAATAAACTGTTGCCTCTGATCAATGCCAGTTTGAACCTGCATCCTAGACAAGAGATTGTCTGGATGAGAGCGAGCCCGACGCTCGACTACATTGGGCCTAGCTGGGACCGACTCAATCACGACGTCGTCTACGACAAAATCCTCAAATACAACGAAAACATTATCCGCATTTTCAAGTGATTATCCGCATCTACTTCTTGACATATAGCCTAACCTACTAATAATTCAACATTTGTGGACAATGATATAGAGATACGAGGGTGGTGATATGGGACGCTGTCAACATCGTCGTCGAAGAATATTTGCGAGCTTGCGCCATCACAAAAATTGAGCGCCAAGACACAGCCGAGTACATGAACTGCAAGGACGTCATGCATCCAGGATTTGGAGCTCTGGCCATCGCTGCCCAACTCATCATGAACCATATTTGTTGTCCAGTGGCTTGATACTATATTAGTTCATCGACACGAAATTAATAATACAAAAAATTCGATGCTGGCATCTTGCGTTGTATATTCTTCTCCATTTCGTGTTGAACTTGGTGATTTGGGCCGAATGAATGATGCAGGCAGTTATTATTTAGCTTATAATACCAACTAGATGATGGCGCTCGATGGCCATCAACCGTGACAAAGCCTTGAGGCGATGGAAGAATTTAGACTATACTTGCTGGTGTACTCGCGCTAATATAGCCTACTCTAAGAAATGGTGAGCAATTCTTAGTTTCCTGTAGGCGGGTTGTATATAGCCTACAGACTATAGCCAATTTCCTTGACGTCTCATCTCATCGCCAGTCATTTTTGCCGTTCAATCAGGACCTTTCTATACTTATTGACGTCATTATCTAGACTAGCCTATTTTCCGCTATATGCATCGGCATTGCAGTTGATTATTCTTCCTAATAAAAAGATTCGCTGTTTGAGCCCGGCGATGGCTCTGTTATTGATGCTGCAATTTATTATTCATCCAAGTCAAAAGGAATTGATGCAAAAATTGAATTAGTCTCTCGATTCAGCTTTGAGATAGAAAAAAGTGCCGGGGTTGAAGAGGCTATTCAATTCAGATGATGGCATTATTTAGCCTGAAGCGACGGCTGCGGTGGCGTTCATCATGTTTTGCTTGATCCATCCGTTGTTGTTGAAGAAAGAGACGCGAGTGAAGACGGCGCCTCTCTCGCACCTGGCTCCAGTCGCCGAGCCTTGGACGAAGCTGCTGATGCCGACCTGTACGGTGCCAGACATCAGGGGCCCGCCACTGTCTCCCTATAAAAATATAGTAGCCTACGATCATTGAATAGCCTACATAACAGAATATAGGCTATACAGGCTATAAATCAGCACAGACTCGATCGTCCTCTTATTTCTTTGAAATTATTCAAAGTCTATGACATATAAGCGTAGGCTAAAACTACAACAATACCTGGCAAATGGACTGGTTAGGTTTGAAAGTGCACAATTGGGCCGTGTGGTTGTACGAATCTCGGAAAATGGCTTCGCACAAGAGCCTGTCTTGGATGGTCAGAGCCACCTGCTGCAACGTCGACGAAACGGACGTCGCGTCTGCATCATGATAAGAAGAATAGATGTATAGAATTTGGAAAGTGTTTGATGTTGCTGTAATCATTGGGTCAAGTGTTAACAACGAGTCATAATAAAAAAGGACTTACTGCTGGCGGTTAAGCCCCAGCCGACGGCGACGGCCGACTTTTTCGAATAGTCGTTGGCCGTGTTAAGCGGCGGCAGACTGACGATGGCCACTTGTTTCAAATCGACGCTGGCGTTCAGTCGCAAAATGGCAATGTCGTTGGCCTGTCAAAGCATCACACAATTTTGAGTGTTACATAGACTATACTTTATAGTAGCCCACTATATATACGTGTTGTTATCTTATTATTATATCGTATATTATTATCCCGGTTTCCGTCGGTTTCACGGCTGTAGGCTAGGCTGTTTTTCAGCCAGTGAATTTCGATTGATGATGAATTATGAAGGCCTAGGCTATATATATAGCGTAGGCTACAATCACTTACCAATGTGGCGCTGTTCCAATTGGCGTGAACTCGGATGTCTTCGTTGGCGACGGTGCGAGTGATTCTAGTGGCGTCCATCGGGCTGATTTTGTAGATCTTGGTAAAGACTTCCAGTTTGGTGTAGGGTTTCCTTTGTATTTTCAAAGCGGACAAAAAGTTGCATGATTACTAGCTGATAATTGATATATGCTGGACATGATTTTAGAGCTACACATAAATGGGATTCATATTACTTGTCGACGCAATGGGCTGCAGTCAGGATATGGTCCTTGCTGATCAAAGTACCGCCACACAGCGAAGTCGAGCCGGATTTTGTGGCTAGAATAAGGGCCTACG
This sequence comes from Ceriodaphnia dubia, assembly GCA_022539655.2. Classification (NCBI taxonomy): domain Eukaryota; kingdom Metazoa; phylum Arthropoda; class Branchiopoda; order Diplostraca; family Daphniidae; genus Ceriodaphnia; species Ceriodaphnia dubia. The sequence goes on along the minus strand of JAKUCG020000117.1, from coordinate 429,914 downwards.
AAGCACAAGAAGTCGAATATAATGCAATCGGAACCAAATTAACATCAAATGGGCAACAATAATAATACGTGACGGGACGAACCTGGTATCTGCGCGCTCCAACGGGAACTGTGGTGCCGCCGAGGATCTCGTCAATCTCCGCATCTTCGCGGCACATGAAAATGCGCATCGGTTGAACGAAACGGACATTATAATAGTACCGGGTAGGCTATTCTAGCTTTATATAGTATAAAAGAGACTCAAGTATACCTGAAATATCGCTGCGCAGTCTACCGGCAGTGACAATGCTGGTCGACAGTAAAACCAGACAAATTACCTGTTTGTATATTCGCGCGTATTTAAATTGTAAAAATATAAACTAACGATTATAGACTATACGGAGATCAACTTACGTGCAACACGGGTTGGTGCTTCGTCATGTTGATTACCTATACAAGTACGATTTCACCTGAAGCGAAATCCGTTCAGTGATGGAGCTCTATAAATCCTTTTTATAATAAGAGGGGAATGAATGGCTCTATAGAGAATTTAGGGCTGTGTGGGGTTAGGTTAAAACGAATCAGCAGCACGGGTGCATGATGAGGCGACTTGCACGTCTGCTGCTGCATGCGCGACACGTGTCAAGGCTTTTCACCTAAAATGCGCCGTGCATTTACCTTCATTTTTCAATTTGAACAGATGTATAACGGGCTAACATGGCCAACTGATAAACCACTGATGTTCAAACGGGATGACTGAACCAACGAAGCCAATAAACTGTTAACGAAATGCTGGCAAATATATAATCTGATGTAGCGCAAACAGTCAATAAAATGTGGCAGAACATCTGATTCAAATTGAATTAGGTTAAAAAGGCCAATGAAATTCTCTGTTCTTTTTTCCCTGGTGAGATATTGTAGGCTATCGATAGATTATCACATTTCTGTCACTGATTCGATTTGACTTGAAATTCCCTCTCCAGCACCATAGGCGCCTTAATTACTAGTTTACGTGACTGATTCGCCCGAATCTCGTTGTCATACACGCCCAAGGTCTAAGTGCATAACTAAGTTTCTGCATGATGTCACCCTCAAAACACCCCGAAAACACCAATATGTATAGGCCTACTCATTGCATTGTTACTATTTCTTAGAGTAGCCTACGCTTCAATATATCAAGTTCTGTCGCTCATTCAGTTTTTTTTTTAAATTCTCTCTCCAAATTGGCAAATGAGCCCATTCCACCATATTTCAACAGTTGGCCAGCAGTAGCTTCGCTCGAAAGGGACGGCTTTGTAGTCGGCCACACGAGATGGCGCGGTCGTCACGATCATTGAACGCCGTCCATTTAGTAATATACTAATAACTAATACAAGCAGATTTCCAATCGCGATCCCTAGCATCCATCGACAAAACGATTCTAATTTTGACTAATTTTAGTTGCGATAATTCATTGTAGGCTACAATGTATCAAATTTTCCTTTCAATAGACCATTAGGCTACGCCTAAATTCAGATGTCGGCAACATGAAATTTCATTACCTTTGCTTGCATTGTAAAAGTAGGCTACGTGTACAGTGTTATTGCCGTGGACAACACGGTGCAACTGCTGCTTTGTTACAATATCTCCATTGGAAGAGCCTAGCTCGCAGCGGTGGGCGAGAATATAAATACAAGACACAAGATCACCCAAGGGGATGGAAACCCATTACATTTTCACGTCGCTTCTTCTTCTTTCTTCTTTTTTCGTGCTTTCCGTTCTTTCGATGTAGCCTATACTGCATGGAAAGGGCAGCGATCTCTTGCGGTTTCACCTTGAGCCGTCCGTCGACGTTGCTGGCCGCCGTCGTCCTCATCAAAACCGACCAGTTGCTGCTCGTCCGAGCTCTTGGCCGCATCGCATCTTCCTCTATTTGGTGTTGTCGCTGATATACCGGACAAAATATATTCAATGGTGTCTAATAAAATGAGGACGGTCCTGTTATTGATGACCGTCTCTTTCATTTGCAATTCGTACGGCTTATCTGATTTGCCGGCCCCTTTGTCCGGCACCGAAACCTATCAACTGAGGATGCCCGGCGCCAATCCCGCAGTGGTAATAGGTTAACTTTTATTTGATAAGAGTTCTTTTGGTTATTTAATATTAATTGCGAAAATATTAAAACATAAAATATAGGACGACGCGTATCTCTGCACGGCGTATAAGCTGGACCCGGAGAAGGAGATGTACATTACGCAATTCAGGGTGGAAGGGACGGCTGAAAGGGCCCACCACATGATCCTCAACGGATGCGGCGACATCCCGGCCGCGGCTGAACAACCTTACTGGTATGAGCTGCCGAGACTATGGTGTGACGTGGCAACAGCCCCGAAACATCAGTCGTTGTTACAACAATCAACATTATCTGCACGAGATTATTCTGTATAAATTATATAAAAAGGAATTGCGGTCATCACGGAACCTGTTCTGGCTCCTCCAGCATCCTGTACGCTTGGGCCAAAAACGCGGCGGGCACGCGATTGCCGCCGTCCGTCGGCTTCCGCATCGGCAGCGGCGACAAATCGCGAGTCAAATACCTGGTCGTCCAAGTGCACTACGCCAAAAAGCTGGAACCGCACGAGCTCGATTACACCGGATTGGATCTGGAAATCACCACTCAACCGTAATACGACGCTAACAATGGCGATAATCATAGACTATAGCATTAGATTAGCCCCTTTAAATTAGCGACTTGTTCAAAAGGTCTTTGACTCGATTGCTATAACAAATCAAATCCTCTATTGAAAATGCGGCCGGGAAAGACCGGTATAGTCTCTTTGTATATACATTCAAAAGGGCTTTAATGATTCGACCAATTTCAGCAAATCAAGTTTAATTCATTTTCAATTATTATGCAGACAACGTTACATTGCCGGCATTCTCTTGATGATTGGCTCGCCAGAGATCCCACCGTTCCAAGCAGGTGCGCAGCTCATCTTTTCCTCGTCTTACGAATGAACTCTATAGTTTCCTATGATTGTGGATTATAGCCTAGTCAATAACGTTTTGTCGTTATTTAGTTGTCAACAGCGACGCCTGTTGCCCTTTTGACATGCCCGCACCGATTCACATTTTCGCCGCCCGCGTTCACGCCCACGGTCTCGGCAAGGTCATCAGCGCCTACAAATACGATCCAAAGGTATTAGGCTATCATCGGTCTCATATAGGATATAATAGGCTATTCACCTCTAACTTGAAAAGACTTTGAACTTTGCTTTGGTGACTCTGTAACGATATTTCGTGTCCGCCCATAATGTCCCTGTATTATCGATAAGACGAAAGAGACGGAACTGATCATCAAAGGGAACCCGCAATGGCCTCAGGCGTTTTACCCGACGACGCGCGAATTTCACCTGAAACACGGCGACGAGATTCTGGGCAGGTGCACCTACGCTTCCCTCGGCAAGAGCACCTACACCTATTCAGGTATTTTCTTGGCCTATAATACCTGATTTTTAACTGTTTTGAAGCCAAATAATCCGATTGTTACATCTAACTATTTAGGTGGCACTGGCGCTGACGAAATGTGCAACATTTACCTGATGTATTACACGGACGCCAATAACGGGACGGGATACCGATCTTGCGGCTACCTTTGTAACGAGGACCAAAACCGAGCCTATCCGGCCGATTCGGTCGAGCCTCTTCCGCCCAATCCAATCCTCGAATCTTACGCTATTCACGGCAAAAATCATTTGAAATTGACTGGCGGGATTGTTAACACCGACGACGATCACCCAGAAATCATAACGCAGAAAATGAAAACAGCTGGAGAAGATGCTGTTGATGTGGCCGGACCGCTTCTGCAGGATCCGATGACTCTGGTACAATACGTCTGCTAGATTCAACGTCTGCCTGATTTCAATTAAGCCATGCAGTGATGATAGTAGCTAATAATACAAATCAATCCAATGTTTTGTTCGATAAAAGATTAGTTTGATTTCGTCTGAACTTGAATCCGCAGAACCGAGTGTATTACAAGGAAGTCTTCAGCGATGCCGCCCACAAAGAGCACCAAGGCCACAAGGAGAGTGGAGAGAATAAGGCGAATCAAGAGGAGAAAGGCAAGGAAATAGAGGAGAAGCAATCGGCCGCCACCACACCGGAAACTCGGAGCCAAGACGTCAACGCCCAGCCGCCGCCTTCGCCTCCGCCGCCGCAGCAATCAAAAGATGCAGCTAAGCAAAAAGAGAGCAATTTCTGGTCCTTTCTCTTCTTCTACCGACGCTTTTTCTCTTCCTAAAATATTAGCACAGGGACCCGTAAATACTAGCCTAATGCCGACCTTTACATACGTATATTATTAGGCCCTCCTACCTGAATAGCTACTCAACTATTTATTCGACATATACGTATTATAAGAATCAATTGGATTGATTTGGAATTGAAATGTTTATCAACTTTACAAGCAATACAAGTTGAGGATCATTGACGCGAGTCTTCTCTATAACTTGTTTCCATTCGGCTGCGACCAACTGCGACTTTGTCATCGGAGACCTAGTCGGAGACGGTGAATTCGAGCGACACTAATCTGCTCAACTCTTTTAGTACTATAGTCTAATGACAAAATGACAAGGGACAGAGACATGTCGAACGAGGAAGAGGGAAACGAGCTGGAAGAAACAGGAAAAGTGACTACATGGAATATTAAGTCAGCCAATATTCCGTTGCTGCCAACCTCGAAAAAAGGTAAAAATAGCCAAGGCGACCGTACGGCTTCCTTGATAATCCCGGGCTGCAAAACCCGGCGAAAAAAAAAGAAAAGAAAGAAAAATTGATTTTTCCTCTAGATTTTTTCATTCGCGTCAATTCCTGGGTCGATTCACGAGCGATTTGAACGGGACGGGGCTTCTCAATCTCTTATGGACGACGGCAGCGCCATCTGTGAATGACGTTTGTAATCGTCTGCAGTGGTCGGACGGGGAGGAGGTGGGTGGTAGAACGGAACCCCTCAATCGACCCGTTGGCTCCCGCTCCCTCACGGACGGGTTCTGATCGTTTAGTACGCGAGTTTGTTGTCAAATGCCAAGTGGCAGGCCAAGAGAGAGAGAGACTGGAGGAGAGAAGAGAAGAGAGAGAGAAGAGACGGGCGACGATCGAATGGCGATTTCTCCTTTGGGCTCCCCGTACCCCAACCAAACCAACATCCCGTCGCGTCGACGGTCGCGTTCCCGTTGAAAACCTTTCGTCTCATTACCATTAGGACCTCAATTCAATTAGGCCCCATAGAATAACGTTGCTGGCTCCATCAACAATCCTATTGCGTTGCCCAACACTCGAATCCAGTCTTTTCCCCTTTTCATCACTCCTTTTTCCTCGCCAAATCTCACACCGTTCACCCAATCGAACCGAACGCGACCAACTGCGACTACGTCTCTGTGACTTTGACTGCGACGAAACTGTGTCGTTTTCTTCTCGCCCTAGTGTCGTCGTCGTGTCGTCGTGTGAGATGCTGTGCCGTTGACAGGAGAGAACAGCAAAGGAGTAGTCCTTTTTTGTTGGCTGCTTATCTCTTCTGCTGCATCTCTTTCATCTCCTTTTGACAGTCGACAACACTTTACGGAATGCGACGGACGAGCAGTCTGCCATCCAGACGGGATCGTCGACAGCTATGGACTGCTGCTGTTTCTTCTCCTTCAAGTGCTTCACACTCTTTCCTGCTGTTGCTCCTCCTGCCTGCTCTTTGTTGACTCGACACTGCTTTATCAAAACAATTTGTTCCTCGCCAGGACCCCACAAAACATCCCTCTCTCAAATAATCGTGTACTCTCCCCCAAGCTCTCTGTGGAAGGCTGAGCAGAAAATAACTGTTGGAATACTGCCTCCCCCGATCTGCTGCTGTCTGTCGTCCCAAGTTCTTGCCCTGCTTTCTCTCCCCCCAAACCCGTTCACCTAATGGGATGTTCTCCCAACTGCTGTAGTCTGTGTGTGCAATTTGTTTACTCTCCCTTTGGCCGGGCAGTCAGTGTTACCATAATAGAATTATGGCTTCAATAAGGCTTCTCTGGGAAGTTTTTCAATGTGATCAGTAGTCGTGTCCAACACTTGAAGCCAAGTTACATGTGCCAAAGAGTCTCTCCGGTGCAATTCTCTCACCATGTTGATCAAGGAATACAGAATACCCCTACCACTTACCGTGGAGGAGTACAGGATAGCCCAGCTCTACATGATAGCCGTGAGTATTTATGTACATTCAGACTTTTTTCATTCCCCGTTTCTAACAATCGTTTGATTTTTGTATTGCAGAAAAAGAGTAGAGAAGAGAGCTGCGGTGAAGGGAGCGGTGTGGAAATTTTAGTCAATGAACCCTACACAGAAGGCCCCGGTGGGTCTGGACAATATACTCACAAGATCTTCCATGTCGGCAGTCACCTGCCTGGTAATACCGAGAATAATAATAATACCTTTTTCAGACCTGATGACCTGAGAGCTTTGGAGTTAACTTGTAAGTCCTCTTTGTATTTGTCCTGCAGGTTGGCTCAAGGCTCTTTTGCCCAAATCTGCCTTCATCGTGGAGGAGAAGGCCTGGAATGCCTACCCCTACACCAGAACTCGCTACACCTGCCCTTTTATTGAGAAATTTAGTCTGGACATAGAGACGGTGTACCGCGAAGACTGCGGCGATATAGACAACGTCTTCAAACTCAGTAACTCAGAGCTTAACGAACGAGCTGTCGGTACGTTATTTACATTTGACGTGTTTATTCCTCGATTGCCGATTCATTTAAAACTGAATTCCATTTGCAGATTTAATTGATGTCGTCAAAGATCAGTTACCGACTGCCAGCGACTACGTCAAAGAAGAAGATCCCTGCGTTTTCGTCAGTCGCAAGACGGGCAGAGGTCCGTTGAGCGAAAATTGGATTCAAGATTACTGGCGCGAATGCAAGGTGAGAAATTGACTGAAACTTTGATAATTAAAGACTGAAATTCACGACACGTATTCTCAGGGACAAAAGCTACCTCTATCGAATGGCAAGGCCATCATGTGTGCCTACAAACTGTGTCGAGTCGAGTTCAAGTATTGGGGCATGCAGGCCAAGATCGAGCGTTTCATCCACGACATTGGTACGACTTCAGCTGGCCCAGTCGAAAACTTTTGATTCTCTACTACTATTATCGATTTGGCAGCCCTGAGGAAAACGATGGTGAGAGCCCACAGACAGGCGTGGACGTGGCAAGACGAGTGGTTCAACTTGACGATGGAGGACATTCGAGAGCTGGAACGACAGACTCAGGCGGCCCTGGCCAAGAAAATGGGCTCGGGATCGGCGGCCGGCAGTTTTGACGACCAGAGCGACTCGTCGAGTATGGCGGCTCTGACGCCAACGATGGGTGACGACTCGACGGACAGCAAGGGCCAGCCGCCAGGTGCCCGAACACCCGTTTCTCCCGGAGTGGCTCCGTTGTGGCCCATGTCGTGCATCTCTGAATCGAGCAGCGACGACGACGAGTTCTTCGACTGCCAAGGTTGCCTTTAGTTAATTTTGTTTGTCGACGATCCTTGACGCCGATTGGCATTGCAGATTGGCGTTCGAGTGGGGCCCTGTCGCCGGCCATGGTCCGTTGGAGTTCGATGGAATTGATGCCGCAGGGGGAGGACGGCGACGAATTGGATCCGGCCGACAAAGCTCAGGAAGATCGCATCGAAGTCTGAAACTCTTTTTCATTTGTTTTTTTCCTTTTTTGTTCCAATTTCCACTAATTGTTTTTTTTTTTCTAAATCAAAAAGGAAAGAGACAGCATCTTCTCGCCCGGCTATTTACAACGTTACGCCAATCAACGCCGGCCGTCTCGCAAGTTGGTCAGCAGTTTCCTGCGGGCAAGCGGCTCGGGACGGTCCCAATCGCCCGGCAGCGGCTCTGCTGGAACGGGCTATGGCTCTGCGACGGCCACCCAAACTCACCCGGCCAGCGCCCTGATTTTGGTGTTCCATGGAGGCACGGTGCTGGACGTGTCTTCTGAGCTGTCGAACAAAGCGGCCGATTTGGCCACATTCCGCAGTAATTTGGAGGCCGTCAGTCGCCAACATTTTCCCGGCCTGTGCTCGGGCCGTCTGGCCGTCCGCCTCGTTTCGTGTCCCACTTTGTGCCCAGATGCAATAACCGTCCTCAACAGTCTGTCGTCGCTGGACCAGGCTACTGATCAGGCGGCCGATCCGTCGTCGTCGGCCGTTGGCGCCGGCCCTTCCAGCAACAGCAATAGTAGCAGTAGTACGGCCGCTCCGCCGAGTTTCACAGCCGCTTGGCCGCCGCTCGGCTGTTTGCCGCTGTTCGCCGCCTCGTCGCCCGAATACGCGGACACGGTGACGCGAGCCATCCTGGCCGCCAATCAAGCCTATGCAGAGTTCCTAAAATCGCCGGAAGGGTCCGGTTTCTCCGGGTCGGTGGCCGTGGTGGGCGACGCGGCCGGATCCATCCTCCTTTACGACGCCCTCTGCAAGTCCGAGCCGGACATGCACTCGCATTTCGGCAGCGAGAACAGCATCGCCGAAGATGTGGCCGAGCTGGACCAGCTGCTGACGGCCCCGCTGGAAGAGGTCGAGGTCGCAGCGGAAAGGACGGACCATTTCCACTTTTCTGGCGGATCCTCTTCCTTCCGCAGCAGCAGGTCGGCCGGCCATCACCACCTCCAAGCGCCGCCTCATCGGCGACTCTCGACAACGTCCAGCGATTTGACTGGGCCAACTGGCCGCTCCAAGAATTTCCTGGAATTCGAAGTGGGCGACTGTTTCCTGCTGGGCAGTCCCTTGGCCTTGGTCCTGGCCTTCCGCAAGTATGACGTCATCGTGTTTTGATTTTTTTAAATAGAAATGAATAAGTTGTTTTGATTTCGTCCGCTAGGTGGAGTCACAGTCACGGGGAAGACGGACGGGCCTGCTGGCCTCGTCCTCACTGCCACGGCATTTACAATTTGTTCCACCTGATGGACCCGCTGGCCGCTCGATTGGAGCCTTTACTCTCTGCCCGGTTCGCCAACACTCGGCCCGTCTCTGTGCCGCGATACCAGCGCTACCCGCTGGGCGACGGCAAATCGACGAATTTGGCCGATTTCGTCCAGAACAATCCGCAGTTGTTTCAAGATGCGGCGGCCGGAAGCAACACGACGCCGCCTCAGACGGGCAACGGCATTTTGAGCAAAAGGCGTCAATCGGACGGGTCGTTTTTCCACGGGAGCAACAACAGCCTCGGATCCGAGCACCTGGCCGCCCAAATGTCTTCGCGTACGTTCCAGTCGATTCGTTTTTACCCATTGAATTCCACTCTATTTTATTCATTTGGACGGACAGTGTCGCAACGCTGGTGGGGCTCGAAACGGCTGGATTACGTCTTTTACTGCCCGGACGGACTGACGTCGTTCCCTCCATCGGCTCTGCCTCATTTGCTTCACGCCTCCTTTTGGGAATCGGCGGACGTGGCGGCTTTTATCCTACGCAATCTGATGCGCATGGACGGAGGTGGCAGTGGTGGTGGCAATGCCGGATCGGTGGCCGGCGCCGGCACTGACGACTATGGCGTCTCTGATGTGGGCGGAATGACTGGGACGTTGCCGTTCAGTCCGACTACGCCCTGCGAGAAATGGATGCGCAAACGGACTTCGGTGAAAATTAAGAACATTGGAGCCAATCACCGAGCCAACGACATCATCGTCAACGAAACGATGCCCCAAATCATCGTCGCCAGGTTCATCTCCTTCTCCCTGTCCTAATCAGAAAAAAACTCATTAGCCAATGTTTGATTCGCCAATTAGGTTCATGTACGGACCGCTGGATATGGTGGCACTGACGGGCGAGAAAGTGGACGTTCACTTTTTGCGCGACGCCACCAACGGCGAATGGGATCTGATCTCGACGGAAGTGACGGACAAGACGGGCCGACTGGTCTGTTCCCTGCCGTCGGATCGGACTCTTCCGCCGGGACTTCACCCGATCAAAATGGTCGTCAAGGGCGACCACACTTATGCCGATTTGTACGTGGCCGTTTTGCCGCCCAGGACGCAGGCCGTCGTTTTCAGCATCGACGGATCCTTCACGGCGTCGGTTTCGGTGACGGGTCGCGATCCCAAAGTGCGGGCCGGCGCTGTTGACGTCGTCCGCCACTGGCAAGAGCTGGGCTATTTAATTATTTACATTACTGGACGGCCGGACATGCAGCAGCGTCGGGTTGTTTCTTGGTTGGCCCAGCACAACTTCCCTCATGGTCTCCTCTCGTTCGCCGACGGGCTGAGCACCGATCCGCTCCGGCACAAGGCCGAGTACCTCAAACTGTTGGTCAATGACGTCGGACTGGAGATCCGGGCCGCCTACGGGTCCAGCAAAGACATTAGCGTCTACGCCAGCGTCGGCATTAAGCCGGAGAACATTTACATCGTGGGCAAAATCTCGCGAAAGCACCAAGGGCAAGCCCAGTCCCTCATCGAAGGTCCGTCTCCGTTTCTTTTGATTAAAAGTTGGAATATTCTAAGTTGTTTGATTGATGATACAAATTAGGTTACGCGAGTCACTTGTCCAATTTGGCTCTTCACCAATGCCGGCCAGCCCAAATCAACCCGTACTTATTGCTGCCGAGGGGCTGTTTGTCGTTGCCCGGTCACGGGGCTCCTCTCTTGCGTCGAAGGTAAAGACGTCGGGCCTTTGGCCAGCTAGCCGTTCGTGTTGCATGTTCTGTGCCCAGCAACTGATGCATGATGTTGATTTCGGTCATCACAGACAATCGCCCTGTTAGGAAGAGACGCACTCTGTCATGTTCCGTCCTTCACCAGAGAGAGAAAGAATCTGAATTGTTGGTTGGTTCCCCGTTTTCTCTCTTTCACTAGATCTTGTCCGTTGTTTGTAGTTTTACGCCAATTGAAAATTATGAAAAAAACTAACAAATATTTTCTACGACAAACGAGCAGATCGGCGAAAAGGGCGACGTCATTTCCCATGTCTAGCGGCGGTGGCGTCACTGGCGTCATTTACACGACGTCTTTGACGACGACGACGGCAACAACCGTTTCCGCCAGCCAACACCTGGCCAAGTTGAGCTGAAGGACCGATGCGCTACCTCTCCGGAATGGGAAAACTTGAGCGGGCGGCCCAGCAAAATGTCTTGTCGTTAGTTTTTAGTTTTGACTGTCGTGTCTGGCGTCTAACTCTTTCGCTCTTTCTCATTCCAAAAAAAAAAGGAAAAGAAGGAAAAAGTCTATTCTTTTCTCTCTGTTTCACTGTCTCTCTGGGAAAAAGCGTCAAGTTCTCCCACTACTACTACTCCTACTCCTACTACTACTCTACTAATACTGTATTCTACTGCTGCCGCTGCCGACGTTGTCCGTCTACTTCAGGAATTCTCAAGTTGTGCATCATTTGTCATTTTGTGTGGAAATATGCGCAAAGACGACGAAGAAGAAGACGAAGAAGCTCTTGTGTTGTTCTTCTCGGACATTGGTCGTCTCTTTCTCTTCATCCGTGTTTCTGTCTCTTCTCTCTTGTGATTCGCCATTCCTGTTTCTCCTGCCAAAGACTAAGACGACGATCCTTCATCCCACTACTCTCTACATCTCTCTGTCGTCGTCTGTCTCTATACAAGAAAAACAAGTGGTCGAGTCTTTGCCGCAGAAATGTCGTCGTCGGCCGGTTCAATAATTGCGTCTCGCTCCGGTTGTTTTCCTTTGATGAAGGACGGACCGGCCGCTACGCAGTTTGAGCTGCTGAAAACCCCATTGGCGCTATTGACAGAGTCGCACGCAGCCCCGACGACACGTAACACAACAGACGAGAGACGCGTACATCTTCGTGTTTATTTCATGAGAGACGCCAAAGACAAACAGAGTTGAATCTATGATATGCAGAAGAGACTTAATGCGTGATGCGTGCGTGACAGAGCGATATAAAAGGAAACTGCCCGTGTGATCACTTTGATTTTCATTCGATTCATCGATTGTTATACTCTCCATAAGAAGAAGAATGAAGAAAAGAAGGAAAAACAATTAATAATAACGGCCATATTTGTTTGTTGTCTTCTCTCTTGTTTCTTGTTGATGAAATTATCATCCATTGTTTTCATTTCTTCATTTTTTGCCCTCCATTCTTTCGATTCCATTATTATATGAAATAGTTCTTTCCCCCCTTCCCAATTGTATTTGTCCTAGATTCCATCGATCCCTCTCTCCACACTCTATCCCATTAAGATTCATTTCGCTCTAGAGATCTTTAGCCTCCACCTCGTTCATCATCTGTCGTCTCTCCCCCACCCACCCTCCATCTCGGTTCATTCTCTCTCCTCCACACTTTTTGGTGTATGCGTGTGCGTGTGTTGTACAACACCTAGCTACAATAACAATTCTCGGTGACAAAAATCGTCTTCCTCGACGCATTTTTCATTCTTTTTAGATAACCAACCACAGAGGCCTACACGGACTAAATCTCGCGATTTCCATTGACGTAGGTTAGATGGCCTATAAATTATGATTTCCTCCGAATTGGGAAGCGGCCCGACGTCTCTCCACAAGAGAAACTTGCTACTAATTAACTCGCGACGAACAAAGTTTAATCCTTTTAACGAACCAAAAGCAAGTCGGTCAGATCAGTATGTTTCCGCCCGTGATCTTGAGTAGGCTACAAGTTGCCTTTGCTCGTCCTGAGCTCCCGGAGACTACTAGCAGCTTCGTTTATAAGTAATCTTTCAGAAGAGTTGAAGGCAATCATAGGGATTGGACTATCGGAATTCGGACTGCATCGGTAGAAAACCCAAACGGTGGGCGTGAAAATGTCGGACGAGGGAACGAAATGCAAGACGCAGCGAGGCATCGATCGAGCGGCCGGCCACCAAGGTCTACTTTTCTCGACGACTCCATCATTATGTGTTGGCTACGATTCCTTCCTTTTTTATTTCTTCTTCTAGACGTAGGCTAGTCTATATGAGGCCATCAAGTGAAGAGAGAGAAACCCAAAAGGAATCTAGCGACGACGAGAGAGAGTGAGGTCTGATTGATTCCCTTGGGAGTCGCTCCGTCGTCTTTTGACGTGCCACCCACGTGAAAAAAAAAGTGGCCGACGCTGGAGACGGAAACGTCGCGTCTTTGCTATACTACTGGATAAGTCGACGATTAGTGGCAGTATAGCCTACGGACGACGGACCTTTTGATTATTTGATGGCTGCCTCCAGTGCCTCCTCCTGTGATATAAGTCTACTATAGAGCCGCGCGGTCGCCAGCATTTGATAACCAACATGGAATTCGCATTTGCAATTGATAAACTGCCGTTGCTGCGCCATATGGACCAGTTATAAAGGAGAACGAGAGACGGACGTATAAGCGATTGTGTAGCAAATTGACTGCAGATCCGCTAGCCTATTACTTAATGACTTCCAGCTACAACGGCTAATAGTTCCGTATACATCAGTCACGTAATGCGTCGAATTACAAGTTAGCCTAATCGTCTTCTACTGAAACCCTGATGGAGCGCAAATCATCGATTCAGTGACGACGACTGCAGAGAGCAAATTATTTTATCATTATTGCAAAATAGCAGGCAAATAGCCGCAAAAACTATATTTGTTGGAGGGAATATAATCAGGGACGACGGAGATATTGTTAGTTTATGAATAAGTCATGACGACGGTGTTGCTATATACCTCGACGACGCAGCTAGCGGAATACCACCGTCTTTGGCAGCGACTTTCATCCGCGGCGACGTATCCCGAGGCAAGTGGCCCGAAAAGATGAAGGAAAAACAAGACGACGTTAGGCTACGGGAAATCTAAGCTTATCATGAATGTTTAGTTTATATATCCAACGGGCGGCGGCAGCGGTAGCAGCAAGAAGATACGGCCATCATGTGCTGAATATATGCAGTCGATCTGTGTCGATTATAGGTCAAAAGAGCATGGAAGAAGGGATCACGTGCCGGTTTCTAGGACGCATTCTGCGAGCACTGCTATTGAGTAGCCTACTCGAGTATTGTCCTTTATCGCCACGAGCACTTTTGTGGAATCGCATCAACCACTAAAGGCATTTTATCGTATTGTATATAGCCTATTGTAGCCTAAAGAAAAGATAATATCTTTATCTACTTAAACCTATATAAATCGGTCTATTATTGGATGTAGAATTCTTTGTGGATGAATCAAGAGATATCAAACCATTAGGCACAAATCCTTATAAGAAAATCTAGAACAAAGCAGAACCTTTCTTCTGTTTTCTGATGCAGATCAACTGGATAAAGATGAAACTTGGTACTTGGAATAAAACACCTGGCTAGCTTATTGTACAGCTCGTTAATGCTCCATGTTCCATCAAATTTGCATAAGAGACGGGCGAAAGAATAAGACCACACCAACTATAGCCTAGCCTAGTCGAAATGCTTCAATATGCATAAGCTTGGTGGACTTTGCTACCTCTTGTTGTTATAGCGTGGGCGATTTTATCTGCTGATTCGTATTGCAATCGGTCTGCATTAATTCGTAACGAAGACAACTCAATCAAAAGTTAGATAATATCAGATAAATGTTGTGCCATTGAAAGATTCGAGTTTCTAACCTAGATTTTCCTTAGCAGCAGAGCAATGTAGGCTAGTAATCTATACACGCAATGGAGGATGCAAGAATATGATACGGTGTTATTATTTCTCTTTCTTGTTTCTAGGCAAAAGCGCAAGCAGCTCGGGGGTGGTGTGGTTCATTGGTTGTTGTAACGACATCAGTCATCATCTGCTCATATAATAGGGTCGAATAGCTAATAGACTACACAACGTATACGATCACTTCGCGTCCTGGATTACAAGAACCCGTATTACCACTAGCCTATAATATAGCCTACACGGAGTAATAGGTCTAGTCTACATCACTGCATGGCGATGCTGTGTGCGGCTATTTGATGTTTTGCGGCTTCTGATGGGGGTGGACCGAGAGAAATACATGGTGTAGCCTATATATGATGCCAATGGACGTATCCGACAACGACCAAGAGGGACGATGTTGAAAAAGGAGAAACAGGAAGGGACGTAAATAGAGAAAGAGGAAGAAGAAGACGGACGGGATCATCGTCAACTGACCGTCGTCTTTTTTATCATTGGACACGCAGCGGCCTGTTCTATGCCGCACTCTGTTGCTCTTCTCGCCTGTCGCCCAACGACAATAAGAATAATACGGTTCATACGACAACAAAGTAAAAGGAAAAAAAAAACACGCTGTAGAAAAGCGACGACAGGATATGCCGGAGTAAAGTTGCAAACGTCGTCCCACGCAACGCATCGTCGTCGCTTTGAACTCGACGCTGTTTCCTCATCTTTACTACCACACCAAAAGTTTCCGTGTGTCCTTATTTCAAAAAAAAGATAAAATATATAAAGTGACATTACATCAGAAGTGCTGGATGGCTATTGGACGTCGCGTCTTTTTTTCCATCGCCGGTAATAACGATGGCTATTGATGTGCTAAATCCTCTATTCATCTAATGTCGATTAGCTTCTATACTTTTTCAGCAGGAAAAAAACAGGTAAAAGTTGATTCGATATACATAAATTACGAGTATATAGATTGATTCCGACGTCATCATCAGCTAGGACTTTTTGCTGGGGGGCGACAAGTTGTTTGGTGGTTGGGGACGTAACAGTGCGCGAAGAGGCGTGGCCCAGCGGCGGAAGAGAATCAAGCGTCAGCGTAGATGACGGCGGTATGGTACGCATTTTGGAGAACACGAGCACGTCGTCGTCGTTGGAGCCAAGGGAAGAAGGTATAGAAACATATATCCCACCTCCGGACGGAAAGTGTGTAGGTTCCCGTAGGTTGCCCGTGGCCGAGTCAAAAGGACTCGGCCAGTCCACCGACTCCGTCAGTCGAACGCGCACTTGATTCCCAGACGGGTTTTCCCCCCGCGCCCTCCTTACAACATTAACCCATCAGCGACCGTTTCCGCATTAGACGACGACAACGACGACGATCGCCACTACCTTCCGCGATACCATCTGGCCCACATAGCTAGACACTTCTCATCCGCCCTACTCGGCTCTTTCCTTTTATTGGTAAATATTTGATTCCAACTTGTGTCACTTTTACGTATTACCTTAAATAGTTATTATAGGTTATGTGACGATGTATATATAGTGATTTTTAGATAATAGTAGATGAAAGGAATGGCATTAGACTAGTTTGTTTGTTGCTGAAATGAAAGGAAATTGACACGTTGTCATCTTGGTATAATAATAGCCTAAAATCACGTCAAGAAGATCAAAAAGAGATTGGTCAGTTAGGGCACGTCTGCTTTCGTAAGCACTTCATTACCTTACACAGTCTTTGCCGTGGTTATAGGCTTGATGACTCGATTAGTTCCGTTGATCATCCAATCATAATCGACGTGGGATGAAGCAACTGCATGTTTTCCCCTAGTTTTAAATAAACGTATACGTCATATAGTCTAGTCGACGAGCTGCTGCTTTTTATTAGAGAGAAATGGGGAGGATGCGGTTGTCGATCGACGGGATCCAATCAATTCTTTGAAGGCTTACAAGAAGAAGAAGAAGAAAAGAGGCCCAGAAGAGATTTAATTGACGGCGTCATCACATAAGCAATTGAATAGCCTAGAAAAGACTGGCGTTGATATAAGAGTGCGCAATGCACGGCCCTGTACCCGTCTGTTGATGGCACCAGATGCGTCCCACAGTCGTACCAGATCCATCTACGAATAGGCTATCCCTAGAAATGGGATCGTCGGTTGCTCAGTACCTCGACATTGTGTGCTAGGAACCACTACATATGCCAATTCCTCAGTAGGTTTAACAAGATCTCGTTAATGTCAACATGTAAATGGCCTTTTCAATGTAGAATAGCCTACATATCTTGATCTCTATGTAGGGCGTCCTAGAAGGCGTCGATACCCTGTAGTTGACCTTTTGTCCTAATAATAATTGCCCTTTCTGTTAATTACACGCGACGAAACAGAAACCCAACCGCGTCATCACAAGACAATGTCGAAAGGTATCCAGCAGGTCTACACGAGCGGACGTTTCCTGCTCATTTTCGGGTTGGTGATGATCATGACCACCGGTCTCGTTCGACCGGATCCGGACGATGAATCGGACGAGTCGGCAGCCTCGTCGGAAGAAGATCGGGGAATCGAATTCTACTTGAATGCCCTCAGAGACATGCAGCAGCAGCAGCAGGAAGAACAGCAGCAACTCGACGGTCCTTTATTTGACGTGAAAAAGAGGGAAGAAGCCCCGTCTTTTGCGGTCACGAGCCGAAGTGGTTCACCAGCTGCCGTACTTTACCGCCGAAGCGCGCTGAATAAGAATTTCATCCGGTTCGGACGAAGTGGATTTAAGCCTCGTCAAACGCAGCCGACGCAGCCCATCAAGTATAGGTAACATATTCTATTTTCTTAGCCCAAGTAACAACGTTATAAAGAAACGGATCGATCCATTGATTCGCCCACACGATCTCGATAAAATGATAAATTTTGGGCTGTACTGCAAGGCCGGGTTAGCTCAGTCGGTAGAGCGCGGGACTTTTAATCCTGAGGTCAAGGGTTCAAGTCCCTTATTCGGCGAATCCTTTTTTCATTCCTTTTCTAGATGATTCCATTGAATAATTTCATTCTTAACTTAGAATGAGTTTATTTTCCATTTTCAAAGGTTTTACAAGAGAATCTTGATAGTTAAGTGTAGAGTTATTCAAAAAGGGTGCTGGCGCCCGGGCAGTTGCGAAGAAGGGGAGGGACAGGGGGGCTCACGGTTCGAGTCTCGGCGGCGACAAAACTTTTTTCAGCACTTTATCAGTCCTGTACTTTCACATGACTTCATACAGACAGTTAAGGTCTTGTCGGCCCTTAAATATTTTTTGCCCTTTATCATAATAGCTACCATACGTATTGATCATACGGATATTCGGTTCTTGTCTCTGTTCTTGTTAATAAGAGTGAGCTCTGCACCATGGCTTAAAGTTTGAAAACTAAAACGGGAACAAGATTCGTCTCTGAGTTTTGTCGTTTCTGCTTCCGAGGAGTTGACAACTTGTATGGACTTGATTAAAAAAGATGACGAATCCTTAGAATAGGCCTAGTTTATACATTTAAGGGCCGTCGAAACTCGTTCGCGTTGTACCGTATATGGCTCGCCGCCGTTCTCGCTTGTTGTGTAACAACGATCGAGTGGGACGAAGACGTCAGTAACTTATGTGTTGGTGCGCATCAAAAGGCCACGCGTACGCTATAGTAGACTACGATGCCGCCCAAAATAAATAAAACGTCACAGCTTCTTTTGGTGTTGTGCGGTCACGCAGGATGATGACGGAAAACGATTCACCCGATTCGACAGAAGAACGATCACCTGCTGGACGTTCGTCGCGCAGTCTCAATTCCAATTTCATTCGCTTCGGACGCAGTTTCTTCCCGTCAAACAGATGGGCCGAAACGACCCGCCGTTTCGCCCGCGCTGGACGTCGGATGAACCTTGTCGATTCCGGATCGTCTCGCCTGATGGACCGTTCCGCTGACAAGTTATCGGCTTCCATCTAAAGACAACAGCAACCAAGAATCATTTGGATAGAAAATCAACAACCAAAATCAAGCACTTTTGAAAATAGAATCAACTTGAAACATCAAACTTGATGTATTCAAAAATATGAATCCCCCGTAATTATTCCGTTTCCGTTCAACATTTATTATCGGTTGATATATGAATGTATTTGATGTTGTTTTACGACGTTGATTCTCTTCTTCGGTTTGATCCTATTTGAGTCCCTAAACGACACGCCGTTAATTCAATTCACTTAAAAAACGACTCGATCTCATCATCTCTAACAAAGCTAATACAGTATACATATTAATTAATATTATATGGACGCCAAAAAATATGATGCTTTCATTGAATTTAACCAGCAAATTCCTGATGTCTTTGTATTCCCTGTTGTTTTGGCCGATTGGAAAATACAAAAAATAGCCTATCGAGAAAACATAAATAGGCTATTATGCTGCGGCGCCTACGCCTGTCACTTTGAGGCGATGGGAAATTGGTCATTTATTGAAAACATCTGTTGTTCAAATAGTCAAATATATAGGGCCTAAATACAATCTACAGCCGCTAGTAACTAGAAATGAAAGGTGTCGCTGTCGCGTTGTAAACAAAACACACAACTTTTTTCCTCGTGCCCAGCAAATTTGACAGTTGACGATGACGACGGTTATTGAATAAGGACGAGCGAATACCGCTGCTGCTATTACAAGTGAATATATATACTGCGGCTGCGTCAAGGGGGAGCAGAAACCCTATTCTCTCCCCCCTTTTCCCGAGTTCTCTCCCCTCCACTACCATTTCAACCCCCTCTCCCTTTCGTCTATGGTCTTGTGTTGCTGCTACTGCCACCGCCGCTGCCGCCGCTGCCGTTGCTTTTATTGATCGATCCTCTCCTAGTGGTGAAACGACCGACATTTTCCACCGACGACTCCGTGCCGGAATAATCCGCCGAGCTTCTTCTTGCTGCAAGTCCAACGCCAACACACAAGCCGGCACGGTCAAAAGATGGAGATTTCCATCAGTCGAATCTACTCGGAATTCTCCTTTCATTTCGTCAGTGTTTATCAACGAGCTCTCCAGTTTTATTCGTGGTGCATGAGCCGGGCAGGTATTTCCTAGTAGCCTAGCTTTTTTCCACACCAGTTTTCTTGTGTCGGGTTGTTTGAAATTGTCTACTGTGTACAGACCCGCGAGTAGCCAAATGGCCACTGATGGCGTCACCTGTTCCGACGCTTCTCATCGCTATGACTTACCTCATCACTGTTTACTACGGACGCCGATTCATGGCGAAAAGAAAACCGTTCTCAATACGGGGTATATTGATACCCTACAATTTGGCCATGGCCCTTCTCAATCTCTACATCGGACTAGAGGTATTGACAGTTTAAATGTATAGTCACACACGTATAGGCTTGTCATTAACATTTTAAAATCGTGACAGTTGGCCGTGACGCAGAATCGGAAGCAATACAACTGGCTCTGCCAACCCGTCAACTATTCAGATGATCCAGATGAAATTAGGGTAAGTGATGAGTTCACTTGGATAGGCTACGTCATAGCAGACGACGGCATTTGCTTCGCCATCTAGTGGATTGGCGAGTGATTGTATGTTTCGATTTGAGCAGACGACGAGCAATGAATTTCTCGGCGCGAATTTGGAAAATAACGTTTTTCATTTAATGATAAAGTTTTGCATTACAGATTGCTTCGGCGTTATGGTGGTACTACTTTTCACGACTGGTTGAAATGATGGACACGATCTTCTTAGTTTTACGTAAAAAGTGGCAGCAACTTACCTTCTTACACGTCTATCATCATTCGACCATGTTTGTGCTCTGGTGGATAGGTGTCAAATGGGTTCCTGGTGGCTCAGGTATTTTTTTTTAAATGATGCATTGAATTATCTAAAGGCAGTGCTAATGATTCTCTTGGACAATTATAGCTTTTTTTGCAGCCATGGTCAACAGCCTGATCCACGTAGCTATGTACCTTTATTATGCTCTGGCTGCTTGTGGCCCCAAGGTCCAGAAATATCTCTGCTGGAAAAAATACCTCACCATTCTTCAAATGGTAGTATTTTAATGATCTGGTATCTAATATAAAAGGATGATGTATAAAAACTTAATTGGCGTCGACAGGCTCAGTTTGTTTCTGCTCTGGTTTTGGGTACAAGAGCTTTGATTTACGGCTGTGACTTCCCACTTTGGATGCAATATGCTCTGGTGATATATATGTCTTCTTTCCTAATTCTTTTTGGTCAGTACTACAGACAAGCTTATCTTCAAAAGAAACAGGTAATTTATCAGTAGATCTAAATTTTTTGTAGAACTTCCTGAATTCTCTTTTTTTAACACTTGCTATTCGGCATTTTCAGAAGAAGCACAGATAAAACGGCAGGGGGACATTCTTCACTACTCTTTCAATCAATTAACAAAAACCATTAGGGTCCTTCCATTAACTCATTACCTCTTTCTATTACTACATGTTTGTGTGCGTATTTTTTTTCTTATATAGAATAAATTGCTGAAAAAATAACAAAGCACAAATTGAGAATTTAATATAGAGACTATATTCATTGTATTTTTCTGAAAATTATATATTTTTAGATATCAAATTCTACTTTTTTCTATCGATTCAGGATTTTAAAGTTTTTGGTTTGGTGTAAACGTTTAATTGGAGTTTTAGCTGACGCCAACGGGTGAAAGTTTTTTTAAAGTAAAACAAGTAAAACGTACTTAAACGATTAATTTTTAGATTTCTTATGACCGGTGTGAACCTAGCTTTAGATAGGCTATTTGTAAAGTTGTTCATTCGTTTATTTTTAAAGTCCTTCGATACATTTGTTCCATCACTCTCATAATACTTAATGCTTGTTGTGACGAGTACTGGTCTACAGGCCATACATTTACCTAGAAAGATTTAAAGTCAGCTGCGCTGGCTACGGTAAGTGGACAATGTTGACGAGCAATAATGGCTATAATTTGATTTGAATTTATGTCAATTGGTTCATGAAGCCGAGATAATGAATGCCATAAATGAAGTCCAAAGCTTCCTCTAATTTTATTTAATGTTTCTACGTCCAGTTTTTTCTCGTTGTTATTCTGGAATAATACATGGGAAAATATGGACGAAATTGGATAGAAAAGGTGATCAGAAAGCAGTCGGACATCTGCGCATTGATTTGACAATGGATTGCCAGCCATAAGTTCACACACTCGATTCATTACTTCGCTGACGGCGTCGGGGCCGTGGTAAACGTACGCTTCCGGATCATATTCTTTGGCTATTAACCGAATGATTTCACCAGCCAACCAATGCCCGCTTTCCAAGTGCATCACACCGTTGCTGATCTCTTCCATGCCGGCGTTACCATAAACCAAAAAATTACGAAATTGATCACCATGAAAGGACTTGAGAGTCAATATGTCCATATCTAAATACATTCCACCACCCTTGTACATCGTCAGGATGCGAATGTAGTCGGACAAATGGGCCATCTCGAATTGACTTTTACGCCACTCTCCCTTACGG
Source organism: Ceriodaphnia dubia (assembly GCA_022539655.2). Lineage (NCBI taxonomy): Eukaryota > Metazoa > Arthropoda > Branchiopoda > Diplostraca > Daphniidae > Ceriodaphnia > Ceriodaphnia dubia. The sequence continues at coordinate 407,879 of JAKUCG020000117.1, read as the reverse complement.
TACCATTCTTCTAATGGTGTCCTGGTAAAGTAATGGTCCTCGTTCATCAAAATAACAGCAACATTAGGGTATTCTGAAAGTACTTCTAGCCATTTTGGATTGAATAGTGAGTGCAACAAAGAGGAACTTATATTCCAGGAAGAACAATCGGGCGGTCGGAGAAAGAGCTGAATGGGCCGATCAGGGTGATGTTTGGCGGCCGATTCCACTGCGCAGCACTGTCGGAGACTCAACTCATTAAGACCACTTGTCTCGTGAAAGAAGATTCGACGATCTGTGTTATGTTCCGATACATTACTGTGATAGAAGGGCCATTTAATCGGTACGAGATGCGGTTCCATCATTAAGCCATCGGCCAATGGTAGAACAAGGCCAAGATTGCTGGTGACACAAAGAAGTTTTCGATCTTCTGAATGACTGATTTCTAGGTCTTTATTATAAAAAATCTTTTGGATCAATAGGTGAAGCATGAAAGTAAATAAAAAAAACAAAATGAGTATTAGAAATCTTTTCCGTCGTTTGATCATCTCCAGTGACTAAATGTGAATTAGTGTTTATCACCAAATCAGTAGATTTTTTGAAAATACTCAAAAAGAAATGTCGGTAACGATTACAAAACTTCGTGGTGTGATAGTTAGTGAAACGTGGTAAGATAGAAGTGAACTATTCTCCAGACGTATGATACGTAAAGACTGATGAAATATTGATAGGTTTTTCTTCAAGTATCACCAGTAAACACTACGTTTAGACAGGGGTACTTAAGAATGCTCAATAATAAGCAGCCCAATATTTAACCGTTCATTCATAGCCCTTACGAGTTGAAAGAAGTCGTTAAGTAAAAGAAAGTATTACTTAGTGAATAAGTTTTCTCCGGCAACAACTTATAAACTTACATTTTCTATTCCTCTTCGTAGCGAAATGAATAAGAGTTCTACGAAATGCTACGAAGCTACTTTGAAGAGCTTCGAAGCACTCCTCGTTTCACTATGAAACCTTCGAGGACCTCAAAAATGAGAGTGTATCCACTATGAAATCCACTATCCACTAAGCTTTTTTGTATGTATATTTTAGTTGTTCGACAGCTTCTAGGCTTTATTTATGAAACTTAAACTTTGATAACAACTTATTAAGGTTTTATCCGATATGCAAATAACTGCTTTAAGCTCCTAAAACGTGTTTTAGAGACTGTTTTAAGCTTCAAGACTCTACTATTGAAGGTGAATGCACAAGTAATTAGGCAAATTTAAAAGTCTTGTAGGTTGCATTTATTGTGATGTTTTCTGTTTTTATTTGTAGTTAATTGGTCGGGTTTAATGAGTTGTGCAACAACTTTCAGTTTGCTTCAATAAATTAACGATGCGTGAATGAAATTGAAATCGATATTGTTTTACATAGCCTATCTAATAATGATAGTTTTCCTTCCTTGCCTTTTTAATATTCTAGTATCCCAAAAAAATTAGAAAAATAATACGTCAAGTAGGGCATTTATAGTAAGTAGGGTGTAATATAAAGTGTAAATTAAATGTTAAGTAGACCTATGCTACAAGTATACTTCGTTACTTTTTAGTAGGAAAAACCCGATAAAGAAGTTTGGCACTATTAAGGGGTAGCCTATAGTAAGTAGGGAAATCAGTTTTGTGTTGTTTTATACGCTAAATACGCTGCTGTGAGAATTTGGATGTCTAAAGACTTACAAGAAAAGAACCAGCATTCGCTTTAGCTGGCTTACCTTAAAAATCCATTATGTTCTGTTGGCGCAATTTCTTTCGCCCCTACACGAAGATATCGACCCTTGTTCGTATAACTGATGTGATATGGAGATTAGTCATCTTCTTTGTTTGTTTTGTTTTCTTCGTCATCATCAAGAGACTCCTGTCGGTAATAAAACATTGATATATAAACTTAAAATACTAATGGAGATTGGGGTCATTTGTAAAAAAAATGCAGTTTCGTTTGAGTTTGAGAATTTCTGGAATGAGCACAGCCATTAGTTAGGCTACAGTTTGGCCGCAGTTACAGCCATCCTGTCATCCCTGTATGTGAAAGTGTTGGGTGGAACAGGAGTAGGGTCGGGTCAATTAAGTTGGATTTATCATCATAAGAGTTTCACTTCTGTTTAACAAATACTGTAGGCTATATGGGAGACTGGGGCTGGTTGGGACAAGAATCTGAAAACCACATTCGAGTTTATTTTACTATTTAAAATTTAATATTTATTTTACTATAGTCCTTTAACGTATTTGGAAGCCGTCTTTCCCATTCTTTGAAAAATTTTTTGAAAATTTTTTTTTCGGAAACTGAACAAAAAACTTTTTTTGTAACGTTGCGTTATGATTAACAAAAACGCTGATATAACCATTTGATTCTAAATAACATTTCCGTGATATTGTATAATGATCGACTACCAAAAATTAAAGTTTTATTAACGAAAAAATACACTCTCAATTTTTCGCACTACTTAGGCCCTTAAGTAGGGCGTAAGTAAAAGGAAACTGAAAGTCCCTACTTAAGTTGTATTAAGTTGTACGTAAGTAGGGCGTAAGTGGTACTAAGTAGCGAACTTTCATTTCCCTACTTAAGTCCCTCAAAAATTGAGAGTGTATTTGAAAACTAGGCTACACTACTAAATAAAATTGTTTATTTTATATCGGTGGCTGATCTTAGCAATATAGCTATACCCTGGCTGATCCTACCGCTACTACACTCTAAAAACTTACCGGCTTAGTTTCGCGAACGGACGACGAGGCTACTAAGGCTTTTAGTAAACCTTTAGTAGTGCGCGCGCGCCTGAACAATAAAAGTAGTCTCGTCAGTTTCGCTACTAAGACCCTTCTGGTTTATATCAAGAATTTCTGGTTTTCATTTCTTAGTTTTTGTGACAAGTTGTCATGTTTTACTTACGTTTATTGTTCAAGATCCAGATCAGCCAGGATGAGCAGGAATCGACTGTGAACTATTCTTTCACAGAAAAATTACAAGAACCTGAGGTGACATTACCTAGAAAAGTTAAGACCATTCATCAAACTGAATACAAAGATTTCAAGACAATATTATTCTGGAATCTCTATTTTGAGGGAAAGAACTATGAATTTGGATTAGGACAAAATCCATTCATCAACGCCGGCTGTAGAATGACAAATTGCTTTATGACAGACGATAGAAATTTGCTCAATATTAGCGATGCAGTGCTTTTTCACGCCGATGATTTTGATCTAAATGACTTGCCGAATCCTCGTCATCGTCAGGTCAATCAACGCTATATTTTTTACAATTACGAAACTCTAGTTAATTCAAATAAAATGCCTATTTTCTTATCGTCTAAAAACTTTTTCAACTGGACTATGACCTATCGACGTGACTCGGATATTTTTGATGCTCATCCGTATGGTGCACTGAAATTACGAAAAGAGGCAACGAATCAGCTGAAGAATTTTCCCAACTTCTTACATCCTAAAGTTTTGCCACCGAATCCTGCTTCACTACTGGAACCCAGGAATAAGTTTCTGAATTTGACATTTCTGACTAAAAAGTCCAGAACTGTTGCCTGGTTTGTTTCTAACTGCCACACGAACAGTCTAAGAGAAGAATATTTTGCTCAGGTTGGCCAACACATTCCAATTGATGTATATGGAAGGTGTGGGGAATTAAAGTGTTTGCCATGGAAGAGCATAAAGTGTGATGAGCTGTTGGATAGCTACAAATTCTATATAGCTGCTGAAAATGCAATCTGTGCAGACTACATCACCGAAAAGTTCTATCGCGCATTGGCTTCTAATGTTGTACCCATTGTTTATGGAGGAGCTGACTATTCTGCTTTTGCTCCACCTCATTCTTACATTCACGTGGGAGACTTTAATTCGCCAAAGGATTTAGCTGATTATTTGCGTCTACTAGATAAGAACGAGTTGCTTTACTTGAAATATTTTGATTGGAAAATGAACTATGAAGTAGTAGCTCAACCTCCAAGGGGATGGTGTGATTTATGTGAGAAGCTTAATGACTTCAGTCAGCAGCCCAAAGCTTACGAGGATATTGAAAAATGGTGGTTCCATAAAGAAGTACCATGCCTTGACGGAAACCATTACCTACATAATTTGATTAGCCAAAAGATTTTGTTTTCCTTTGCATGATGTTGATTCCCTTGTCAATTAATATGTTCTTAGTTTTGGCTTGTCAATTTTTGCACACCTTTGCTTTTCTTAGAATACACAGAAAAGGGAGATGACTTAATAAATGAAAACACTTTTGAAGGAAATTGTGAGAAAATATATTTGATTTGACACGTTTTCATAATATATATATAGGGGTAAGTAAGGTCCATACAATTTATTTGTATATATATTTCAAGAGTAGGCCTATTTATTCTTTAGGTATTTATTCATCTGCCGACGACCTATCAACCGAAAGATTTGGAGTCATTAGCGCAATATAAGAGGTTGCTTCGAAAGTCTTTATTATCAGTTTTCCTCAATGAGAACGCGTAAATAATAAATTACCAAATATTCCATATATTCTTTTAAAATTTTTCAGTAGTATGTAATGGTAAGGCTATAGTAAATAACTATATAGGCCGGCCAAGCACAATTAAATGTAAAACCTTTTTGATATTTATGCCATTTTAATCTCAAAACAGAAGAAAGAGCGGCCATTTTAAATCTCACTAGTTTCCCCTCCCCTATGATTTTGATGAACCTATGATTACGACTATATCGCATATTCATAAAAGAAACCATTAAGTTCAATTGAGTTCACATTAGAAATATGGCATTTGAAATTGTTTTTTTAAATAATGACGCGTTAACCTTAATTTCCAGAGTGCCCAAGGAGCTTTATTAGGTTCATGCATTCAAAACATAGCTTTATTAAGGACTAACAATAACTGAACTCTTGGCGGTAAACGCAAAATAAACAATTAACTAAATAGCATGTCTGTAAATAAATTTATCTTTTTGCATAATAGAATTTTAATTTTAATACAAAATAAAATTTGAGGGAATACAAACTAATATTGCGTAAATTCCTTGTGCTTTGAGGCAGTTATGGGACAGTGCTGAGCTGCCAGAAGTGAATACATTTGATTAGAACCAATAACCAGAGGCTGCTGTTTTGACAGCGTATTCCAAGTATTGAGACCGTAATTGTTTTCACCAAACATAAACTTTAAATCAGAATTAGTAATATTTTGAAAAATTTTTTGCCATGACCAGTATGGTACAGGGTAACAATAATTATGGGGAAGCAAAGTAACATTATTGCATTCGGTAAAGGTTACTTTTCGGGCAACAAAAGTACCAATACACAAGTCTATTAGAAAATTGGGAATGATGTAAGACCTCCCAACAAAAGAATCTGGATCGTAGGTCTCAATAAACTTTTGTATAGTTGTATCTATTATCGGATGTTTGTGTTCAAGGTGAAACATAGAACTTGATAACATAGTCTTTTCGTCATCTTGGAAAATAAATGCATTCCAAAATACATTCTCTTTAAGTGACTTCGTAGTAATGAAATCCAAATCCAAGAATAAGCCTCCGCTTTTTAAAAGAGTTGCCAGTATCATAAACTGAGATAAATGTTCTTCTTTGAAACGACTCCAAGCCCATTCTGTTGTGTAAAGCCATTCTTTTAACGAAGTATCACTGAAGTAGTCTTGTAAATTATCCTTGTTAACTAAGGAAACTGCCACGTTAGGATACTCTTCAAAAACTGCAACCCACGGCGCACTATAGTCAAAATCTTCACGATTTGTTTTCATTAATAACTTTATGGTTCTATCAGGATTATTTCTGGCAGCTGATTCTAGGGAACAGCTTTGTCGAAGGTTTAAGCTACTAAGACCACTTACTTCGTGGAAAAATATTGTATGGCTATTGTCAAACGCACTGTAAATAGAATTGGCTTCCCACTTTGTCACACGTTTCTTATTTCTTATGGATAGAAGAGATTGAGCTTGATTCATGGAAACATAATTTGTAAAAATAAACAAAGTGAATAGAAGTATACCCATCAACAAATAAAAAAGTGCCTTTTTGATTAAAGTCCGTGATGGCATTTCTGTGAAAGGGGTGAAACTGAATACTCGTTGATATGGTATAGAAATGTATTACCTGGAGAAAAGAATGTTGAGCAAAGTTAATCTTGCAATTTAAAGTTCAGAAACTAGGTGGTATATTATTCTATAATCTCTTATTATAGACTTAAGTAATAAACTATTAGTAGTCTATGTCACATGCAAGTCATTTTCCATACAGCCAACAAGCTTTAGCCTACTAAATATGATAGTATGCCTACATTAAGGCTAACACTCTTGAAAAATAAGTGTATAGGTTCCTACTTTCGGACGAGACTAGGCCTAGGCCCTACTAAAAAAGACCACATATCACTACAATTGCCTAACTCCGTAGTAGCAAATTGGACGAGACTACTAACAGCTTAGTAGACACTTATGTTTCCAGAGTGTAAGACAAATGGGATTAACGGGATTAAACTAATACCCTATACTTAAAAGGGCTACTAGGGATACCACTGAATCACTAAAACTATTAAAAGCCTACTTAAAAATAATTTTACTCGTTTCACTTCGTTCGTATTTAGGCTATTAATAATAAGATCTTATAAATTAGTGTCTTTACATAAAATGCAGACGGCATCAACGCGCAAATCTACTGAAGCAATTAATACGTAAGTAGGCATAGCCTAACTATAGTTATTAATCACCCGCAACATAATCATTCTCTAACTGAAATGCTGAAACCTATTTGGTGGGTATGAAATATTAATTAGGGTAAATTTATCTGTATCTTAAATTGAGACGCATTCTTTCAGGCTTATAACCTAATTTCTGAATAAAGCTTGAAAGGAAAAATTTTCAAAATATGATACAGATAATAAACATAGGTGAATGAAAGGCGTATAACTTACGCGAGTTTGTGAAACATCCAATACTATTCACTTTTTTAACTCTGATTAATAAGGGGTTTAACAATATCAATTTTTTAAATCCAGCAGTTATTTCATACATTTATCAAAAAGAATGAAATAATGACTCACGGATGGTATAACTGAACGATACAACGATATATTGCAACATAAACACCGTATCATACATCTGATTCTTCCAGCCTCGCATTGCTCATAGTCCAGAAAATATGTTTGCTTTAACGCATGTTCTTGGTTGGGCAAGGGGCTGCCATATCACCTTGGAGCTGCTGCCATCTATATAGCCTATCTTCTATAATATGGAAAACAATTGAACGGAAGTCTTCAATGGACGGATAAGTAGCTTAGCCTACACATCAGTATGGAATATTTATTTCAGATTACTCCACTCAATGAGATATGCTATCAATGGCTGTTAACACAATGTCTTAGCACTGTTAAACTGGGATTTATTTAGCCTTGGGGGTCAAGTAGGCTACATTCTTTAAGCATCCGAACACCAACTTGCGCCCATGTGGCATTTACAGTGTTGGAGCTGTTGTAGGAAGAAGAACCATGTGAAGCTGTTATAGGGAAATCTGTGTAATAGTTAACGTTAAAAAACATGTCGGGTCGAATGCGAACTGTATTATTCTTGGTGATTAACTTCTTATTAGTCGTGCTAATTATATTTTCGGACGAACTGTTTGATTGGGGTCGACAGAAAAACAAACCCTCCCAAAAATCTTTGCAGCCATTAGGCCTACGACAACGGAAATTAAAATCCATATTACTATGGGTTTCTCCAGAAAGGCTTGAAGTATCAATTTTTGGAACTGGCCACGATGCTTTCCTTAAAAACGGATGCAAAGTTAGTGACTGTGAAATAGTAAACTACCAAAAATATCGACCTATGGATTCATTCGATGCTGTTATATTCAATTTAAACGACCAATATCTATTTGATACTTTACCGCCATTCGATTTTAACAATAATCGTAGGCGCAACCAGCGTTTCATCTTTTTAACACAAGAACCACCGGAATCCCTTAAGAAGTACGACGTTGCAGTTTTTCTACAAGATTTTAACTGGACAATGAGCTACCGACTTGATTCTGATATTCGTTTTTTGTACGGAAGGATACATCCAAAACCAGAACTTTTTCCGTCGCCGACTTATTCCAAGTCTCATAAAGATGATATTTTCTTTAAAAAAAACAAAAACTTAGTAACTAAATCTAGAAACACAATAAAGTCCAAGCTTGTTGCGTGGATGGTAAGCCATTGTGTTACTAGTGGTGGAAGAGAAGAATACGTGAGAGAGTTAAGTCGATATATAACTGTCGACACATTCGGAAATTGTGGTAATAAAACGTGCGATTGGAGAAATCCATCCAAGTGCTATAAAATGATTGAAGCCAATTACAAATTCTACCTGTCATTTGAGAATTCGCTATGTCATGACTATGTAACCGAAAAATTTTTTCTCATCATGAAGTACAGAGTAGTACCAATAGTATTTGGCGGGGCTAACTATAGCCAAATTGCACCTCCACATTCATATATTGATGCCCGAAAATACACGCCCAAGAAACTAGCTATGTACTTGAAGAAACTTGCTGCAGATGACACTTTATACAACGAATATCTGAAATGGAAAAAAGATTATATAGTTGAAGCTGGAATCGAACAAATGGCTCGTCATGGATTTTGTGACCTATGCCAAAAGCTCCATCACGATCATGAGGAAAAATCTTATTCGTCAGAACTTGTAACTCAGTGGCATTACAGAGCACAATGTCAATAACTCGCACTTCTGCTAATATATGTTATAGCCTATGTACAACTGAATGGTATATTATTATACCATCAGTCAACATTAGAAACCAGCGAACCATTTTGATTGTTATACTAACCATTTGATAACTAGATAATAGTTTATTTACCCATAATTTGTTATTACTATCGGTTTGCTGATGTACAATTTTCAAAACAATGAATATATTATACATGATTGATGTAAACAAATTTATTCCCATTTAATTTTCATAATAAAGGTAGCCTAGCAAATAGTGGCTTGACGCTATTTCCTCGTATTTGTCTTTTCCTGACAAAAGCCATGTAATATAATAAAGTTGTCGTAGTTTTTATATTTCATGAATACGTTATTACTTCAAATCCCACCAAGAAGGTAGATGCACGTTATAACTTATAATAGGCTAATACCACTAAAAATTAATTTATCTCTCTAGAAAATGGTGTTCACAAAATATGGGGAAGGGTGAGCAATTTGTTCAGCTATCAACGCCAAAACATTTTTGTTTAGATTTCATTTTTTGTTAATATAACGATAGCATTGCTGTAAATATCCTTTCTTTTAGTACTAAAACGTGGAAATGCTACTTTTACACGTTTGGCTCAGTTTATGGCAATTAATTTGCCCGACTAAAAGTTTACGGTCCAAAAACAAAAACTAAACATAATTGTTTTAGCGTTGATGGCTGAACACCATTCTCTAGAGAGATATTGTTGTAAGATACAAATCGGAAAGTAAAATATTTTCCAATTCGTATATAATAATCAAAGTATACTTTGATTAACTAAGAGTAGCCTATATTATATACCACATGTACCAAGATGATATATCTTAATGGCAAATTTATTTGAGGAATTTTTTAGATGGTAAGACTCGTTTTTAAGTTTTTTTATTATCGACTCGAACTCTTTAAATATGCCCAAGCGTAGCAGCTCAGCATCAGACGGAAGGCTTGTGAGAGCTTCTGAGTGAGGTTACACCATGTGTTTCACTAAAATGCTGCGCACTTCACTATCAGAAGCTTTCTTGAATTCATATATTTCTTTCTCTCATTTCTTACAACGAAGGCTATAGAATGAAGTAAGTGGATTGACGTCTAAATGCGTTATAATGTGAAAATATTTCTTATTTATGTGTTACTACATGTTGAAGTTTATTGGTGCTGCGTTTAGATACGATGAACGTGACAAACATGTTTTCCATAAAGTCGTTTTTAGGAGGAAGATTATTCATCTTAAAACTGTGCTGCTTAATCGCCTGTGTTTACTCGTATGTTAAAATAGTGGAATACAATACTAATTCAATCAAAAAATTAAATCGTCAAATAATAGTTAACACCAGTACTTGGTCGCAGCAGTGCCAGTGTGAAAAATCCCTATTTCACTTGATCGACTCCGAGCTGCAAACATTGCCAATAGAAGAACCAGCAACTTTTGAATGGTGCAGTGTTGAATCTTCTCGAAGGGGGAAACATCAACGAGTGATTGCTTTCTCTTTGTTTGGTGAAATACATAACGAAGATTTTTTTCAACGTTATTATTCTTTGCTAAGACATATTGCAATTATCTCGGAAAAAGAATATCCAGGATGGATAGTAAGGATTTATCATGATATTCAAATAAACACCGATGACTCGGTTTCCAACAAAAGTTCAAATGAAACTTTATCAGCAGCTGGAGACGTCCTTTGTGATGTATTTTGTGAATTTTCTAACGTGGATCTTTGCAACATCAATTGGCTGCTGGAACAGCTCATTCGTGTCAAGCATAGGAAATTGGATGAATTAAAAATGTCAAGGGCGACTGCAGAAATCGATTCAGAAACCATTCAAGGCGTAAATCCTAGAATGTATCGCTTTCTAGCTATGGTCGATCCTAACGTTGACGTATTTGTTATGCGAGACGCAGACAGCATCATTTTGCATAGAGAAGTTGTAGCTGTAAAGCAATGGTTGTCTTCTAACTTCACTTTTCATGTTATGCGAGATCACCAGCTTCACTATGCGGTTATGTTAGCTGGTAAGTCATAATAATAATTTCATACTGCAATTCTCAACTGTTTTTGCTTATAAAGTGTAAAAGTTATTTGGACTTAGGCGCTAAATCTTTTGGGTTAAGGTAATAATTTAAAGCAGACTAGGTACTGCTCAGCACTCGATTTAGCAAAAATCTTTTTGGCCATAAGTAAACAATTGAAAACGACTATAGGCCTACTTATGCATAAGTAGTTGTTTGTAATCATGATGTGTGTCGTTAGTAATCAGGATCACTTTATATTACTAAAGTATTACATACACCCTAAGTAGTTGTTTCTATTTCATTAGTTATCAATTACTTAGGGCCAAGAAGTGTAGTGTGTACCTAGTGTCTAAGTAATACTTAAATAGTCTGAAGTATTCCAAAATGTAAGTATCGCTCTGCAAATCAGTACTTAACCCTAATCGGAGCTAATAGCGTGTATTTTTAACTAAGTATGTAGCCTACTTTAATTTAAAATCAAACACCTACAAAGGTTAGTTAGCTTTGTCTTACAATATGCTTAAAGAGCACTAACTATACCTACATACACTAATAAACCTATTTAACCAAACATCTACACCCTTAGAAGAGGTGTCCGTAAATATCAGACATAACTTCCGTCAACTGGGGCTTCTAATATTAGGATCGATGTCTGGTTTCCGATTTGCCATTTTATTATGAATGTCGATTGGAATTTTAAAAGCCCCTATTGTAAAACGTGGCTAAAAGAAAAGGGGAACAAAGTTCATTTTACCGAAATTTGATCTTGAAATCAGTTAGGATATGGAAAAAACAAAAAAGGACTTTATTGGCAAGGCCCCAGTTGTCCTGATGTCTGGTATCTGCGGACACCTTTTCTTATGGTGTACTAAGAGAAATACAACTCTCAATGCTAAGGTATAACAAAATTCTTACATATAATGTTGTAATTTATTTTCATTCCTGACAGGAATGTGGGGAGCAAAGCTAAATAAAAAAAGGGAGCTACTGGAAGGATTAGCAGTAGCAATTTTCCAATCAGGACAAAACAAAACAAATGCTTATCAGGACCAGAACTCCTTGGCGGAAATCTTGTGGCCAATTGCAAAACATGACGTGGTAAGCCTTAGGTTGGACATTCTAGAATCATTCAAAGCCAACAATGGTCAACGTGTCCCATAAGCACGGGCTGCACAGGCAGAGCTTAATAGATCATTGTATAATTTATACAGCACGGAATCTGAATAACCAAGGCTGTGTATTGCTTCGTTGTAACCGTTCTATTTCTACATGCATTAGGATTGAGTGGGAGTAGCAGCCTATATTACACACGAATTATTTTGGCTGTTACCTAAACTGTATGCTATAAATCTTACCATGTAGGCTAACTAACGGTAGAGCCAATTGAACTTGGGGCGTTGGATGGTGGAAGGATTAGATAAGATTACATTTGTATTTATTATGCACCTCTTTAAAAAAAAGTTTCACGTTCTTTCATCTACTCTAGTCTTAGAGTCCGTTGTGTGTTCTAACTCTGTGAGTGCTGAGTTCAAGTTACTACTAAGAAACTTCATCAGTAAAAGAGAAGCTTACAATGTGTCCTGCGTAATATTCCCATAAAACTTCACGTGTGATAATGAGCGCTCTTGCATACCCCTCTCTAGAAAATGGTGTTCAGCCATCAACGCTAAAACAATTCTGTTTAGTTTTTGTTTTTGGACCGTAAACTTTAAGTAAGGCAAATTAAATGCCATAAATTCAGCCAAAGGTGTAAAAGTAGCATTTTCACATTATGGGACTATCAGAAAAGATAGGCCTATTTAAAGCGATGCCATCGCTAAATCAGCAAAAAATGAAATCTAAACAAAAATGTCTTGGCGTTGATGGCTGAACAAATTGCTCACCCTTCCCCTTATTTTGTGAACACCATTTTCTAGAGAGCCCTCGGAGAAGCCAGAGTAAAATGGGCGTCAATGACAACACTTAGATGACGGTACTCAGACGAGGGAAGAATAGATGAAGCGCCAACGTTATTATCGTATGTTATTAGTTACATTTCTAATATATATATTTTTCTTTTTCAGATGGTTCACGATAGTTATCATTGTGAAAACGTAAATGTTACTCGTGGTAGTCGACTGAAAACCCTGCCGTTTCCTACCAGACGTCAAAAACTTTTCTTCGTAGGTGAAGTAGTAAAATCGGATTTGATTGTACCACCACAAAAGTGCCCGAAAAAATGCCGACCAGTTACTCATCAAGAATGGGAATATTGTTGATGAGATGTAGATTCCTTTTTTACAAATAATATATTGAGAAAATGTATCTATTTAGTTTCTAATATTACAATTATTCGTTTAAAATTGTAATACAAATGAGCCATGCATGCATAAGGGAGACCGGGACTGCTTTCTCTCTAAGAAACACTGTCTAGCGATCTCCTACCGCGCGCTTTTGCCCAGCCAGCAAGAATAAAGGACCATTATTGGGAAAATCTTGAACCAATAAAATATTTTTGGTACATTATTGGACCAACAGAGGTCCAAGAAATCATGTTTACTGGGTGGCTCTTTGTTTAGCTAGATACGATTTCTCGTCAAACAAACGGTGAAAAGCACGCGGGAGGAGATCAGACAGACAGTTTTTCGCCCAGCTTCCAAGATAATGTAGGCTATCATTCATTGTTTATTAGTTCTCTACACATTTTGAGAGCCTACTATAGGCTGTAAGTAGCGTTTTTGTGAATCAGCGGTCAGCCTAAGTTGCTACTGAAAGGAGTTAGCATATACGAAGAGGCTTGCAATTCACTAAAACGCTACTAACGGCCATTGGCCAATCATCGCTAAAAAAGTGCTATACAAATTAATCCACGAAATTCGAAAGTCAAATTCCAAGGGTAAAATTTTGGTTCAGTTTTCAACACCCTTAAATATTACCACGTCGTTAATGGTTTGCTCGTCCCAGATATAATGCACGATGTGCATGAAGGTATCATTCCTTTGACGTTTTGTTTAATAGTATTATTGGAGTTTTGAAAGAAAATACACTTACGTCACTTAGATCTCGATCAACTTAACTGTGTGATCCAAAACAATAATAATGGTTCCGAAGCTACAAAGAATAAACCCTCAGTCGACAAGATGGTACACTTAGAGAAAAATTTTTAGACAGACTGCAGAAATGGTGTAAATGGCGATGGAGTACGTTGAAGTAAAGAAAGAGAGAGTTGACCGGGGGACGCGTTTATTTCGATTACAGCATCAAACCACAGTACACATAAGGTGACAGCATCCGAACTTCTGCCAAACTACTGCCGGGCAAATATCCGCGAAAACTTGGGGTTAATACTATACAGTTATCGTATGCTAAATGGTCCTGTAGGTCCTACATCAACTTCTAATATTAATAGAAGACAATAAAAAACCTATATTCTAACGATCACTTAGGAACACCTTTCCGTTGTCCATGTAAAAATTGTCAAATCAAGCACTAGTAGCATAAATTTATTGAAGTTGGCTTGTTACTGAATCTTACTTCATGTAGCTGTAGCAGAACTGTATTTCAGATTTAGCCTATGGTATATTTCTTTCCTTACATAGTCATTTATTTGTAGGTATATGCTTAAACTTTCTACGTGTTATAGCCTACACGAGTCTCATATTTCTTTTTCTTTTATTCTTAGATCCTTTTTGCGGTCTGATGTATCCAAAAACTACTCAGAATAAATAATATTTCTCTAGTAGTAATAGTATTAGTAGTATCTCCCCACCCAAAACTCTTAATTATTTCCAACCGCTATCCCATTAGAGAGCTGTAAGTAGTATAGGTCTACTACTTAAGTATAGTACTAACGGCAATTAGTATTTCAGAGGGCCGGATGGTCCCGGCGGTTACTCTTTTTCAAAGGGAATGTCCTGATCGTGACTTAAAATCACATCAAGCCTGGGAAAAGTATAGTCGGTTCCTAAATGGACAAAAAAGTCATTTAATGTTATATCATCGCCGCGGTATTATTACACCTCTTTCGCTCGTCCGGTATTGAGCAGAATATTGCTGTAAAAAGAGTTCATCGCATTTATATGACATGTTTTGAATTGTTTTGAAAAAATGATGTCATTCGAATGTTTTTGGTGAAAAAAGAGTCCTACTAAGTTCGTTTGACGGGAATGCATGTGTTTTTAAATAGCATGGTTATTTAAAATACTATGGAGTTCAAATTTCAGAATAGTGAAATCATTTCTCGAACCACATGAGTTCATTTGTCAAGTGAAATTGGATGCCACGTTGCCTTTCATTTCATTCAATGTCTTCGGTAGCTAAAAGTCGTGTATGCGATGATAAAAGTAGGAAGAGGTACGGGATAAACGTAACTCTAAATAAAAAAAAAAGGGTTTTACTTTCAAACGAGACTACTAAGAGCTTAGAAGACAATTTTGTTCTTAAAGTGTATATATACACTTTAAGCCTTTGAGAGTAACAAATGGCTTAAAAAATAGTAAAACCAACCTTAAATATTACGTAAAACTTACCTTGAGTGCGTTTTTAAAAATCCTATTTCAGCAGAATTTGGAATGATTATGGCAACAAAATATGGTCTGCTACTCTGCTATTTCATAAAAAGTGATTTTGCACCCCAACATTTTTTTGCAGGATCCCGTGTTTGTGCTGGGCGTAATTTTAGAGTGACAAATACAGCATATAGATAATCATGGGATAATATATAATCATATATATTACCACCATGTGTTCTATATACTCATTCCCTATAGTTTTCACGTTAAGTGTAAGAAACCGTTTCCGCCGGGTTTCGACGTCTCTTATGGAGAATACACGGTGTTACATTCATTCAACTTGGTTGTGCAAAATGTAACAAAAAATGTGATTCTCCTTATTTTTATTTTAGATTTAAAGGGGTCAATAATGTTGTAAATTTAATCAAAGCTATTAGCCAACATATTATAGTGCTCACATCTTTTAATCCTCTTCGTAGCAAAATGAAAAGTACTTCGAAATACTCCGAAGGTACTCCAAAGAGCTTCGAAAAAGCCTACTTTTCATTTCGCTACAAAATGGCCTGTAGATTCTGTCAAAAGATTGCGTAGTGGTGGCGCTGGAGAATAAAAACCGCAAAGTTTACAATTATACCGTACCTCCACTACACTTTAAAAACTGACGGCTTAGTAGCAAAACGGGAGAGGTTACTAAAACCTTTAGTAAACCTTTATTAGTAATAGTAGCGTTTCGCTACTAAATACCCTAGTAGACCAAATATAGTTTTAGATGGTAGGCCTTAAGCTAATAAAAAAAAAACATCAGCGAACTTACTAACAAGTTATAACAATTTATGAATAATAAGAATATAATTAGTTTAGAGGGGGATGACACAAATCGAAATGGATCAAACTCTAGTATGAGGGGACGAATTTTAAATTTAAATCTAAAAATAAATTATAGTAGCTTACACTCTAAAAACAAATTGGTTTACTAAGGGCCTTAGTAGCGAAACGGACGAGGCTACCATTACTACTATGGCACTACTAAAGGTTTACTAAGGGCCTTAGTAGCCTCGTCCGATTCGCTACTAAGCCTGTCAGTTTTTAGAGTGTACTGTTGCACACGGGAATACGCCTCCCTCCGTTGCCAACATAAAATCATGTATTTCATAAACGAATTGCTCATGGCTTACTTAACGGCGTTGAAGTTGTCATGCTCATGTAAATATCACGAGAATATCATGGAACTTTTCCGTTAGAGTAAAATAAGGTAAATCTTTGATCCCAACAAAAAGTGGAAATTTTAAGAAAAATGGCAAAACAGAATAAATAATAAGTTGTTTGAATTCTCTTCTTTAATTAAATATTAACTGTACGTCGAAGGTTTTATCAAATATATAGCCTGGTATAACATCAAGTTGCCCTGTATACCTGTAAGCCTGTAAAAAGATTAAACGTTGTTTCCTCTGATTGTATAATTATTAAGAAACTTTGTCTATATTCATTTGGTCTTACACCTTTATTCTTCTGGTTACATTGCATGTAATCCATACAGAAATAATCTTCTGGCGAAGTTTCATAATAGAAGAGCGTTTGTAACTTTGTAAAAAAAGCCTAATGAATACAAAACAAAATCAAAATTAGGAAAATAGCAGACAAAAATTTTTCTGAAAACACTTACAACTATCTTTTAATAAGAAGGTCTATTGAATCTTATGCCACAAATAAGGCATATTTAAGACTGCTTTAGCAATACTTACGTTATAAGGATATTTTTGGAAATCGTAATGTACATCCTACGAAGAGGTGTCCGCAAATACCAGACATAATGTCCGGCAACTGATGGTGCCTCTAGGATCAGTGTCAGGTTTTCGGTTTGTCATTTTCTAATGAATGGCAATTTGAATTTGAAATGACTTAATTGTACACACAAAACAAAGCCATCATGAAAGGGAGCTCAATGTTCATTTTACCAAAATTTGATTTTGAAAAGAGTTGGGACACAAAATGGCAAAAACAAAACCGGACATTATTCTCAAGGCCCCAGTTGCCAGACTTTCTGTCTGGAATTTGTGGACACCCTTCTCTAAGGGTGTATTAACACTAAAAATTTGCCGTTTAGATCAATCTCATTGCCAAATAGGATTTAGTATTTTATAATAAATTCGAACCCTCAAGATAGCAAGCGGAGAGCCATGCTTAATATAGTTTTCGAGTGAGTAAGAGTGAGGGAGTAAGTCAATCATTGGGAGGACTGTGTGTGTGCAAATGTTCAGTTCAACTAAAGTTTTTATTTGCTTTAAGGTTTATCTGACATTAATTTAAATATTGTTACGAATCATTCGTGGCTACTCCTGTAAGTTTCGTGGCTACTCCTGTAAGAGTAAGGTCTATTCACGGGAAAGGGATTACCTTCATTAGTAGAGGACCTTGTGTCTTCCATGTATCGATTAGCTTCATCGATACATGGAAGACATTACATTTTGGACTCGACCTTACGATCTATAGCGTCCGTTTTCTCCAACTATATTAGAACCAATGCTGGTATGATAGTTAGTCTAGAAACTGTGGGACTCGGGTTTAAAGGTACTGGGAGGTAATTCCCTGTTTTTGTGTAGTTTCTTAAATAAAAGTGTTAAAAGTTCCTTGTGTGTAACATTTTGGTGTCAGAAGTGGGATAGGGTCATCGAACAGTTGCTTATCAACTACCCTATTGTGAACCCTGGAATCAAGTCGAACCTCAAGAAGACTACCGTTAACTAATCATCTGAATTCAAGAATCCGCAACCGTATGCCCCGCCAACGTGAGCATTGTGGTCACTGTGTAGAAGGTTCCATTTGTATCCATTGCGGAAAAGCTAATTACCAATTAGTCGACGAAGCGGGCATTAGAACCAGAAATACTGTTCATCATCAGCCGAGAAATCCTCCTGTACTTCCAAATCCTCCAACTGAACAAGATACCATGGATCCAGCCGCCATACAGCAAGCTCTCGCTGCCCTTACAGCCGTGGTGCAAGCACAACAACAACATCAGCAACAGCAGCAACAGGCGATTCAACAACAAGGACAAGCCCTTCAGGTCGCTCTTCAAGCCCTTCAAAACAATCACAATGCTGTCGCTAGTCATCCATTACCAACATTTAGTGGTACAGTAGAAGAAGATGTCTGTCTTTGGCTCGAGACTGTTCAACGAGAATCAACTGCTGGAGGATGGAACGAAGACCGCAAGAGGAGGATGGTGAATGCTGCTCTGAGAGGCGTGGCAGCTAGCTGGCAATGGCAACCACCAGCTGGAGCTGCAAACGATTGGGCTGGATGGTCGGCAGCTTTTCGAGACACATTTCGTAAACGATATACGTTCGTTGAATGGGAAGCCATGGTAAAAGCCAGACAACAACTGGTGGGTGAATCAGCCGCACAGTACGCTCTGAGCAAAGCCACCCTGCGCCAATACTGCCCACACCAAATGAACGAAGCGGAATTCATACCTTATCTCATCAATGGGATCCGTCATCATCAGTTTGCAGCGGTTCTAGTCCATAGTCAATTGGAAACTGTCCCGGCTTTCATCGAAACCTACTCTCGCCTGGAGGCAGCCATCATTCATACGCCGGAGATCCCAGACAAACACGGCAAGATGATCGAATCCCTCGTTGCTCAAAATGCAACATTGACCGCTCAAGTTTCCGAACTACATAAGAAGATGGCTTTCCAACATCAAGGTCCAGCCTACCAGCCACCTGTTCGTCAAGTTAATTGGGCAGATCAACGACGCCCTCCAGGAGCTATAGAAGACCGACAGTGCTACCAATGCCACCAGTTTGGCCATATGAAACGTGATTGTCCAGCTAGAAATCAAAATCAACCCTATTACCACAAAGATCAAAGAAATTCGTCATCGCATCCGCCCTCTCAAACAAACAGTCGACCGGTTAGTCCACATTCGGGAAACGGACAAGCCGGACCGATAGGGCAGGCCCGGCAATAGGTACAGTTGAAGACCCTGATTGCTCGATTCGCCCAGCTGTGATTCAAGTAAAAATAGAAAACATAGAAGAAAGTTTGAATGCATTAGTCGATCCAGGCGCCACAGTTAATGCCATTCGTCAATCGTTGGTCTCCCACCTAAACATTGAAGAAACTCAAACACCACCATTACGATTGGCAGATGGTTCAACGTCCAAAGCACCTATGGGTGAAATCGCCTTAAACATTTGCTGGGAAGGAAAGAGTGAAGTAGTGAAACTTCTAGTGTTGGAAGACCCGTCTCATCCGATAATTTTGGGAACGAACTGGATTGCTAGAGCTGGCGCAATAGTTTCATTGTCAGAAAATGGAGTTATGGAGGCCAAGACAGGTGGATTGAAACTGTCAGACTTAAAGAAAAGTAGAGTTGAAGAAGTCTCAACTGATTGGTTGGCGGCTTGTATGCTGCCGGAGGAAGATATACCACTACCCAAGTCATTGGTAGTACGCCAAGCTACTGTTGTACCCGCTCAATCCCTTGCATTCATCGAGATGGATATGTCAGCACTCGGAAAACCCGACAAGATCTGCAATCAATTCATCGTGAATCGGACTTATTCCGCCAGACCAGGAAGAGAATGGGTCATCCCGAACAGCCTTATCACGCAAACAGAAGATAACCTCGCCGTACCCATCCTGAATCCAACGACCAAACCGATTCGGTTTTATGCCGGAGAAGAAATAGGGGAAATGGAGGTGATCACCGACTTGAACAACTTCCACAAGCCGGCGGAAGAAATCTTGTGTGGCATTACTCAACAAACAGAAATCGCCGGTAAACAGTCGTCAGGTTTCGTCTCAAGACTTGTCGGGGAGATGCCGGAGAAATACCAGGCTCGAATGGAACAACTACTTCACAAATATGGACATCTTTTTCATCACGAGACATCCGGACCGCTACGATGTACTCCCCACTATGAACATCATATTGACACTGGCAACACACCTCCAATCCGATCCGCGCCATATAGAGTCTCGAAGACTGAGAGAGAGTCAATTCAAACTCAAGTGACAGAAATGTTGAACAATGGCGTCATTACCCCTTCTTCCAGCCCCTGGGCGTCACCGGTCGTGATGGTCCCTAAAAAGAACGGAAAACTCCGATTTTGTATTGACTACAGGCGACTAAACGCAGCCACGGTCCGAGACGTGTATCCGCTGCCTCGTATCGACGACTTTCTGGACCATCTTGGGGGAGCAAAAGTATTTTCAAGTCTTGACCTCAAAAGTGGATACTGGCAGATCCCTATGAGCTCCGACAGTCGGGCCAAGACTGCATTTATTACACCCGATGGCCTGTTCGAATGTAACCGACTCCCTTTTGGACTTTGCAACGCGCCAGCAACCTTTCAGAGAATGATGGATAGAGTTCTCTCCGGATTAAAGTGGACTATGTGCCTAGTCTACCTTGATGACTTAGTGATCTATGGAAAAACCTTCGAAGAACATTGTGAACGTCTTGAAGCTGTCCTAATGGCCCTGGACCAAGCCGGGTTGTCTCTAAACCCAGAGAAATGTGCCTTTGCGGTGGAAGAAATAGCTTGTCTAGGACATCAAGTAACGTCGGAAGGGATCCGTCCAGACCCAAGTAAAGTTGCTGCCATTCTTCAATTTCCATCCCCAGCTACGTGCCCACCTCATCAGCGCCTGACAACAGTTCGCAGCTTCCTTGGCATCGTTTCCTATTACCGCCGATTTGTGGAACACTTTGCTTCAATCGCTTCACCTTTGTATCGACTACTCAAGAAAAACGCATTGTGGAATTGGGGACAAGAACAAGAGAATGCCTTCCAGCAGTTGAAATCCATTCTAGTCTCAGCTCCTTTGTTAGCTCATCACGAAGCTAAAGGCGAGTTAGAATTGCATACGGACGCTAGTGGACACGGTCTAGGTGCTGTCTTAATGCAAAAAGTGACAGACGAGTTTCGTCCAATTGCGTATATCAGCCGACGTTTGTCCCCTGCCGAGTCTAATTATCACTCAAACGAACTGGAATGTCTAGCCCTAGTTTGGTCCTTAGCAAAACTTCGTCACTACCTCTACGGCCGACCCTTTCGAGTGAAAACCGACAACAATGTCGTACGCTGGCTATGCCAAAAGAAAGAAATCAAAGGCAAGTTTGCACGCTGGATAATCGAGTTACAAGAATTCGACTTTTCAATCGAACATCTCAAAGGAATCGACAACCGAGTAGCTGATGCACTATCACGCCATCCCATATCAGAACCACCTAGCATCTGTAGTCTACGTGTGGCCGGTTATTCATCGCAAGAAATAGCATTATGGCAGCAGGGCGACGCGTCCATCAAGGAACAAGTTCTACGTTTACAAGGATTAGCATCAGACAAATCCAAGGTCCCGACTGATAACCATTTCCGGCTGTACAAGGGAGTACTGTACCGGAACAATACAAACAAGAATGAAAAAGAGTATCAGCTGGTCGTCCCCTCCATACTCCGTCGAGATATTCTTCAATCGTGCCACGCATCACCCACCAGCGGTCATTTTGGAATTCAAAAGACGCAGGCCAAAATAACGGAGAGATTTTGGTGGCCCAATATGTCAGAAGATGTTCGAGCTTTCGTAGCATCGTGCTACTTTTGCCAGACACATAAACACCCCACCGGGTATATCGAAGGCAAATTACTACCAATCTGCATACCAAAAAAACCTTTCTCGTTACTGGGGATCGATCACATCGGCCCGTTTAAGGAAACCGCCAGAAGAAATACACATATCTTAGTGGCAGTTGACTACTTCAGCAAGTGGATCATAGCAAAACCCGTTCCGGATACCTCCGCCGTCTACATCCGTGACTTCATTCATAATGAAGTGATCGGACACCATGGATACCCTGAGAGAATTATAAGTGACCGTGGCTCTGCGCTCGCTTCAAGAGAGTTGGAACAAGATTTGGCGAAATGGAATATCCTGCACTCCTTTATCTCCGCTAATTATCCCAAGTCAAACGGTCAAGTTGAAAGGAGCAATCGCACGCTTGTCATGGCCTTTAAGGCCTTCGTCAACACGAAACACACTGATTGGGATGAGAAGATCGTGGACGCTACAGTAGCCATCAACACAGCCAAGCAAGACGCTACCGAGGCAACACCGTTTGAAATTGTTTACGGACGCCCAGCTGAGTTACCACACGAACGGTTATTTCCTTGGCCAGCGACAGAAATCGAGCATCATCAAGATTTCCTAAAACGTGTCGCCGACTTTCGAAAAGACATACACGAGCGCTTGAAAAGAAAACAACAAAAAGTAAAGGCCCGAGTCGATCAAAAAAGGAGAAAAGAACGACAATATTCACCAGGCGATTTGGTCTTAGTCGCTCGAACAATCCGGAAACCGAAGTTAACAAAGAAACTTCTTCCACTGTACATTGGACCGTATCAAGTTGTAAGGAGAATCAGTACCCTAACATATCTGGTAGAAGATATCCCAGCATCCAGAAAGAGACGGATTTGGCGTCGTTTTCCTGCTCACGTCAGCCAACTAAAACCGTTTAGGACTCCTCAGGAACACCTCAATTGGCTAGCTCAGAAACCTGTCAACATCCCCGCCAGAAAGAAGTTCATCACCCGAAGTGGAAGATGCTCTGTTGAACCGGACCGATTTGTCGCTGCATAATTAGTTTATCAATTTCATGAATATCATTTCTATTTTCTGTTTGTGTGTGTATCTGATTTAATGCTTCTGTTTCTTTCGGTTTGGTGTTCCAAACACGAGTCAGGAAAGGCCGAATGTTACGAATCATTCGTGGCTACTCCTGTAAGTTTCGTGGCTACTCCTGTAAGAGTAAGGTCTATTCACGGGAAAGGGATTACCTTCATTAGTAGAGGACCTTGTGTCTTCCATGTATCGATTAGCTTCATCGATACATGGAAGACATTACATTTTGGACTCGACCTTACGATCTATAGCGTCCGTTTTCTCCAACTATATTAGAACCAATGCTGGTATGATAGTTAGTCTAGAAACTGTGGGACTCGGGTTTAAAGGTACTGGGAGGTAATTCCCTGTTTTTGTGTAGTTTCTTAAATAAAAGTGTTAAAAGTTCCTTGTGTGTAACAATATTCATGCAATAGAATAACATTTCGATGCCAAATGCATATCTGAACACTTTTTTCGTTTCTTAAGTGAACATAAATGCACATGAAAAAGGTAAACATTAATAGGCTATCCTATAAATGCTGTTTCTGGTGTCCGCAAAAACGTCGAGGTTACGAGTTAATTTCTATTGACCTTTTCAATTTAAAGTGGGCTTTGAAACACTGTTGAAAACTTTGTGATTCTGACAAATGAAAAATTTAATTAGCCTAATAATTTTCGGTGTGTAAAAACTCGATTTCCGTCAAGATTCATTGAATTGTAATTTCAAACGGACAATTTTGGCCTACTTAAATTGGCTATTCTGGCAGAACGTGTTTTGACAATATTTTCGTTCGAAATTCGGATTTTATTTTTAACAGTGAATACTAACCCAAAAATTATTTAAAGTATAATGTGGAAAGAATAGATGTTTAATTGCAAATAACAAAAATCGTTCAGTTTTTACACCTTAAGATACACGAACAAACTGATGGTAACAAACGATTCACATGAATACGTTATCCATGTTCATAAAAAGAAAAGCTTTAGGGGCGGCGCTTAGAAATGCGTCCTGGTATTGTATCCTGATTGGCTGGTTAGTGGTGCCTTGGGGGAATGAGATACTTTCATTCTTGAGGGTTATACACGTAGCCTAGATCCAGTATATACCTAGGGTCCTTAAATACCAGTAAAAGGAGTGATGATAGGGGCACGTACAGTTCAATCCGAGTAAATGTATCCTCTTAAGTACGTGCAAATACTTTGTAATATAAATTGCTGTACTGTGGCTTCAACATTAATAAACATTGCAATACTCAATTATGAGAACTTCATCGCATATAAATAAATTCTAAAAAATAAGGAGGATGGAGAAATTTTTCATATTCTTTGAAATTTATAAATGACACCAAAATTATTAGACTATCTTTCTCAAAATTTTTTTTGGTCTTATCAAAACTTTGGAAGTTTGGACCCTATTAAGGAGCTTCATATGCTCTCTAAAAACTACTGTATTGCGAATGGAACTCGCGCGCTTTTGGCCCTTTGTTTGAGTCGATAGCTTGTATAGTCCTAGTGCAGTGCGCGTACCCTGGCTCGCGCTTGCCGTTTTACGAACGCACTCTTTACTCCGAAGCCCTTTCTCAC
The DNA here is from genome assembly GCA_022539655.2 of Ceriodaphnia dubia. Classification (NCBI taxonomy): domain Eukaryota; kingdom Metazoa; phylum Arthropoda; class Branchiopoda; order Diplostraca; family Daphniidae; genus Ceriodaphnia; species Ceriodaphnia dubia. The sequence goes on along the minus strand of JAKUCG020000117.1, from coordinate 383,382 downwards.
CCCGAAGCCCCCTAGCGGGACTGTAATTCCCGTATGTTTTAACACGGAAAACAAGTTAAATCAAGTTTCTAATTTCTGTGTGACCCTGTAGGGATTAAACTACCCACCCACGCTGTGCGTCATATCAAAAGGTATGTTTTGGTACCAAATTTGTTTATGCTTCATCGTTTTAAGTGTGATAATTTTCAATTTGAAGTTCTGATTGTCACTTTTTGGGTCACAAAAAATACTAATTTCGAACTAGCCAAGCATTGTTTTCTGTTTTAATTAGTATTATTTACATATTCAATGCATTTTATCAACAATTGGTACACTAAAAGTGCAATTATATATTTCGAAATTAGCATTACCTTCCACGTTTGAAGGCCAAAAAGTGGAAACAGAATTGGAAATGAAATCTACCACACTTAAAAAGATCTATCACAAACAAATTAGGTACCAAAACATACCTCTTTAAACGGCGGATAACGTGATAAGAAAATTTAACTTCGCCCAGGTCAAACAAAAATTACAAAGTTGTTTAAATGTGAAAACCGAGATGTTTTCCACGGAAGAGATACAAAATACACTGCCCCGCTAGGTGGCAGAGTGCGGGGTGCGTTCGTAAAACAGCAAGCGCGAGCCAGGGTACGCGCACTGCACTAGGACTATAGCAAGTTTTCCCTGTGCGCCGTTCGCGCAACGTTTTCGGGTTGTATGCGGAATGGTGTAACGTGACTAACGTGACCACTAGTATCATAATATGTAGCTTATAGGGATACGATGTTTTTGTAGACTTTTTGAACCTTAATAAAATACTTTCGGGAAATTTTTTCAGGGCACACTTTTAATGATTTTAAAATATGTGACTCAGTGTCGCAGGTGAGCCTTTAAAAAATTTCCGGAAAAAAATCTAATTTCAAGGTTCAAAAAGTCTAAAAACATAGTATCCCCATTCCCTATTCCAATTTTTTTCGAATAATGTCCTTCATACAACTGTAAGAGGTAGCCTTTTATAAACAGTAGAATATATAATAACGTAAAAATCTTTCACCAGTTCTTGGAACTTTTATTTGCTGGTAAGCTATCGTGTTTTTAACATCGAAAATTCAGGGGGTAGTAAGCTAGCATAAAAAAAGTTTTTAAATTTGTTGCGCTACTTCTATTAATTTTGCAAGAAATTTTTCTCAGAATTGGGCCTCCTGGACGACTGTTTTAGCAAAGACTGCTGGTAAAGGCTGGAACATCTACCATATCTAAATAATAATAAAACGATAAAGGTGAAAAAAACCACAAACAATACGACATACTTTACAAATGCCACTTCTTATGTTACTTAAAATATATAGCCTAACTGACTAGCTTGTTGAATCTTTTGTTGGCTATTTCCATCTTCTGTGTGAAAAATATATAGCCTATGGTAATGCATGCTATGACAGTAGGTACCAGGAAACAAATTTCGAAGCTAGTATTCTTAGTGCGTAAATAAGTATGAAATGCCTAAATTATGTGAAAATAATTATATTTTGGTACTCGAACATTTAGTAGCCCTTTTCGTACTTCAGTCTTACATTTAAGTAAGCTAGCGCTGCTATGTGCATTTTTATTTAGTTTCGTTATGTTCAAGAAACTTGTTGTTCCTTCAATAATCTGTTAGAGATGATTCGCCAAATGTCATTTGTTTTGATTTTTCTCGTGTTACTCGTTGTATTACTTTGCTTTTATCACATAATACCAGGCACTCTGTATTACACGTACGTTAAAAATATACGTAGTGCTGGACATTTAGCTGAATCTGCCATCAGTACCTCTGTCTACACATCACCATTCTGCAACTGCAGTAAAGAGATTGGGAAAGCTACCCCTTCGGAAGCAAAGGAAATATTTAGCTGGTGCAGTACCGAGTCCACTATACGTGGACGACATCAGAAAGTTATCACTTATTCCCTGTTTGGAAATTTAAGCGATGCCACCATCTATAAGCGGTATTTTTCGTTGATAAAAAACATTTCGGCGACGACTGAGAAGGTCTATCCTGGCTGGATTGTCCGCATTTATCACAATATAAGTGAAAAAGGCTACGCGTACGAAAAAGAAGTTCACAAACAGTTGTGCGAAGTATCTTGCAAATATCATAATGTTGACCTTTGCAGTTTACCTTTGTTGATTGAACGCATCGGAAACTCCAAGGAACCGATTGACTCTTTTTTTCTAAAAGGACTGAATTGCAGAATGTTCCGCTTTTTGGCTATGCTTGATCCAAATGTAGATGTTTTTATTTCAAGAGATATAGACAGCATCATCTGGCAGAGAGAAGTCGACGCTGTCAAAGAATGGCTGCTATCCAATTATACATTTCACCTTATGAGGGACCATCAAGAGCACAACTCAATCATTCTCGCTGGTTCCTTTATGATAGTTTTTGTCAATTCCTTATATCTTTAACGAAAATTGCGAATTTTAAGACAGGCTCACTACAGATGTAATTCATTAAAACACAACACAGAACTTGGCTCCTTGATATTTTGCAGAAACTTTCATTTTTTTCTCATTTCAATTCTCAATTTTTCAATTTTCAATTCTCGGATGACACATCTAACAGCGTATAGTAAATTTGTACAGTCTATGATATAAACAGCTTTTTTAGTAACTGTTGACTCGTGAGAACCTGGGTGAACCTGTGAACCTTTAAAAAGCAAATGGTGTGCAATACCAAATTTGGTATTGCATCAAAGTTTTAGTTAACTAAAAAAAGATTAATTAAAGATTTAATTAACTAAATCTTGGATGCATGACCGATAACAATCTCTCAAGAGTATATTTAATGAAAATCTTATACAGGAATGTGGGGTGCCAAACTTTTTCAGCGCAGAGATCTCATTGAAGGCTTGATGAGAGTTCTTGTTGAATTTGGTCAAGACCAAATCGGTTGGCGGGACCAAGATTTACTCGACAGAATCGTGTGGCCAGTAGCGAAATATGATGTGGTAAGTTTTATACCATCATTTTATATCATATTAATTGGAAATTATCAAATCTTTCAATAATAAATTCAAAAGATGGCACATGACAGTTACCACTGCGATAATGTGTACATTACGCAAGCGTCACCATTGAAAGTCTACCCTTTTCCATCTATACGCAATGGAAAATTTTACGTAGGTGGAATTGGTCAAACACTGTCACCAGAAAAGTGCCCAGAGGCATGTCGACCCCCCAAACATAAGAACTGGGAATACTGCTGATTAAAATCTCTCAATACTCACAAAGAAACATTTTGAGGTATATCAATTTAAACATGTAGAGGAGAGGGGGCAACAAGGCCCGGGATTTGATAGCCTAGCCACTTTTCAGTAGCAGCTTAAAAATGTTGGCAAAAAAGGAGCTGGAATTTCCCCACAACTGTATTTGTATGATACACAAATTTGTATAAATGTTTTTAAAAATGTAAACAGAGGCTGAAATGTAATGCGAACACGAATAAAAAAACTCTAATTCCGAAGGCTAATAAACCATAGTTCCATACATTCAAGTTTTCCAATAATTTTTTCTAAGAATTTAAGAAATGAGAATTTTTAAATTATGAGACTAATTAATAATTACCATGGCCATTCAATTGTAGGGTATGCCAGCAAGAAAATATGTTGCAAAAGTAAAAATTTAAATCATTAAAAAAATTAATTAACCATCAAAGATTTTCAAAGTAAGTGAATCTGAAAAAGTCTAAATCAATCTAAGAATCCTAATTTTTAAGCAGAAGCAATAAAAGCTCAAAAATTGTTTTACAGTCATTTTCGTTTTCTATACTAATTAATTAAATAAAAAGTAGTTTTGACTTCTAATAGCCCAATAGCATATTACACGTTACAAGAGAATAAAGTGAATTGCACCAACTTGTTCAGAATTCAGAGAGGGTGCATTCCCAGTGAACAAAACGAATGGGAATTAAAGTTTAGATTTCACAAAATTGATGGGAGTAGTCCTAATAAGGGAGATTGGGGCGAGTAGTGGGGGCTATTAATAGCTCTTTTTTATTTGTGTGGCCCTTTATTAAAGAAACAGGTTTACATATTTACTAGCTTTAAACATTAATTAGTTGGACACCCTAAGAAGAGGTGCCCCCCAGAAACCAGACAGAATGTCCGGCAAATGGGGCCTAGGCCTAATGAGAATAATGTACGTTTTTGTTTTTGTGTCCCAGCTGATTTTTATATCAAATTTCGTTAAAATGGACTTGGAGTTCCATTCATTGGCCACATTTTACAATAAAGACATTTAAAATTCAAATTGCCATTCATTAGAAAATGACAAAACGAAAACTTGACATCGATCCTAGCTAGAGGCCTCAGATGACGAACATGCCTATGTCTTGGTATTTTCGGACACCTTCTTAGGATGGATATCTTCAGAAAGTTTTACTGTTTTACTGTAAACTGATCAAAAGTTATAATGAAAATAATTTTTCGTAAAGCAACAAAATAAAAACAAGCAAGATTTTCGTCTGTCGTTTCATATAATGTTTTGACTTTTGCTTCAAAATTCTAGAGCATGCAAACTTACGATTAGCCTACTAATTTACTAATAGGGATCTGACAATTCTCTGAAAATTCTAGTTCCTCACTCAGAAATGTTTTAAATTTGACACAGATTCTATTAGGATGAGTAATACAAATATTTCTTATGTTGAACTCGGGTACAGAAAAAGCCAAAAAAATCTATCAACTCTGTATAAATACAATATACAAGTCAGAATAGAGGAAGGAGCATTAAAATAATGACGGTGATGATGGCGCCTCCATCCTTAATATCAGTCAATACTCATTTTTGTGTCAAATAAGTAAGTTTCCTCTTTTTAAAAAAATCTTATTTGCCACATAGAAATTTCTATATAGCCTACTATATATTATTTTTAGTAAATTTTGCACCGTGTTCTACAACGCGGCCCTTTACTTCATTCCCATCACAAGTTTAATAAGTTGTCGGTTTATTTACATAATATGGGTATGGTGTGTTTTATAATGAGAATGTCACTCACCCCTGCCCTCCCCCCCCTAGAATACGATTCTTATCTATTCTAACGCATTCCTTACTCATATCTAAATGTTTTATGCCTGAGGTGATGAAAATTTCAGAGAGGGGAACCACAGTGAACCTGTTACGATGAGGAGCGTATTAAGGTACCATATTTAAAAAATATGACTCCGTTCAATAACATTCCATTCCTTTTTTGCGTCGTTCATTTATGTAATGTTTAATACCGCTCTACGATTCGATGTCTTACTCTAAATGAAAGGGCCGAGAAATACTTTTATCATATTATATTATCATAACTCAAGACAATAAAACTGTTATGACTAATGAGTAGGTTAATATAGATAGGTAGGCCTATATCCTTTTACGAGTAGGTATTATATACCTACTCTAGCCTATATCTCTGTATAATAGGTTAACCTATGGCTATATTGCGCCTAACCCCCCCCCCCCCCAAAAAAAAAAAAATAAATAAATAAATAAATGTGAGCATTTAAATAACGCCTCGTCAGCCTTTCCTTCGACCTAGGATGCCTAATTTGCGATAGCCTACTTCCCCTTAAATAATTTTTGAATGGATTTTAAATCAGCTATTTGAATTATAATTACAACCGCCTTCGTGTGTGCTAAATAGTTATCTTTTAATTTGTTTGGATGAAATCATGTTTTGGAAAACAAAATCATTAGGACACATTCTTCCAATTTCACTTATCAGAAGTGTCGCTTGTAATTATTTCTTAGGCATCGTTTCAAATTATTTAATGTCACCTATGTTCGAGTTACTTTATAGTCGAAGTTGCAGGACAACTAGACGAAAATAAGACATAAAGTCCGCTATTGGGGACAGGGTTTCGCCCCTCCCGTTACCTGCATTCTCAACAGTTCGTAATGCAATTAATGAAGATATATATATCCGTTATTTAAAGCTCAACCAAAATATGGTCTCAACTCTGCTACCAATAACTTTCATTAAAAACACGGTTTCTTTTCTTGTGAAGGCCGACTAAAAATTTTTACCATTTCTTTCCATACCATCGTGATCGTCTTATAGCTAGTATAAAGAGGATTTACGATCGTGGTTTCAATTCAAATTGTTCGGTTAATCCCGAAATGTAGGCTACTTCTGAACACGATGGTGCCGTTGTTTCTAGGACGCACCATCTAGGAGGAGATAGCTCCCCCGATTTTCGCCTGGGGGTCGACAGAATTTTTTTCCGCCTCGAACATAGGCAAAAGCCCTTATAAAAAAGGGCTGCTTGGCCTTCGGCCAGGGACTAATACATCCCTAGACCGCAGGGAAACCTCATGATTTTCAAATGGATGTACTGTCACTCATTTTTCAAATGTTGAGCTACGTATATGATTGATGGTTTGCGTTTTGAAGCATCGACGTACCCATTTAAAATTTTCCATTTGCATATTAATAAGGTAGACGCAAAGCCATCACACAAAATGATAGATTGGTTAGGGTTAACAGAAATATATAAAGGCCCTATTTAAAATACAGAAATAACAGTTTCCCGACAAGGATTTTGCCCTTGTTCGCTTATTATGACTACAAAACCATACACAAAGAGAAAATCGTATGGCTAGAACTTTTTTTTTATTATTTATTTTTTATTTTCACAGGTTTGAAAAAAAAATGTCAGAGTTCCAAAAAGGGCCGCTTTGTTGAATTTTTTGTTGTCGCACATATTTTCCCTAGTGCCAACATCGTCTTTAATCTTCCAATCATATAGACAGTTCACCCTCGGCCGGGATTTTTTGTGGTCTATAAACCTGAATGCAGAATACCGATTATTCCTTATACTTTTATTACGCTTGACGTAGCCTAATATGCAGATATCTTCTATTACTGACGAATCAAATGTACAGAATGAAACACAGTTGTTCCAGAAAAGATGCTTGCGCCAAAATTTGATTTCAATCTATGTTATGTGTTTTGCAAAATACATGTAAATCTGAAAAGTAACACTGTTAATCTTCGTTCCAATTTTTTCGGGGTTTATACTCCTTAGATCTGAGTAAACTAGAAACGGGGTTAAAACTCTGTAAATTTCGGGGCCAAAACCCCAGAAAATATTTTTTGTGGGGTCAAAACCCCAAAATTTACAGAGTTTTAACCCCGTTTCTAGTTTACTCAGATCTAAGGGGTATGGACCCCGAAAAAATCGGAACGAAGATTAACAGTGAAGGCCTTAGTAACATGTAAAATACACTCACATTTTTTAATCCTCTTCGAAGCGAAATGAAAAGTGCTTCGAAATACACCAAAGGTAGGCTACTTCGAAGAGCTTCAAAGCACTTTTCATTTCGCTTCGAAAGGGTCTTCGAAGAGCCAAAAAAATGAGAGTGTAGGACTACTCTACAGTACCCACCACGGAAGGTTGGACGACCTTCAACACGATTATGCCAGGAGCGAAGCAACAGGATTTTTTTTCTTGCCGAAAAAACTACCAAAATGACATTTTTGCTACGACGTCATTTTTTCCCTTTCGCGAGCCCTACCCCACCAACCAAAATGGGGTCAGAAATCGGAAAATGTGAGATTTTTTTTTTATCGGCAAGAAAAAAATCCTGTTGCTTCGCTCTTGACATAATCATGTTCCCCAGTTTGTTTTTTAAATTCTGTGAAAATTTGAAAACCTAAATAGCCATCGTTGATTTTTTATAATTTTTCAACGGCTGGCCATTTTTCGTTCCCATATACACGGGATTAAATGGCGGCTCTCCCTTTTTCGCAAGTCCAAAGTTCGGTCAAGTGAATCCACTCTTTCTAGCTAGACCTCGGATATTTCAGAATCGAAAAAAATTCAGCAGTTAAAACCCATTGAAACGAGTTTGCTGAATTTTTTCATTAACTTTCAACCGGGGGCATGATTTTGCTCCCATGTTTTCCCCCACTTGCTCCCATGTTAAAATTGGGAAAAAAGGGGGGTCGTCCAACCTTCCGTGGTGGGTACTGTATATTGTATAATATTTTTGGTATAACTCCAAAAGTTCTCATGTTATTTGGATGACAAGAACCTTGTTTTAAGTAATAATAATTTAACTGGTTTTGTAAGTAAGTAAAATATCGATAAGTAATAGAAAAAAGAAAGGAATGAAGACAAGTAATTACGAAGCTACGGAATTATAGGCTACTTAATTATTTTCCCGCTGCTGTGTACGAAAAGTCCTTCCTAGACTTACTATTACTAAAATAAGAGTCATATTTCTGGAGTATTTACGTTTATCCTATCTATATCTGGAATTAGAGGAATTCGCAAAAGTAGCCTAAAAGAAAAAAAGTTTTAGGATCTAACTGAAAGAATTTCACAACACAATACGGAACATGCAGTTTTACTAAGGCTTTTCCTCATTGAAGGCGGGATCAACTGAAGTTACTTGAGAAGTAACCTGTGTTATACGACCACCATGCGATTTTATTTTCTCAGTGTGTAGCTGACTATTGTGCATGGTAATAGCTTGCCAATCAGTTTAACTGAAAAAAGAATTTCGCAAATATTCTTACAAAGCATAAGTTTCATACCATGGTGGGTATCAGTGTAGATCTATTAAAACTCGAATCAATAGTTAACGAATCTCTCCAGAAATTGATGTTCACTAACAGGGGAAAATCATGATGTTACATTAACTATGTTGCGGTGAAATTTCACTTAATTAATCCACATTAATTAATATCATCTCCCCAATGGTACCCTCCTTACCTCATATACACATTTTTAGTAGTTTTTGCTATTGATAATAAAATTTTTGGGCTCATTCGAGGTTTAGGTTAACGTGTCATTATTTTAAAACCCAATCAATGGCATATGTATTGACAATGTAAAATCAATTTAACTTGATGGTTTCTAGTCGTAATCAGATTCCGCTTGCCCCGTCGTTAGAAATGTATTATCCTTGAGGGATTTAGTAATCTAAACTAATTGAAGGTTAAGTGGTCTTTAAGCAATATAGGCGCCGCCCTCTCAGAAGACCCGAATATCTTTATTGTAACAAACTTCCACCAATAAAAGTTATTATTTCACTCTTGGTATAGGGGGAGTATAAGGTTGAAAGCAAAGCGGCTGGGGTACGTGCCACGTTGTAGGAGTGTCACCCTTGCCGCCCCAAGGAGTGCTTGTTTGTAGTGTATTCAACTCAAGGTCGGATATCTCCCCCTTCTGCCTTGAAACCGGTTCTGATCCAGATGAGTAGCTACATTACGAACAATCATTCCTTGGGGCAGCGAGGGTGACACACCTACAAGCAGGTGGCACCCTAATAGCCATAGCCGCTTCGCTTTCAACCTTGCTCTCCCCTCATACCAAGGGTGGATATCATCTATTACTGTATATAATGATCAAAATCACAGCTGCTACTGAGATGTTTCGTTTTGATCTTCGCGGCAATTGCTTCGGTCGGGACGACAATAATTTTATATCAGCATTGGATTGACCTTCATCGCCATTATTTTCACCATGCTGCAGCTTATGTACCACTGACAGGAGTGAATATTCAACGTTGGCAACCGAATCATTTAAGGTCGATTGACAGTCGACGGATTTTCATGCACAAGACTAGGCATGGTGACTTGAGTGCTCGGCAGAGCTGTGCTATTGAATCGGCTGCAAGACACAATCCCGATCGCTCAGTACAACTTTTCATGCCTGCCCACTTGAATCAGGAACAGTCGATGAAGACAAGTAGCTCTCCGTGGCTCTTCGTTCTGCAACACTATCCAAACGTAGAAGTAATTCTTTATGATGATGCCGAATACTTCAACGATACCGTCCTTACTAATTGGTACTCAAACGGCAAATGGCGACGAAGTCCATATTCAAATAGCCACCTGTCCAATTTTGTTCGCGCTATATCACTTTTCAGGGGAGGAGGTGTTTTCCTTGATATGGACACCGTTATCACTATTAAGGCGTTGGCGGGGTCCAAGTGGGAAAACTTTTTAGTGAAACAGATGAGCCAGGCCACAACATCTGGATTGCCCACGATTACCAGTGACATTCTTCATTTTGTTCATGGACACCATTTGATCGACATGTTATTGCTTAAACTTGCAGAAAGCGTTCACAATAATGAAGTAGAACCACATGACATTTTCGCTAATGCCTTAGATGATAGCATGCAAAGAATTTGCGGTGGTGTGACCAATGATATAAACCAATGTCGTGATGTTCAATTGCTAAGCAGCGAAAATATTTATATTTCTTTTTTTGAATCCCTAGTTATGCAATTTATTCTGGAAATGAATCGCAATAAAGGCGATGCGCCTTTACTGACACTTGTTGAGGAGGCAATGAAATTTCATGATGCAATATTAATGAAATGGGATTCGATCACTGCGGACCTTACTATGCAACAACAAAAAGGATCTATAATTGGCAAATCGTTTTCATACGAAACTGTCTTATCACATCTTTTGGCGGACCACTGCCCCCAAACGATAGCCAATGAAAACGAGTTTTTGTCTTCAATTCAGTAAGCTAGTTATTTTTCTCCCAATCGGCAAATTATTGCTGACAGAACAGCATGATGGTCTCCTGTTATCACATATGTGGTCCAACGTGAAACGAATGGAAAACGTAATATAATAAAATAGCCTGATGGAAGCCACAATGACAGGTTTTCACATCAGCATAAATTTATTTACCTACGTCCTCTAGATGACTCGCTTAAAATAGTGCATAGTTAATGGAGCTCGTGCGCTTTTGGTTCTTTGCTTAAGTAGCCTATACATATGTATCTATAATGAAACAAAGGGCCAAAAGCGGGCACGCTGCATTCACTATACTCTCTAAGAATTCTTAGTCTTGCAATCTCCTCTCGCGCGCTTTTAACCTTTTGTTTGACGAGAAATCGTGTCTAGTGAAATACAATTTTCGTGAGAGCGTTATTGAAATGCAGAAACTTTATAATGAAATAAAATTCTTACGCACTTATTGTTGAATGATGTATCCATAAGAGACTCACTTAATCATTTTTGGCAGTTGGATCCTGATCCAACTGAGGCCCTATGCCCTATTTTAACTTCAAGACTTCATTTTCACTTAACGACTTTTTTTCAACTCTTAAGCACTATGACTGAATGCTTAAAAGCCTTGTTCAATATTATAATAATTCATACAAAAAACTTTATGCATCTCTTAAATGCCCAAGTTTTGAAACTAAAACATTCAGATTTAAACTTAGCATGTAAAAAAAAAATTGTGGAAACCAAGCCAGACACCTGCTGTCTGGCCATTGGGCCCTTGACAAATGTCTGGTAGGCCTATTTACGGACATCCCTTCTTAGGGTGTATTTACAAAATATTTTAGAGAACAGGGTTCAAACTGTCGGACGTAAAAGAAAACAAAACGTATAGACGAGAGTTAAAAGAGGAGTTCAAATGTCGAAAAAATTCAAGTCCATATTGAATGGAGTTTAATCGTCGGATATTTTAACAATTTTTAGATCGTGAGTTTAACCATCGAATATTTTCTAACAGTTCAAAAAAGAAAAATATTAACAGTCGGACATTTTGGAAACATGAATTCGACAAGTTGAAGCTGTTGGGATAACTTAGGTATAATTTCAAAATGCATGCAGTTTAATTTTCAAGTTTTTTAAAAATAGATAATAAAATGAGTTCATTTATCGATCCGTTGATTTCATACATCATTGAATACATATGAAAGCTACACGGTTATTTAAAAATAATTAGTCGAATTAGATTCGCACTCTCCGCCTTCCTTCATCCACCAATTTTTAATATCGTAATAGACTTTGGGGGGCAGCCTGTCATCATCATGAGCCATACGGCAAAGCTCACACCATCCGTAAAAATCCGGTATAGATATTTCATAGTTCTTTTTCCAATCAAAATAGGCTGCATACAGCGTATCTGCTTTGTCTAAAACTTTGAGATATTCTGCCAATTGTCGTGGAGAGTCAAAATCACGAGCATTTATGTAAGAATGGGATGGCGCAAAATAAGTGTAATCAGCACCACCTAGGACAATTGGCACTGCGTCGAACAAGAATGGGCGTATAAATTTTTCTGTAACATAATCAGGACACCAAGAATTTTCAAATGCCAAGTAGAACTTGTAATCGTTGCGCAACATTTCATCGCAACTACTGGATGGACATTCGTTTGTGCAGCTGCCAAAGATGTCAATGGTTATATGCTGACCTAATTGGCGAACGTATTCTTCCCTTCGAATGGCTGTGGAGCAATGGCCAACAAACCAAGTAACCATTTTAGTTTTTCTTCGGATGAGGGCAATCAAATCGGACGGGATATTTCTTTTTGTATTTGCATTAGTATGATTTTTAACATAAAAACCCATTTTCTTGCTGTTAATGGGTAATAGGGTGTTGATGCTGGGCTGTATTTCATGACTGTTATTATACTTGTATCTTTCTGCTGTGAGTCCACTACCAGCACTAGAGGATGAGACTTTGGCTACGAGCGAACCGTAGTAGTCACGCAGAAAGATATCAGAGTCTCGTCGGTAGGTCATGGTCCAATTGAAGTAGTTGTATCGAAATTTTGGATTATCCATCAAGGCAAAATCTGTGTTTTCTGGTGATTCGAAATGATGAAATACAAAGCGCTGATGCGGACGGCGATCCAGCGGGAAGTCTTCCAGAGTGTCAAAGTGGAGGACTACAACATCGCTCTCTTGAATAAGTGAAATGTCACTCGTGAAGAGACATGACCTGGTCGGGCACTTCCCCTTAACTAGGGGTTCATCTGCCATCCTTGGGTTCCACCAGTTCCACATTAAAATAATTTTTAATGGTGAATTTGCACGGCTACTCGTAAAATTTTTTGGTTTATTCGTCGTCGACAGTGCATCTAATTTTCCTAATTCAATTTTCGCTGTTTTGGTAACGTTTTCCACCAACGACTTGTACTTTAATATCCCCTTATTTGAATAACCATTCACCATGTTGAAATCAGTACTTAATAAACGGCTGGAAAATAGGAATGAAATGGAATGGCGAATGACCATATGGTGATTAGCGTAGAAGAGGTAAAACCAAAAAACAACAATAGCGATTCCGCATGTTTTAAAGACTGATGATTTTTTCCTGAATACCATTCTTTCTAACTACAGAAAATCAAATTTTAAAAAGATGTAACTTGTTTAATAGGCTATAAGCTTTAGTTTTATAAGGCAGCTAGCCAACATACAGAATAATTTTTGAAAGTAGCATCTATAAGTTGGTCATTGTATTTACCTGAAATCAAGGAATATCTGTTTTCTTTTAATTTTTTTTACCTGGTGAAAACTTAAGTTTTGTGAGAAGAGAATCTTCCATCAGACTCAAAAGCAAACTGATATTACGTAGAAAGAATTCTGAAGATAAGAATGTGCTAGAAATGCAACTGCTGTTTAGGAAACGTTGTTCCTCTTGCCTTGGGGGCAGAAAGCTACTCCTATGATAGGAGTCCTATCTCTTTTGTCCCTGAAACCTCGGTCATAAACAAAGTACACAGCTTATAGCTTGGGCTATCTAAAAGCAAATCACAAGGCCTGCTTACGATTGACACTTTTTTTCGCAACTGAAAGGGTAGCCTAATATAGTAGCCTATTACATGAAGTGATATCAATAGCAGGTTTGTTGAAGTTCACCGTTCGCGCAATGTTTTCGCGTTGTATGCGGAATAGTGTCACGTGACAGGTCCACTGTCCTAGTAGACTGCTGTTAATGGGAATCAAAGTATATGTATTGAGCATATGTATTGAGTAACTTTATGATTAAATTACTATTCTTCGCGAAATTTTTCAGGAAACTCTTCTCAAAACTTTTATAAACATTAAAAACCTATAAGAAATTGATTAATTTTTTTAATTGTCTTAAAATATGTGGCGCAATGCCACAGATAAGCCCTTGAAAAATTTCGAAAAACATTTAAATCTAAAAGTTCAATGGGTAAAAAACTTCGAATACCTAGCTATTTAGGGCTATACCCGAGAAGATTTTTTTGAGGTATGATTTTGCAATTGCCTTTGCTATTTGAGAAAAATTCGAAAGTCATACTTCAAAAATCGTCTGATGAGGTACATGAGATCAAGAAAATCAGTCATCATGACACCATTCCGCATAAGACGGGAAAACGTTGCGCGAATGGCACACTGGGAAAACTTGCTATATAACCAATATATATCATCATTGGTCTAAGCAGCACAGTACAGGTAAGTACTGTTTAGCGTATTACATTTCTGTTTACATTTGGGAATAAAAACAAAAGCTTATTTAGTGGAAATATTGCCATGAAAACGATGTGGGTTCCGGTTATAAAATTTTCCGAAAAATTGTGTAGGCCTACAACATTAGTTCCATCAAAACTATTTAAGTTATTTGTCATTGTTCTGTCGACGGCTGTTTTGGGAGTCGTATTTTTTGCGATTTATATTAGATATAGTTTTGATAGAGAAAAAGCTATTGATACAAAAAAGGACGTTCCAGCTTTTGGTATGGTAAACGTTTTTCCAGAGCTAGCAGTGGACGGATTATGGCCGTTATTGTCCAGGACCAATATGGAACTTACTACTCAGGTAATCTAGAAAATATATGGTTCAAAGTAGTGTAGTATATATTTATGCATAGTCATCTCTTTTTAATTTTTGTGTTCTATAAACGTATAATGGATCTCTAATAATGGCTGCGAAATATAGCCTACCAATAAAATCTCTTTTCTCCATACGAAGGGATAGCGTCGTTCAAGTAATTACGCATCGTCTTAATGGTGTATCTTTAAAAAACGCTTTTATCAAAACGTGACTCGTTGGCATTTGTTTTTTTCCAATTTAGTGCCGATTTTTTTATTTTAGTAAGGAGTAAACCTTATAGCAGATTTTTTGAGAAAAAATAAAGCAATACGTTATTTACATGAAAATTAGCTGGCACGAGTTGAAAAACGCCAGGCCGTGGGCTCAAAAAACAAAACGAAATAATAAGCACACGGGGTAGAATGGGCATGTAGCCTACCCTGTGTTCGAATAATGTGGTGCCTGCTGTAGACATTTGAAAAATATCAATACAATTGCAGCTGACGGTTAAATATTTAGAGTGTTTCGAAGATGCTAATAGCTTATTTTTCTCAGAATAAAGCACAGAGAATCATCTAAGTCTAGTGTCAAATATTCTGGTACCCACTGAATAGACCTGCCAAGATTAGGAAATTCAACAGTCTATTTAAATAGGCCTATGTAATACATTTTTTAATTCTCAGAAATTTTATTTCACAGGAAACAAGTTTGAAAGAATCTGATTTACAACATGGAAGAAACTTGAAAATCATTCTATACTGGAACTCTTGGAACCCAACAATGGGTAACCAAGTACTAGTCGATGGTCTCTGTCCGGAGACAGCTTGCATTTTTACACCCGACCAATCGCTGTTGAACCACAGTCACGTTGTTCTCTTTTTCGTAGATGAAAAAAAAATGTTTGCCAACGCTTTACCTGCCTATCGTCAGCCACACCAACGGTTTGTCTTTGTCACGCACCGTGCAGCAATATATTCACATAATCTTCTTAGTAAAGTCAGTCACATTCGGTTTGACTTTTTCAACTGGACTATGACCTACCGACAGGATTCTGATGTCGTTCTGCGTCAATCCATGGGTAACGTTGTAGCCATGCCGACGAAGTTTGGCCACCTAGTATTAAGTAATCGTCAAAAGCGGACTTCCAGAATCGTTTCATCTCATCAATGGATGGAAAGGCCGTCAAATAAAGCACGCAAAGTCTCACGCCTGGGTTCAAAAAATAAATTGGTGGCTTGGTTCCCATCAAACTGTTTTACTCAAATCCGAAGAGAAGAGTATGTCAGACAACTTGGTCGGTACATTCAAATTGATGTATACGGCAAGTGCGGTAACTTATCCTGCGGATTAAACTGTTTCGAAACTAACCTAAAAAGTCTGCTCACTGAATATAAATTTTATTTGGCCTTTGAAGAATTCTGGTGTCCTGATTACATATCTGCTGAATTTTACCAAGTGCTAGATTACGACACTGTTCCAGTGGTGTTAGGTGGTGCCGACTATGAAAGTTTTGGGCCACCAAATTCTTTCATTAATGTGCTCGATTTTCCTTCTGCTGAAGCTTTAGCCCAATACCTCTTGTTTCTGGATAAAAATCAAGAATTTTACTCCAAATATTTCTATTGGAAACAAGACTATAAAGTCATTCAGCATCCAATGAGTGGTTGGTGCGACTTGTGCCGTAAAGCTCACGACAAAAGCCTACCACGCCAGACCTATCACGATATTAAGCATTGGGTGGACAAAGGAAAATGTGAAAATGATTCAGCAGTGCTGTCAATATAGTCTATGGAAATGCAAGTAACTTTTTTTCGCGAACCAAATTTGTATTCGTATTTCTATTATTCCCTCCACAGTAGCGTTTTTCACCAATTACTGTGTCGCTGTTATACCCTCTCAAGGTTTACGCGTTCACCACATGTTTGTGTGCAGGTTGGCTACTTCCGTGCTCTTTTATCTTGGCATCCCAGCACCTTTTTCCTCTCATTTGCATATAACGTACATTTTATGTATTGCCATATGTTTAATTTTAAACAGGTCTCTCTCTAATAATATATTATACGGGAGACTGGGGTTAATTCTATAAGAAAATTACTTAGATTTTTTTCGTCTGCTAGCAATAAAGTTACAAATTTTTAAAAAATGCAGCGGATAGCTCATCATCTTGGCTTACTTTTCTAAATTTATCGAACATAATAGTTACATATTTAGTAAAAAATCTAGAATGATCATTTTTTTGTTACAATTGTACCTACATGTCGGGACGATTGTAACAGGGGTGGGGATTGGAAATTACGTGAGCTTTCCCATAAGATCATCCGGCTTGACGAATCACCCATTTAAACTGTTAAGCCTGGATTATTTTTCGCTCTTTCTGCAAGTTTGCCAACTTACAACACTCCAACAGAAGAATATGATATCATATATGATATATTTTACGTTTCCGTAAAATGAACATTATGAAGTTCCCAATTACTCATAGTTTTAAAAATATTTGGAAATAAGCTTTTTATAATAGCCTACAGAAGTAAAAGTCAACAAAGAAACAGGGCATGCAATGATGTTTGGCTATTGGAGTCTCAACAAATGTCTGGTATTTACAGATAGTCAAGGCCTACACTCTTCTTAGAGTGTAAGCTATCCAGCAGCTAGCTTTCAGTGATTGGTCAGTTCTCAAGCGCCGCCCATAAGCAGTGTTCTATGATGTATAGAAGATGTTTTGGTGTGTATTCTTCCCTTTGTTTAATTCTTAGTATGTAGGCTATATTAGTGCTTTATATAGAGATATATGTATACAAGAGGCTGGAACATTTATCAGTTACTTTCAAACAGTTGTCCTAACAGTATCACGGTATATTTAATATTTACTGTATAATATTCTCGTGCTCCCTTATACATTATATTGTATAAAGGAGCACTTTTCTTTTATAAAAGAAAAAACTAGGCAGATCTAGTACTATTTCAGTTTCACAATTGCGTGTGTATGTAATGACTACTCATTTAGCCTACAAAAAACGTTTAAATGTATTTAAAAGTTCAAAATATTCATAGATCTACATTAATCGTATGTTTTGACATCTTACACTCTCTTTTCTGAAGGTTTTCGAAGCTCTTCGAAGCTCTTATAGTATTTCGAAGCATTCTTCATTTGGCTACGAAAGCGATTAACAATGTGAGTGTAGCCTATATCATATAGAAGAAGATAAAAACAAGCAATAATCACTTATTCATATAACCTAGTTGTTTAAGTGATTTGGCTCGTAAATATCATTATTTATTGTTGTTTGTTCATTTATAAAGCCTGTTTTGATATCTTTTCAGAATCATGAACATTTATATATAAAATTTAGATGCTCAGAAATCGGCATAGGCTTGAATACGCCTTCAGAACCTACACAGTAGCGTATTAAAACTAACTTAAAAGTGCGTATTAGATTTCTGAAATTCCGGTAAGTTACGCAATTTTAAGTGCAAAAAAGCCTCTTAAGTGGTTCAACCCTACTTAATTATACTTAAATATGCACTTAATATAGGTAGTTTCACGCTGCTTTGTATACATAGATATGTTTAGATAGAATACAAATAATTTATTTTTGTAAAATTATTAAGTTCTAGTTATGATAACCTAGAACCTATTGAAGAATTAAAGGCCTACGATAAATTTGATTGTAGCCTATAGCCCCATCCCCAAAAAAATGGAACCGTGGAACCGCGGAGCGTTTCATATGAAAAATACTTTTCCAGTTAGGCTATACAAAATAGCCTATCGTTCGCAAAAACGGTTTGGTGATTTTGATAGGACGTAAAAAGTTCATCACATACACGCGGTGTTTGGGAGTTTCCTGCCTTTTTCCACCTAGAAGTGAACATATTTTAATTTTGGGCAAAAGCTAGCATAATAAGCACCCATGTTAAAATAGCTGATTACCGACGACAGTTTCATGATCAACCATAAGGGTGAAAATTACAGCACACTAACATACTTGAATCTGGGGGTTTAAGTAGATAAAAGGCTACTGAAATGTGCATCAAAAGTAACTTTTCTACTTAGCTTACATTCACATTTTCTGATCCTCGTCGTAGCAAAATGAAAAGTGCTTCGAAATACACCGAAGGTACTTCAAAGAACTTGGAAACTATTTCATTTCGCTACGAAAGGGCCTTCGAAGAGCCCAAAAATGAGAGTGATGTATGGTTTTTCTACTTCTCACTCACTACAGTGAAAATGGTTACTTATATCAATTTTCCCTACTTACAGTTACTAGCACAGGCCTACACTCTAAAAACAAATTGGTTTACTAAGGGTCTTAGTAGCGAAACGGACGAGGCTACCATTACTACTAAGGCACTACTAAAGGTTTACTAAGGGCCTTAGTAGCCTCGTCCGTTTTGCTACTAAGCCTGTCAGTTTTTAGAGTGTACTGAAATGTAAGTTGTTTTTTTTTCAAAATTGAAGTATCTGTTTTTCCAATTAAGTATGATTTCAATTTCAGTAGGCTACGTTTGATAAAAATATAAACACAACATATACTTTAATTTAATCAGCCAAGTAGCCTACATTAATCAGCAAGTTGAAGCATTGCACCTAAAAAGATCAATACAGTGCAATATAAGTATGATATGAAATTACGTCTATAGTAATGTTAAACTAAATATAAGAAGCAGTTTAAATTTGTTACACAGTCACATTATCTTTCGTTTTTGGCAGTAGCCTTATCAGTAGCCTCTACCATGTAGTGTATGGAAAGTGTCTTTGGACAAACAAGTTAAAAAAAATGTAAACCAACAAGAATATACCCCCTTCCAAGTAAGAAATGGTAAGTAGGCTAGATTACCACAGGTTTGATCGTTTCGTTATTTCTTATATTTTTTTTTTGGTTTTTAGAATAATTTTACTTTGTTTTGGATTTTTAAAACTTTTTTAGATGCATAACAACAAATAATTTCGACGGGATTGTTAGGTCTTTTTTCCATATGCTCTTTAAAGAAGGCTTCACATATCCAGCCTATATAGGCTGATTCGAAACAAATATTTGTTTCGAATCGACAATCATACAGTAGGCCTACCACGCGACGACTTCTGGTGAACATACTTTAGGTCTTAACGATCCAATATTCTTCAATAGTTCTGCGTTCGATACCATTTATCTCTTTTAACTTTTTCATATTAAAGCCTTAAAATTTCCACTTTTTGTTGGGATCAAAGATTTACCTTTCTTTTACCAAATGCCAAACGGTTTGGCCACTGGTCTATAAATTGTTACCAAATAACTATACTTTATATTGTATGGTTTGGCGACACTCTCGTTCACCGGAGGACCAATAGTCCTTTTTAATAAGTAGCAAAAATGGTAGTTGACTAGTCTACTATTTAGAAGTTAATGAGGTTTGCGAGAAATTATATAGTCACGAATGGTTTCCTGACTCGTGGAGCATGTCTACGAAATTCGTATAGACCAAACAGCTAGGCCTACTTAAGTCGACTCCTTATACTTAGATAACTAGATTAGCCTATCTACCTGAAAATTATACATGGGGCAGGGTATAACATACACATAAAATTTCAGGGCCTATTACTAGGCCGTTAGTAGCGTTTTGGTGGTATGGTGAAAATTAAGCCTAAGGAGACCCTTGTGTACTATATAGCAGACGACAACCGCCATTTGCCCTCTTTGTCTGCTAGTTGTTGAGACGACACCAACAAGTACGAAGGAGGGCTAGACCACAGGGGTCCCTTGACGTACTTGTCACTAGGCGTAATAAAAGCAGACCTTCAAACGTCGTCTGCTGTGTGGGGAAACGCCGCTTCTACTGTAGTTTGACTCACACTGGGGCAGGTCGAACTCTTCTATTTATAGTGTTTTGACAGAAGACGCCTTTTTACATAATAACCAGCTATGTTATAGCTAATAACTTAGTTAAATCAAAAATCTATATGAAACTTTAAATTTTTACAGACCATGATAATGAATGTAGACTAATAACGGGTATATATTCTCCATAAGAGCCGCCAAAAGCCAACGGGAACGGTTTTTTACATTTTATTTTAAAATTAATAAGATAAATACACACCCTAAGAGGAGGTGTCCGCAGATATCAGACAGAATGTCTAGCATCTGATGGAGCCTTGAGAATAATGTCCGTTTTTTAAATTGCTACTTATTTGCGTTCCAAGTCTTTTTAAAAACAGATTCCAAAATGAAAATTTAGCTCCTTTACTCCATTTACAACATTTTACAATTAAGACATTTAAAATTCAATTTGCCATTCATTATAGGATAGAAAAATGAAAACCTGTCATTGATCCTATAGAGGTCCCAGTTGATAAACGTAATGTCTGGAATTTGAAGAGACATTTTCTTAGGGCCGTGAATTTAGACCTAATAACATAGGCTATATAGTAAAAATCATCATAGGCTAATCGAAACATTTTCTGACCCAAATTATCTTCAAACTGGCCTAAAAAACATATGAATTTGGTTTTGCTATGCAGCTAGCTACACAGAGCGATAAAGAGAAAGGGAATCGCGAAAATGTAAAACTCTTTATATTGCATATTTTAGCCTACACTCTAAAAACAAATTGGTTTTTACTAAGGGCCTTAGTAGCGAAACGGACGAAGCTACCATTACTACTATGGCACTACTAAAGGTTTACTAAGGGTTTTAGTAGCCTCGTCAGTTTTTAGAGTGTAGACATTTGGCGTTGTTCTTACAGTAACAGAATCTCCCCGGCCGTTAGTTATAGACCAGAGACCATACAATTTTAGATTTAATATGCCAGGACTTTAACTTTACAGCTTCTGCGCAGAGAATAAAAAATCGAAGTAAATCAATTCTTTTTTTACAACT
This sequence comes from Ceriodaphnia dubia, assembly GCA_022539655.2. NCBI lineage: Eukaryota > Metazoa > Arthropoda > Branchiopoda > Diplostraca > Daphniidae > Ceriodaphnia > Ceriodaphnia dubia. The sequence continues at coordinate 361,978 of JAKUCG020000117.1, read as the reverse complement.
TGATTTCAGTTTGGGAAAAATCAAAATAAAAAACTCAGTAAAATGTTCATTTTTTAGCTGGTATTTCACTTGATCTCAACACAAACCCTAAATTACCAATAAATATTCTTGGGGTTTCGCGTAACGTCACTCCCATCAGCAAGGCCGGCACCAATACTTTTATAGACCAGCCTAACCCTAAGAAGATGAGGTGTCTGCAAATACCATACAGAAAGTCTGGCAACTGGGGCCTTGACAATAATGTCCGTTTTTGTTTTTTGCCATTTGTGTCCCAACCACTTGTGTCCCGGCTACTTTTAAAATCAAATTTTGGTAGAATGAACATTGAGCTCCCTTTCATGATGGCCTTGTTTTGTGTGTACAATTAAGTCATTTCAAATTCAAATTTCCATTCATTAGAAAATGACAAACCGAAAACCTGACACTGATCCTAGAGGCACCATCAGTTGCCGGACATTATGTCTGGTATATATAAAGATGATACGATCTGGTACGATAAAGTGAGCATTGTGCCCCCTTTCATTGGCCACATTATACAATAAAAACATTAAAGTTCAATTAAGCATTTATTAAAAAATGGCAAAACGGAAACCTGACATCGATCCTAGATGTCCCAGTTGCCGGACAGTTTGTCTGGTATTTGCAGACACCTCTTCTTAGGGTGCTTTTATGGCACTCAATAACTCTCACATGAGAAACTGAGGGTGTAAAAATACGGATTTTTGTGGAAAAATGTGTCAACCTTGAACGACGAAGTCTCATTTCCAGATTACTTGCATGTAAACAGCATCCCAACTGTAGCTCTTTTTATTTCTATAAATTTTTTTAAAAATGGCAATAGAAAATTTTGTCTTGACTATCATTGTTTCCCCGTTTCAAATAATTCTTGGGTCAAACTGCCCTATACCCTTTAGCAATTTCATTCAAATCCATTCACAACCACATAATTATAGCCAATAAGTCAATAATAGTTGTGTATACTCCACTAATAACTAGTAATTTTATGCTTCTCACTTGTGCCTGCTCTTGCGCGTTATTTCATTAGTAATAGTGTTAAAATGCACGATAGAAATCAAATAAATAAAATTGGAATATAAATATATGACAAAATGATTATTTTTTCTTATACAATAAATTCCTGTTTTTTGTGTGAAAGTTAATATTTCGTACGGTTCACTGGACACCATAGAATATGTAGGCTATTTTGGTTTTATCGGCGTGAATTTTCTTTAAAAAAAAACATATGAAGACCATCAACTGACTAGATATTAGCTAGCATGTATTAGCAGCCAAAGCTTGGAATACGGGATTTCTATTCGGGGTTGGGGAAGTCAGTGTCATCTTCAATATTACCGGCCCTGTTTTGGATATCTAAAACCCTTCTTCTTCATCTTCTTGAAGCGGATAGAGTTTCACGAGTGAGCGGGCGGTAAACTTTGGGATCGTGTCCATTCCGATACATACAGTGGCGGTCGCAAATCGGATTACTCCGGACTTTAAAATCCGTCCGCTTGGACGCGCGTTCATCCATAATGAACTTTTTGATATAAAAAAGGACAAGAATTCATAAATTTAAACCAATCGTTCTCAGTTTAATACAACACAAATATTTGTATCCACATTCTTTAACGATCGATTTTTTTAGTTTTGGGTAGGCCGGATTGGGCAAATTTATTGTATTAAATTTGTAGACTACACCCTAAGAAGGGATGTCCGTAAATACCAGGCATTTGTCAAGGGCCCAGTGGCCAGACAGCAAGTGTCCGGATTTGTTTTCGCAATTTTCTTTTATACAGCAACGGGTGAAAGTTTCCTGACAGGATTAAAAAATTGGCTGCTTTTATTTTATACCCACTCATAGTTACGTTTAAAAAACTAACCCCTCACCCCTTCTGACCCCGGTCAAATGGGAAGGGTAAGAAAATAGGTATACCCTTTATCACAGAACTACCGGTAGATGTAAAGTAAATAAAGCGCATAGTACGATCGTGTCAGGAAACTTTCACCCGTTGCTGTATGCTAAGTTTAATTATAAATGTTTAAGTTTCAAAACTTGTAGCCTACATTTGGCAAATGCATAAAGTTCATTTTATTAATCATTGAAACCTGCCTGGTCCTGGTTTCACGATTGTTCAATGTAAATCAGCCTCAGAGTCATACAAACTATGAATTAATTCGTCTTGAAATGTAAATTATCTCAAAAAGAACTTTGCTTTTTAACTGATTTATAAACTAGTACTCTCTAAAAAATACTGTAAGGTGGTTTGTTTCATTAGACGTATGTGTGATGTACTTAAACAAAGAACCAAAAGCGCACGAGCTCCATTCACTGTACAGTATCTGTTACAGCTGAGTAATAAGTAGTCTCGTCCGAAAGTACAGAAACTTCTGCTTTTAGAGTGTAGCGAAAGTCGGACGTTGACGACTCATCTTCTGTGGACGTTGAATTTTCAGTCCGCTTCTGAGCCTGAGTAGTTAGTTAACATAATAGTAAATGTAACCCTTTTAAGTAGAATTTGAGTAGAATTCCCTTGGTTTTGAGTCTCCCCGTTCATAACAATATCTCATATAGGCTATATCCGATATGCGAACATATAAGTGTGTGCTATCCGGGTGCTTTCAATTCTTCGATTTAAGATCCTGGCCATGCTAGCCTAAATGTTCAACGACCTTCAATATCCCATAATATTAAAATTTTATATATCTATCTTCATACATCCGCTTAAATAACCCCAGTTTCGGAAATACATTTTTTATTATTTTAGAAAGCCGTATTATAGACAATGAATATGAGCTAGCCTATTAATTAAGATTTTGGTTTCATAAGTAGGCTAGGTTAAGTAGGTGGTTACATACCTATAGGTATGTATGTTCTATGGTTACATACCTATAGGTAGGCCTATGTAACCATTGAAGGGTTGGCAACTGAATTGAATTTCGTACACTTGTCCCAGGAAAATCATTGAGAGGTCCATAGGGAGTTTATGCCAAATTTGGCTTCAATGAGTGCAGAACATCACGAGAATCTCGTGAGACAGCTATAGTTGCCAAACCCTCGGTATAACCATTTAGCAATCGTCTTAGTGATGTGCTCTCAAAGCACTTATTGCTTTAAAAAATGATCCTACAAATTAAGCTTTGTGTCTTTTTTCCTACTTGATAGGCCTATTATAGACGTGAAACGACGACAAATTATAATTTTAAAAAAATCAACCAGCAAACTATATTTAAAAAACTCAGGTGAATAAATTCAGGTAACGAATCGGAGGTTCAGGATCCTACTGGTTCTGATTTTCCCAAATATATAGCATTCCGAAAAAAAGTGGCCAGCCATCTAACATTGTGGAAGCCGTTAATTTGAAGTAGACGATAAGAAGATAAATAGCCTATAGAGAAAGCATTCGAAAAAAGCCATAAGAAGTTTAGAATCAAAGCAAGACTTATCAACTATGCCATCACGCCACGATGGAATATTTTAAAAGTTTTTTTTAAGCCGAAGTTTCTTTCTAGACCTCTAGAGCCCTTCTTATTGTAACATATTTAGGTATGGCAACAGTACAGTAATGTTTAGCCACAGTAGGCAACATAGCCATGGTAGTCATCAGATCCACCAGATGCAACACCATCAGTTTTAAACTGAGAGTCATTATTCGAATCTTCCTCTTTCCCTTTATTTTTTATTTTTTCCGTCAATATAACCTAATTATTTGGCCAACTGGTGATGTCCCTGGAGGAAAAATGTTACAATTCTCAGCAAATAACCATTCAACTGTTAACTACCATGACAAAGACGAACAACAACTAAATTTGTGTCCTCTTGTTTCACCTTGGTTAGGTAAGGAGTAGCCTAATAGTAACTGGTTCTAGGCTATATGTTAGATTGTATATATAATATGTTAGACTTGGCTGTTTTTTATATTATGCTTACCGCTGCCAAAAGTTTCGTTGAAGTTCACTTGTAACATTTCGTGACTTTGTAGGCTAGAAAGAAAAATTATGTTTTCATAAATAGGCTAGCTATACTTTTGATACTGAGATCGCAAGAGAATTAGATTCGTTCAGCTCACATCAAGGGAGTTTTTTGAAGGACGTGTCAATACTAGAGAACTAGCATTAAAAAAACATAAGAAATAACTAATAAATTGCTGTCACAATGACTAACGCGATTTTTTATATACTCTCTAAAAAATGGTGTATAGCCCTGAGCTCTCCCGCGCTTTTTTCTGGATAGAGTGTATTCCTATCGCCATACAATTGTCCGGTAAAAAAGCGCGGGAGAGCTCAGGGCTATACACCATTTTTTAGAGAGTATAGGCCTACCTCGCTCGGAAGTTATATGTAGCAAATCTAACATCGCCATGCAATGAGCGGACAAAACTTTACTTACCAGAGTTAACTTATTATATTATAACCTATTCAAATCTAAACTATTAACGTAAGCTATGTCATGTTGTCATGATAGCAAGCTGTGCGGCCTATTCGCATCCTCACTTGCCCCTATAGTGGCACGTGGGGGCAATAGCCCCATGGTTTTAAATGAACACAAAAGAACGCGAAATAATAAGCCTATTTGTGTCGTAGATTATAGTTTTAGTGTTGACGCGCTTCTTCTGTCGTCGTCCTCAGCTCATTATGTCTTTTCTATTATAATGGGAAATTATATATTTAAAAAAATGTAAATATTAAATGACAAAACGCTTAGGTGTTTGCAAGAACACAAAATCCAGGTAGCCTACTAAATAAGGAAATAATAAATACAATGCTTAATGAGGGATTTATAATTCTATAGTTGGATGGACGAACATCTCTTCAATGGTTATTGCTCATTACAAAGAACAAAATTCTCATACAACGATGATGGAGCTGAGACTCTTAGAAGCCAGTGTGAAAATTGGTGGAGAGTATGATCCTAAAGAGTGCCGATCGCTTCACAAAGTAGCCATTATTGTACCGTACCGGAATAGAAGAGATCATTTATCCATATTTTTGGGCTACATGCATCCATTTCTACAACGTCAACAACTAAACTACACGGTTTTCGTCGTGGAGCAATCTGGTCTGTTTATAAGGAACTATATTATTAGTTTAGCTATATAAGTTTTAACGTCCCCAAAATGTTTTCTTGGATTCATAGACTGAAGAGTAGGCCTACTTTTGGCATGCCAAAAGTAAGCAAATTAAAGCATTTTTTTAAGGAGTGGTGAGAAAGAGCTATAGCCTACTTTTCTATTAGAATCTTTTCCCCTCTACTATGTGTTTGAAAATTCGTCCTTTTTTCTGTGTGAATGAGAAATAGAAATCTCCATCAGTTAGAAGCATAAGTAGTGTACTTGTTATGGGTCATTCCAAGCCAACTGTAGGCTACTAAAATCGGTTGCGCTTGGGAAACCGATTTTTTTCTTTTTCACACAAATGACTCCTTTTGGTTTGTATAGTACACGTACCAAAGGAATTTGCTGTAATACAAGCGGTTTTGGCGCGGCAGTAGGCAACATTTGAAATTTTTAAAAAATCCGCATTTTGGTATATTTTACTATTTTAAATACTGGAGGGTGGGAAACGATGCAATTGAAATTTTTATGATTAAATCATATTAACCTAATGTTAAGCTAATTTTACAGACCTAGTTTACATAAATCAGACCTTTATTCACTCTCAGGCCGTATTGCTGGTTAAAACTGTAATTTCGAACAAATATAATATAATCATTTTCAAATTATATAGTACGTGTAGGCCTACTAATATAAACCAAAAGGAGTCATTTTTGTGAAAAAGAAAGAAATCAGTTATTTCTCAGGCGCAACCGATTCTGGTACAGTTGGCTTGGAATGACCCTTAGCCTATATACTTTTAGACTCCAGTAATACTCCAGTTCCACGAACTTATCAATAGTAGTTGTTATTGGATTTTATGTACTAGGAATTGACTTGGGAATATGAATTTGAACGATAAGAAAAATAAGTTTTAGAAAAGCCACTTGTATGCTATAGCCTACTCACTTGGATGTATTAGTTCTTGCTAAGTTAATAATATTCTCAGTTTTAACTGAAAACATTCTTATCGTGAAACAGAAGGTTCGCCATTCAATCGTGGAATGCTGATGAACATTGGCTTTAAGGAAGCTCAACTGAAGGAAAACTTCAAATGTTTTGTTTTTCATGACGTTGATTTTTTGCCGGAAAATGACAGCAATCCTTATACTTGTCCAGAAGACGGAAAACCTAGGCACATGTCCTTCTTGGTGGATATTTACGATTTTGAGTAAGTAAAGCAAGAATAAAAAAAAAAATATTTTATACAAAATTTTCGAATAGTGGTGATCCATCCACACTGAGGAAAGGATGTCCGTGAATCCATTTGTCAAGAACCTATTAGATGCCAGACATCAAATGTTTGGTTTGCCTATTTCTAAATGCTTATCCAGAGTTGTCAAGTCCGCAAAGTTCATCAAACAAAATTTTAAAATATGGTCGAAAATGGCAAAAACAGAAAACGGACATGTTCATCAACCCAATTGCCAAACATAGCGTCTGTTGTTTACGGACACCCTTTTCTTTATGTTATAGTTTTAGTAATCCAGCACTCTCATTTTGGATTTTCAAAGGGCTTTTCGTAGAAAACAATTGTTTATTCGATTCTCTTTGGAGTACCTTCGTATGCTACCATATTTCGAAGCATCATTCATTTCGGTAAATCGTTAGTGCGTTTTGGAAATAGCACTACTACGATTTAGTAGATGAACGATATAGTAGACTTTAAATTTTTCAAGCCATCCGCCATTCGTAGGCTTCGTAGGCATTCGTAGGCCTACGAGTATCTACGACTTGAACTAATAGCAGTGACATGAACGTTTTCCATTATTATATTATAGGCCAACACCAATCGGGTATTTTGGCGGTGTGAGTGTCATGTCTACCAAGGATTTCCTACGAGTAAATGGATTTTCAAATGCATACTGGGGTTGGGGTAACGAGGATGATGATCTATACCAGCGTATCCTATTCAATAACCTAAGCGTAACACGTCCTTTCGATGATCAACCGAATCTCGTCCACAAATCTCGTTATAGGACCCTCGATCATCGAGAAGCCAATCCTAATCCAGACCGGACGCGACTTCTCAGTGAGGGTATTCGTCGTATGAAATTCGATGGACTAATTGACCTCAGTTACCGAAAAGTCACTATTCAACTGAAACCACTATACACGCATATTATTGCTGATATACAATCCACTTAAATATAAAATACGGCCTACGGTTGGAGAGAAATGTGGCTTTCTATGTAGACACAATATACTGATAGATAATAGCCTACTGTTCAAATCAATTATTTATTATTATTACAATGAACAAGATTTAGACTTTCAAAAAAAAGAGAAAATTTATATATTTTCACGAGTGTGAACGATTATTATCTATAAAGTTGATTTTTTCCTATTACTCTACGTGACAATAAAGTTTTCGTGGAAAATATAGAAATGTTCTCTTTTACTCTCTAAAAAATAATGTAGTGAATGGAGCTCGCACGCTTTTGGTCCTTTGTTTCATTCGAGATAAGACCCACGTCGTGTATTATACTCATAAACAAAGAACCAAGCGTGTCGGCTCGTAGGTTGGAAGGTTCGTTAAATAAATGTGGGTTGGTGATGCTTAAAATGTATTTGATTCAAAGATCGTGTATTGACGTGCAAGAAATGTTCTTTTTCTTAAGCAATCAACTTTGGTTTTTGGCGTCTCTTAATTCAGTGTACAAGCTGACTGCATTTTTGAAAGTAGTGTTCATATTCTTGTACATATTTACCAATTGGATGTGTGTCCTACTGTCCTACGATCTTCAAAAGGACAAAAGGTAGGTAAAATTTGAATTACTTTCTGCGTCACTAAGAGGAAGTTCTTCATTTAAAGAACAGTTCACAATGCCCTAACAGGCAAGTAAAAAAAAATGCTAGATTGAGAATTATTTTGTAAAAGTAAAAATTAAACAGCAAGATTTGAAATGTTGAAATTACGAGGGCAAAAGCACCATCACTTTCAACACGAGGAATCCCCCGCCCTTTAATGAGAACATGATATATCTTGTGTGAACACTTCATATGAGTATACAGATGAAAATAAGTTGATTTTTTATATGAGCCAGGGGATTCCATATGTGTGAGCTCCACCCTAAGAAGAGGTGTCTGCAAATACCAGACATATTGTCCGGCAACTGGGGCCTCTATTAGGATCGATGTCAGGTTTCCGTTTTGCCATTTTCAAGTAAATACTAAGCTGAATTTTAAATGTCCTTATTGTAAAATGTGGCCAAAAAGAGGAAGCACAATGTTCATTTTATACCAAAATTTGATCTGAAAAACAGTTAGGGCATAAAATGGCAAAAACAAAAACGGACTTTATTGTCAAGGCCTCAGTTGCCAGACTTTCTGTCTGGTATTTGCGGACACCTCTTCTTAGGGTGTCTAATTACGAAACAAAACAAAATAGTAATTTAAATACTATCAGGAAAGATACCTACACATTCCACAGCATTTATAATAGATAGTCTACTAACTAACTACCAAGAGCTATAAGTTCTTTGGCGAAAGATATAATAAATTTAAGTAGGGACTTGGACAGGATAGAGATAGGATGTAAAAAAATGTTTTGATGATCGAATACAATTTAAGCATATGAAAGCTCATAGCAAAGAGCTGTATTGTGTCGTGGCAGTAAATCCAATCAGTTTGTTCTCGCTGTGTGGACTGGTGTGAGTGGATTGAATAGATTATGTTTTCTTTCTGATTTCATCTTTTCCTAATTCATTCTTTGTCCAATTTCCTAGTGATGGTAAGCTTAAATAAAAAAACACTTACACTATAATAGTAACTATTATAGTATTTTATAGTACTTAGTATTAATATAGTACAATTTATTTAACATTCTGCTTAAAAAAATTTTGAATTATGTAGACAGCAAAAAAAAACGACAAATCCAGTATCCATCAGCAAAATGTTCTTGAGATTAATGAAAAATCCTACAAGACCCAGTTCATTGGATTTGTGAAATCTGTCGCTATATTTCTTTTTATAATAGTCAGTTGTTTTTTCATTCAACATTACTTACATCAAATCAAAACGGAATTTCTCACACCAGACCTACATCGAATGAAGCTTCAAATGATTCAGTAAGACGATAGAATGCTAATGTAACACAGAAGTTGAATATGTTAACAGACGATTTCGAGTATAATTCAATTTAAATCAAATTTGCGGATATTCGCGGTATTTTCTGCCTGACGTTATGTCTGGCAATGAATTCGCTGAGACTGAGGATTGGTCATGGTCTCTAAATGTCATTTTTAATTTTGCGCTAAAATAAAATAAAAAAATTATACAGTGTGCATGGTGCAGTGCACAACGTCACTTTTATTTCGTCTGCTTCCCTATTCTATATATGTACAACACTTTTCTCTCGGCTTGAGAGAGAAGGGAACTTGCATTACATGGAAGCAGGCGAAATAAAAAAAAACGTCGTCGCGACGCCTGTTAGAGCCAGTTGGCGTAGCTGTTGGAGCCACGGCTTCTATACTTAATACACTTTACCCTGATAACAGGCGTGTGTTCCTCAATACAGTCTACGAGTTGTTTACTCTGCGATCTCTCAATTGTTTGGTACCAGCAGCCATTTTGTGTAGGCTGGGTTCCCGATATTTTCGACTTAAAAAGTTGAAGCAAGATAATATTTTCACCCTAAGAAGAGGTGTCTGCAAATACCAGACAGAAAGTCTGGCAACTGATAGAATGCTAATTAAGGATCCCAAAGAAATGACAATTGTTTATTTTATTTTCAAGGAATCATGTACACGTATCATCAATACATTCTAGGCCGGTAGGCCTCACGAAATTCACAAATGAAAAAAATGCCCATAAAGAACATTCTTTCGTTGAAATGAAGTGGAACACAATGAGAAATACAGTAGTCTGTTTTGACAGAATATCTGCTATCATCAGAAGTGTGGATGAAAGAAACGTCCTAGTTACTTCACAAAGAAAAACTGTGCAGTTCGTTTTTATTGGTGATTCTAGAATACGACAACATTTTTTAAACTTTCGAAAGGTAGGCTACATAAGGCAGAATGTGTATATATCAGGCATATATTATGGTAGTTCAACAATTATTGTAGTCAATCAATATAGCCATTTAATATTTTAAGAAAATTTTTTAATATTCATTCAGTTAGTGCCCGACATTGATTTGGAATACAAACCAAGATACAACTCATACTATAAGATTGAAGAGGACATGAATGTCACCAGTCAGTTGTTTGACTTTCGTCTTGCTTATTATTTTCGACGCTTTCTTGGAAATGACACTACCGATGTCTTCTCGCGGTTGGATAGGAATTCAGAAACTGGTCATGTGAATAGAGTCATACTTGTAGGTAAGTGTTCTCAATATATTTAAACTTCAGTAACCACGCAAATTATTCGAACACGGGGCGCATTCCCGTGCACCCAGTGTTATTTTTTGTTTTGCTGTTCGTGTCCATGAGCCGAAAATCGTGGTAAATTTTCCCCCAAGCTTTGGAGAACGATCTTGGCAAGATCTTTATAGGGATTTTTTTTTGCTACGTAGGCTATAAAATTTGCCAAGAAAAATTAGAATTTTTATTAATTCGAACACGAATTTTCCCCTATCCTCTATGTATGCTGTGTTTTCAAACTGAGACAGCTACTTTTATATGTGTCACATCTCTTTCCATCTAAGAAAAGTTCGTATCGACTTCTTTTTTATGGACCAAAAATTTTCACTTTTACGAAAATCATACTTTGATAATAAAAGAAAGAAACCAGGGCTAAAGTATTGAGTCGCATTTAAAAAACCGCAGGAGTAGGCTTTTTACATGAAAATTCGTCGAAGATCTTTGATTGCTTGATTTTCTTTTAATTTAGGTATATCTCTGCACCACATGCTCGACGGAAATGGTGCGATAAACTATGAAAACTACATGGAACAGTTAAAGCAACTAAAACCAATTCTTCACCGAGTATCAAACGGGAGCAAAGTTATTTGGTTGAATCAGTACCCCGCAATAGATTCGTTTGGCCCTCTGAATAGCCACGCAGAAGTTTTTTCTGAAAAAATTCAGTACTATAATTTAGCAACAGAGCGTATTTTAAGGTAATAGTCATCAGTTGTTATCTTGAATAACTGCAAACAGATCACACGAAATAGGGAGCGTTTACTCTGTGATAATTTTATGTAGGCTATTGTATGTAACTAATTTAATTCTTCTAACAGGGATAGTGGAGTCACTATATGGAATTCTGGAAATCACATGGTTGAAGAATACATCCGTAGTTGTGTACTTCTGGAGCGAGCTGATCTGAAATATTTTGGCAATGCATACTTTAATTGTCTAGATTATGTTCATCCAGGCTACTCGGCTTTGTCGGCAGCTATTCAATTACTCCTCAACGAAGTATGCGATGGCCCCCCATTTAATGATGATGATAACTAATTTACTAATATATACAACTTCACTCTCATTCTTTTGGGGTCCTTCGTAGAGAAATGAAGAGTGCTTCGAAGCTCTTCGAAGTAGCTTCGTAGCATTTCGTATCACTCTTCATTTCGCTTACGAAGAGCCTTCGAGTTCGAGGACCCCAACAGAATGAGAGTGTTCCTAACTTGTTGTATGCCAATAAACTTTGATTTGGTTGCCAAAGTCCATCCTTGTTATGATTATTGTTTCCGTACGTTTGAAATGTTTCTTTGATAGTATATTGTGCTGGCAACACTATTAGAAATAAGAGGTGACAAATTTACTTCGGTAATATCCTCGGGTAAAGGTTTTGTCCTTCTTTGTTAACAAAGAAGAGAATGAGAATGAGAAGAGAAGACATAATTACAGTACAGCGTTGTTTCTAGACAAGTACAAAGTTGTTTCTAGTCAATGAATTTATGATGGTAGCCTTATTTCTAATTATTTAAAAGTCTAGGTTTCCCTGAATTACAATTGGAATATGTCAGCCCTTACGGAAAAGTCACATGAGAAATCCGTGAGATTCTCAACGATGTCCCAATTTACGAAATTCACACAAGAAACTCAGATTAAGTCATGATTTTCACCTGATTACCTTGTGAGAATCTCATAAATTGGGACATCGTTGAGAATCTCACATATTTCTCATGTGACTTTTCCGTAAGGGAGAGTAAATAATAATGAAGATACAGCCTTATTGACTTAAAAAAACATCGTCCTGGTTTCTACTAATGTCGGTTTTTTAAACAATATCCGTTGTGTAGCCTATTTATAAATTTAATTTGTCTTGAAAAAAAGTGTCAAAAACTGTTTTGTCGTACAGAGAGGAAGAAATGAGATAGGGGACACCGTTCAACCCGCAGGTTTGCAGCCTAGAATATAAAGCTCTAGCGGTGTTGTTGTCGTACTACGGCTCCTTCTCTCATTTTCGCACTCCAGGCTAAAATTGGTAACACGCTATCTCCTTCCTAACCGCGTGTGTCGTAGAAAAAAAGAAAAAACACGATTGCTGAGCTCCAAGTTTTGTGACCTATTCTCTCTAAAAAATAGTGTATGGTAAATGGAGCTCGCGGGCTTTGCTTTTCATTAGACACCATAGTGTAGGCCTATACTTACACAAAGGATCAAAAGCGCGCGAGCTCCAATCACCAGAAACGAAAATGATCGGTTAGCTTTTTTTTCACTCAGTAAATATTTTTGGCATGAAGTAACGAATTGAAAACTTATGATTACTTAATGGCGCTTACCAATTATTAATGCAGTTCTCTCCAATTTCGTTGCTTATGCACATGCCATATAAAACATGACCCCCAGCCGCTTCGCTTTCTCCCTTGCTCCCCCCTACAGAAGGGCGAATATTATTTATAGAAGCATAGAGATCTACAGATAATATAGATATTTAGCACATGATATACATTCTGATATACAATCCATGAAAATATTTGTTTGAGGTACGGCTGGAGAGTATTGTGGAATTCCTATTTTATTAACATTTTACTAAAAAATCGAAAATTCGGTGACGTTGGCTCAAGTTTTGCAGTGTTGCCACATTGATGAAACTAATCATGTCCAACATTTAAGCTCCTCCCACAATCGACCTTGCAGCAGGACTTGTTTTGGGATCCAATGATTCGTTGGAAACGTAATAAAACAACCTCAAGAGGCTACAACGACCACGCTTGTATGGAAGAATAAACAGTCTTAGGTAAGATATAGTTTGGTTCAAGAATCTGCATTCATTGTGATGTGATGATCAGCATCAATTGTGCAAGCCCATCGCAAGATAATAGTAAGTGGTCAGTAAGTAATTGTCCTGTAATCAGGTAGTAAGACTAGCTCAATAAAAGATATTTTTCGATTGCCCCACAGTAAAATGAACAAAAATAGGATAACTATTGCTAAAAAACAAAACTGTTTTATCTTAATTGGGTTATTGCTTTTGATTGGATTTCTTTTGTCGTCACTCCAATGTCAATTAAATTTTCACACAGCAGCAAAAGGGTCAAAAATAAAGAATGTGGATAATAAGATATCTATTCATGACGTTCCAATGCGACATAATGAGGAAAGTAAAGTGTTCGGCAGTGACATACCCATGAATTACGCAGTGTTTTCTTCCAACACCCCTAATGGAGACAGTTATCGGGGTTATGACTATGCCTATAACCTTCCATTGACTGCACTAGCGTGGGAACGGATAGGTTTCAGGTCAATAGTGTTAATAATTGGTTCACGTTGTGAATGGGAGAACAACCCTGCCCTCAACCTGATTTTGTCATCACTAAAAGATAGGCTTGCAACAGTTATTTTTGTCAGCGCTCCTCAAGAATATCGCACCACACTAAGTCAAACAGCGAGATTATTTGCCGTTAATCTGATGGAATTTCATGGCAGAGTACATGATTATCTAATAACTAGCGACTCAGATCTGTGGCCACTACGCAGGGAACATTATTTACCCCAACCTAACAGCGACATCGTACTACTCCACAGTGAATGTTGTGGATTTTTCATGATGAACAATGTATCCTATCGCATGTATCCTATGAGCAACATTGGTGCCACAGCTTCTACTTGGTTACAAATCATGAATGATAACCACATAATTGCTAATGACTCGGAAAGCATTATGAACTACTTGGAAGATGCATTTGGAAAACAGGCCAAGGGTAGCGTTGTTGTCGGAGAGGACGCGTGGTACATGGACCAACGGCTTGTTTCAATTCGACTGCAAGAATGGATGATTAAACATGGAAATAGTTCAGTGCATCGAGTTTCGGACAATGGATTTTCTCGTCTTGATCGAATTGCTTGGGATGCTGATCAACTGGGGCCAGAACACTTCAAACTTCGGTACGACACGCATCTGCCACACAAAGGATTTTTACCTATTCAGTGGAAACGAATTCAGCCTCTAATCAATCTTATGTATGGGAGAAATTCCATGGAAGCTATATGGTGCAAAAATTATAGCGAAAAATTTCTACAAAAAGTTATTAACTATGTTCACTTTGTAGATATTGATTACTGATTGTATATTATAGCTTCCCTGTATTCTTCATTTGAATAATATGAGAATAAATGATGTGTTCAAAAAATTTGGCCATTAGTCTACACATGTTAACTCCCTTATTAGAAGTCCCCAGGAATTTACTTCAAAAACTCATTCCAATTTTCTCATGAGTTTCTGTAAATTTTAAAGAGATATTTTTAAGATTATATTTAAAGATAATTCTACACTCTAAATTTTTTGGCCTTTAATATAGCGTTTTGATGAATCGTACTAAGCCTCTTCGTTCGTGCTAAGTACCCTTAGTAGCCCCTTCGGCCGATTAACCAAAACGCTACTAACGGCCTAGTAGGCCCTGAAAAATTTAGAGAGTAAGATTCTCATGAGAAACTCTTGAATTCTCAAATAACTTTATTACGGCTATATATACCGTGCTAATAATAGTTCTTATACTTTAAATGAAGTATTTAAAATTAATTGTGAATTTTGAGAAACTCCCGAAAGGGTCTTGTTATATTCGTCAATACAATTAACCAGCGTTCGTATCGAACAAACCCATCAAAATTTAAACAACAATTTAAAAAATCACCGTGATAAAAATATTGATTGTATTTCGACTCGGCCATAGGTGAATTTTTCAGCTGCTTCATTATTCAGGGTTTGAAACTTTCAAAATTGACGAAACTTGTACAGCATTTACTTCAAAGTGGCCTAATAGAATTTGCAAACAAACTTCAAACCATTAATATCGCGAGTTGTAAGATGATGTTATTTTCAGATCTTTTTATTTTCATTAATCTTTAATATTTTAAACTTATTATCATTACTAAGTTTTTACTAGTTCTTTTCAAAACTGATGTGTTGCAATATTAGTTTGAGGTTATCTTCCCCTTAGCCTTTATAAATTAACTACCCACTACAACCCACCCTAGCCACCTATCGTAAACGGAACAACGTTGCCAGTAAACTACACTCACATTTTTGAGGGTCGCCAAAGGAAGTCGAGGGTCGCTTCGGAGCCACGTTCGAGGACCCTAGCATGCGTCGAAAGTTTCGTAGCATTAAGTTCGAGAGCTACGAAGGTATAGGCTACTAATTCTTAGATCCCCTATGCTTCGAATCCAGCTATTATATTTGAAGTTCGTAGACGTATTGATCGTAGCATTTTTCTAGTTTCATAGCGTGCTTCGAAACTATGTAGCTATGTTATTGCGAAGTTACCAACTATTTTGATTTCTGGTGCGGATTATACAACTATAAAAGTCTTAAATTTATAATTTTTCTTCAACCTTGTTACCCTTACTAAAAAGGTAAACTTACTTTAACGGCTTTAGGTAACTATTAGGCTATGGTTTACTGTGGTATTTGGCATTTCAAAATTTACTCAAAGGTTTCAATACGCCATTATGCGTCATGGCTATGATTACAGGCAAGCTTACAGGTTTTCTTGACTTGTGTTGTTCCTCAAATTGATTTGTCCACAATTCTTGTTCACGATTCCATTTACAGCTCTTTCAATTTTGTTTGCAGGATTTCGTCTTTGGCTGAAGAAGTTTCTATTCTTTTAAGGTGTAGCCTATAGCTCCCAAGAATTAAAAGGACGTCTTACCTCCAAGGGCTACGACGATTCAACAGCCACAACGAAGCCTTGTTTCAACTTCAACAATGGTTCTCGCCAATGTTCATCCGTGTCAAAATTTTAGTTGCTTTTGTTGCAAATTTGTAATAAAGGGGAATACTCATCATTGGCTAGACACTTCCACCATGACCATGAAATGAACACTCTTAGTAAAAGTAATGCAATTTTATTTTGCAGCCATAATTGTTGCACATGCAGAGTCTTTTGACCATTTTGCAATTATCAATTATTATTTGACTTAATTTTGCAAGTAGTTCATTAAAAGGAGTTTACCACCTCAGCCAATCCCTGATATCACAGTGATTTGGACTTCTCTTTGTGTACTTTTCTTTTGGAAGACTAAGACTCAAAAATAACATCCCGTTTTTTGAGGTTGACCATTTAAGGATGTCTTTTTAAAAACTGATGTCCACTTAAAGTTTCTGATTACGGAGAAGATAGTCGTAAGTTTTCCAGCTTGTTGGCGGGCTCATCTTTGTTTTCCGTTCTCTCCTCAAGACCCACTCGCTAGAACTAAGATATGTCAAGTGATTTTATTGAACATTTTAACGAGACAGTAACAAATCAGCGTCATTTGATCTAATCTCCCAATATGTAAAATGCGCTATTTAAAAAACTATGGCGTAAATAATGAAAAGGGAATGAAGAAAATGAGAATGAAGCGCAACTAGGAAAAGGGCTTTCTGCTTTAAAAAATGATTTTCATAAAGCGACTTTCATTGCAAAGCTCTTTGTTTAAAACACTCTTACCACAAAATAAAAATGTCCTAAGCTTTTAATAGTCTTGCACGATTCCCATATAAGGAATTAGTTTGTGCGATAATAGAGCTTTAGTAGTCTTTACTAGTCCTTTTTTAGTAGTCTCCTCCGAAAATAGACAATTTTGTTTTAGAGTGCAACAGTGATTTTGTTTGAGAATTACCTTCTGCACCCATCAGCCTTAGATGGATTATACTATGTAGAAGCATGTTGGACGACGAACATGTCTTACACTTAATGTTTGCTTGAGATATGAATTCTGGCCGATTCAACTTAGTATTTATAGTCCTTTGGCTTCATGTTCATTGCCAACTTCAATTTTCTATACTTGTCAACTTGTCTAAAAAGTCTCACTTCTTAAAAACACTAAACTACTCTTCAACAAACTAGGATATCGATCTAACACTTTTTCGTCGTTTAATATTTTAATCTTGTTACATCATATAATTATATATTACATAAATTTATAATTGAAGCTTTGGTGTGAAACTTGTTGAAAAATGCATTGAATATGAAAAGAATACTAGATAAAACAGCAAACAGTGCTTAGTTAATTCAAGTTCAGTAGGTATGTTTTGTCCACAAAAAGTTGATAAAAAGTCTCAGTTTCTGTTGGTATCAAGTTTCCTTGAGTTTTTTTAGAAAAAAATTATTTAATCAAAACAACCGTCCACTTTTCAAATTTTTATTGTAGTTTTATATAAAATTTTTGAATTTAAAAAACTGGTTTAACTTTTCTCATAAAAAACAAATCGGCCGTCGATACCGTAGGGGTAACTGTTTTGAACCCTTGATCTTCCATGTAGCTTCGAATGGGCTCCATTCCCATTTTTGCCAGTTCACCGCCAGTCCATTCTACGCTTAAAGTCTGTTTAAGGGTTTTAAAACCATTAGCAATAGTGTTAAAAGATATTTTCATCGTTCATAAAGAAATTAAACTTTCGTTGTAGGCTACTGAATTAAATAGAAACAAGAAATATATTTTTAAATGTCATCAAACAGGGTAGTTTACTTAGCGCTTCACTTTTCTTGTAACTTTTCATGATGCTAGGTTAATTTCATTCAAAAAGTGTAATTAGAAAAACAGTAGGCTATGTGGTTTGCAATCTTCGTAAATTGGGCGGTTGAAATTTTGTTGAGGTTTCAACAAGTTTTTTAAATATTAAATCGGAACTCAATTAATAAGTATTGCCTGCAAAATGCTATGGAAACAAATCAAGTGCATTCACAATTTCAATTCTCTTCGTAGCGAAATGAAAAGTGGTTCGTAATAAACTGAAGGTACTTCAAAAAGCTTCAATTTCGCTACGAAGTGGTCTTCGAAGAGCCCAAAAATGAGAGTGTGTATTCATTTGTGTAATAAACGTTGCGCGTTATTTAATGTTAATCCGTTTGAAAGTACAAGGACTTTGACAGACGATAAATAAACTGAATCTATTTCGTTATAAAGTGGCATAAGCTTAGAAAAAGCGATATTGTTACCTGCTGACAATTTAAAGATCGTCATTTTTATATATTTTTAAAAGAAAAGATAAGTACGAACCTTTATATCTACCCTGTCAAAAGGGATAGTCTTCAGAACCATTAATTCATGACCCTCGACATCAAGACTGAAATAATCTACGTCAGTCCGGTTTACAGCCAAAAGGATTGAGTAAAGAGGGAAACATTGAATGGAAATGTCTTTTCCTTTGCTGCTCGTTTTCCCCGTTAAATTTTTCTCGGGTAAACCAATTCCCACTATTTGACCAAGAGCGTAGTTGACCCGGAAAGTGACCTGATATAAAAACAATTTTTACCGCGCATATGCCATTATTACTTTATTAGCTGAATAAACACTTTAAAAAAGGATTTATATAGAGGCTACAAAAATGAAAGAGATAGACCATTGCTATGGACTAGTGAAGGTCCATATATTGAGTTTTACCTATTAGCTCTAAAAAAAACCAAGACAAAAATGGAGGTCGGCATTTGAACTCAACAGACGCGTTGTTTCCTTGTATGGATTCTCCAATGTTAATTGGATCCACAGCAGGATGGCAGGGCCCGTCTAATGTCAGAAAAGTTGTGCTGGTTGTTCTTGGTTGTGCATCCAGATACCCGGTTTTTTGTTGCTAATTTAGGTTGTTGTTTTCTTATTGGTCGCTCGAGATTTGTGAATTTAGAAAACCTAGTACCCTTGTAAGTTTTATTGAACGAAAAACGGATCTTTTTTAATTTGGTTTGTTTTCTCGATTCGTCCTTAACCTTTCACAACTTTCTCTTTCGAAGTTTTCTTGGTTTTGTCAAACCTTAATGTTTTTTTGCTTTTGTTAGATCATCGTATTTATTAAAGATGCAAAATGACTCGTTGTCACACAGTTTCAAATCCCATTGAGGCATTGACGGTTTGTTGTGGCAAAGGTTTTGAGAGCCTAACCGCCAAAGAACCACCAAAGATGAGTCATCAGACAGTTTATACCGAAGTGGTAACTAAGTCAACTATTTCGAATTCAACTAATTCGAATTCAACTAATATTAACGTAATTCGTCATAAAAACCACGAATTTTATCGGGATTATCCTCAATGAGGAGATCTTATTTAAATTGCAATTGACAGATGAAAACGTTACGACAATATTTTTCCCATCTGTTAAAGCCCTCAATGCTAAAAACACGATTATTTTAATTTATCGACGTACTTGAGCTAATCAACCAACCATTTCTGACAGTAGACGCGTCCCAGCGCGCGCGGGATCTTACACTAACCTTGCAAAGCCATGAATGAACCTCAATTGCTCAACCTCAATATGGAGTTAAATTGTCGGAAAATTCGAGGGTTTGGTAACTTTATTATTTTACTGTAGGTTGCATGCTGCAGACTTACGAGAATTTAGATAAATATTGGAAGCAAAATTGGAAAAATGGGAAAACAGAGGGATAGGAAAGAAACTCCCTTCGGTGCTTACCCATCCTTCTAATTTCCAATGCTTCAGCCAATATTTTTCCAGGTTTCCCCTAAGCTTGCATCAAGAAAAAAAGCAGGAAAAAATAGATGCCAACCCCTCGGGAGTCGGGATAATTTTAAATGTTAAGTTCGAAAAGAGTAAACCGGCTGTGTATTCAACCATGCCTTTCATTATTTTAAAGATGAAAGGTTAGGCCCGTTTGAATTCATTTGACTTTAATTCAAGGGGTCCGCAACTCAAAAAAAGGAAAAATTCTATTGCATTTTGTTGCTCGTTTTGCCCCAAAAAGCAAGTTTTTCTCCGTTTAGGCAAAGATTTTTCCTCGGGAATCGGACATTGGCTACCTTCGACACTGGCTACCCATGGGGGCGACATTTGCTACCATGACACTGGCTACCTTAATAAAAAGACACTGGCTACCCAAATAAAAGGACAGTGGCTACCTACATTCGCTACCTTCCTTTTTTAATTTAAATGTTCCCAATTCAGATAATCAGGCCCTGATTGCCTGTAGAAGGCGAACACCGAACCGGAAGACGATACCTTTTGAGGGTATATGTGATCAATCCGGCCCCAGCCATTCCGACCCCCAACAAATTTTTGCCGGAACGGCTCGCCAAAACAACCCTTCTGGCCCAAGTAATATTCCATCCCTCCCTCAAAAATATGAAATCTATACGCAATTTTGCCAAACGCATCAAGCTAAGTTACTATTGCTATTTGGACTAAACATTTAAAACCCTGTAGCGCCACCAGTACATGTTTGACCTTTGTATTTAGAAAAGAAACTTTCTATCTAAACGGCTGGGGCTGAAAAGGTTGGGCTCGGAATGGCTCTGTTCACCTACCGTTCCGGCCTCATGTTTTTGAGGCCGGAATGGCCGGGCCGGATTGACTAGCAACCCCTTTTGAGAGCAAAAGGGGTGAACGACCACAGCCCCAAGTCCTCGCTCGGTGCCAAAGCTTTTTGGCAGGGACACCCCATGACCCTGACAATGCTGGTATACTACTTGTACGTCCGGCTGGTCACAAGCATTCCGGGCAACGGGGGTTGTGGGCTTTCCCTGTCATTCCTGCCGGAGTGCCGGACACGAGCAGGTCGTTCTTGCCGAATGAACAACGATCAGCTGAACCTGATTGAGAACATCGGTTTGGACGTGCTCGACTGCTCGTGGACGTGGACTTGGATTTGATCGTGGAAGAAGAAGAGGAACTATCATACCTGCTGAGCCCAAGGTGCCATTTCCCGCTCCACCTTCCCCTTCATTTTACGCGGTCATGTTGAATGAACATCTCGGCGTCCCCTTGGCATGAGGCCGACTGTGTGCTCCCTTCTCCTTCCCGGCCGCCGAACTCGTTTGGATGCTACTGCGGCCCCTGATATCAGCCATACTCGTAGCCGAATAACCAGCTACACATGATATACGCAAGATATACCGTTGGGATGTGACAAATATTTATACTAAAATAGGAAGGTCTGAATTGGGAATATTTAAATTAAAATAAGAAGGTAGCGAATGTAGGTAGCCACTGTCCTTTTATTTGGGTAGCCAGTGTCTTTTTATTAAGGTAGCCAGTGTCAGGGTAGCAAGTGTCGCCCCCATGGGTAGCCAGTGTCGAAGGTAGCCAATGTCTTCATGCCTTTTCCTCAAAACGCAGAATTTGTCTTTTCCCCCATTCTTTTTTCCTTTTTTCCCCAAAATTCTTACTTTTTTCCTCTTTCTTTTATTTCTCCCGCTAATCCGTTGCGTTTTTTACCCTTTAACGGTTCCTTTCTTGCCCCAGGGGTGTAGAAATCGAACTTAAAATGTTTACTTGTCCCTCCACTCCCTCGGATAAGTCACGTGGACACCCTGTAATTACTTTATTAGCTTGGCAACACTGGTGAATGAGCAAAACCAATTTTTCTTCCCCGTTCTCCTCAACAATTTTTCCTTTTTTACCCTAGAAAAAGGAAAAATTTGGCCCGATTTTCGTTCCTTTTTTTCCCTTTTTCGCTTCTAAAACAAGGTTTTTTTCCTTATTTTCCCTTTTATGGCGTCACAATTTTTTCCTAATTTTGAGTTGCGGACCCCTTGCTTTAATTTCATGTTACAGGTTTCTTATGTGAACTATCTTACTTGAGTTGGGTAAGGCTTGACGCTGAGACATACTGGAAGAGACCAGGCTTTTCTTTTTCGTGAAAGAAGGTTTATGAAGGAGTCTTGATCAGCCTCGATGAGTATTCCTGTCCAGTTGTAAAAACGCTCCATGTAGAGCGTGTTTGATAAATTTTCACCGTCAAGCGCACCACATTCAATGAAAAATCCGTTCACCTGACAATCACAAAAAAGGAAAATTAAACCTACTAAAATATAAGACATGTAGTGTAGTGGGATGTAGTGCAGGAAATAATCTACGGAACCAAGGAATTGTGACAATTAAACGGCATAATAGGCAGTAAATCTGAAACGCTAATATGCGGTGACTCCAAATGCTCCCGTTTTAAGACAGTACGATGTTCTGATATTTTATGTGGGTACTATAGATGCAGTATAACATTGCTGGGAACATACACTCTTATACTGCTGGGGTCGCCCTAAAGGTTCTTCATATTAGCGAAATGAACAATGTATCAAAATACTATGAAAAGGTACTCCGAAGAACTTCTCATGTCGCTATATGAAAGTCCTTCCGAGTACCCAATAGAAAATGTTGAAATCTACTATCCTAGCTTCATTTCTATGTAGCTTATAATAGTAGGTATACAGTGTATTAAGTACTTATGACGATTTTATATCTAATATACAATAAAATTGAAGCTTTTGGTACTGACTTTATTGTTTAAAAGTTCGAGAATTGTTTCAGGTTGTCCGTCTGACGGATCTTTCACTTCTGGATAGTCCAGGTTCAGATATGCTCCTCGCGGTGGTGGACTTTTCAAGTAATGGCGACGGATGTAATTGATAACGCATGGATGGTCTTGTTGCAGGCGGTTGTAGTTCATAAACTCTACAAATAAGCGCGCAAATAATTTTTTTTATGACGTGGGACCATTTTTATAGGTTAGGTACGTTTTAAATGCTCCCAAAATAGACCTTTCTTGCAGCCAAACAAAAAGGTATAGAATTACAGTATTTTATCTAGAAATCGAGAGGTCGTCTTAGTTTTTTTGTAAATTTCATTTAACTCGTCTGCAAAACCGTCATGAAAATGTCAAACGGTAGACGGAATTTGCAGACGACGGACGAATTAAATGAAATTTACAAAAAACTAAGACGATTTGAAGCTTAAAACAAAAAATCATACAATGGCCTGTATCCTCAACTATCGAATGACATGTGAAACGTTTGGGAAAACGTTCGAAAAGAAAGTTGAAAGTGAGCCGAATTCCCATAAGCCGCCATGGTGGCAAAAAAGGCAATCGAGATTTCTAAGTCTTGCAACCCTGGATGTACTCCAGCTCTATTGCGCCCTGATGTATAAAGACGCCACAACATTTTTTTAAATATTATTATTTTATTTTATATGATCGATCATTTTTTCCATCGATCATATACGACGGGCCCTGAATGCCATCAGTTCATCATATATCGTAACACGGTTATTTGGTCAGAACGAAAAGTAACGAAAATTCTAAGATATGTATGCCAAATGATTTGAAAGGACATATTTCCCATAGTTTGCTTTGATCAAAGCTAATAGGTTCATTTTATAAAAGATATTATTAAAAATTCCTGGAAAGCTTACACTCTCATTCTTTGGGGGCCCTTCGTAGCGAAATGAAGTTCTTCATCCCAAAGAATGAGAGTGTAAACTTTCTTTACGAAAAAGTCTATAGTAGAATATCTCAATCTCAGTCCCAAAAATTGAGATTCTCATGAGGATCTCTCTGATTTTCGCACGTGAATCTCAATTTTTCGGCCTGAGATTGAGATTCTCACGTTTTTCTCATGAGAGTTTTTTTGTAAGGGAGTACTTCGAAGCTCTTAGAAGCAGTTTCGTAGCATTTCGTAACACTCTTCACTTAGCTACATAGAGCTTTCGAGGACCCCAACGGAATAAAAATATAATCGTAAAATAATTTTTAGTTAAATTCATTCAAACATTCTGTTTTAATTTTTTATACAAACAAAAATCGTACGATAGTAAGCCTAATTTCTGTTCTTTACCTAAAGTGCATTCTTTGGTCGGTCGATTTAGTGCATTGCTGTGTATGCCTGCATCTTCCATCAAATTGAAGGGGCCTGGCAGAGACCCGTCTTCATCAACAGATGGATTTTTAAGTCGACTAGCTGTGTCAACATGATGGCCGACTTTATCAATTGTCGGTGATATTGTAAGGTGTGTTGTTTGAAATGTTTGCCTCACAGACGATAACTGCGACTGCTGCAGAAGTACTAAGACGAAACACATACTAACGAGAAGCCACAGGAATACAAAGCAGATCCTACGGTCACACATGTCTTGCTTTTTCTAGTTACACTAAGTTTGTTATATCGTCCAATACAGTAGTAATACTAATACCATAAATATAAGAAGCCTATGTGAGGGTCTTTGCTGCAAGAGGGTTCACGAACGAGTGCCAGGTTAGAAAGTCATCTTTTCCTTTTGCTGCCTCGTACCTGTAGGATGTAAGTTTCCTCCCTAGAAGGTGGATTCCTAAGGCACAGCGACGATTTGGCGTTGCTCTGGATGAAGAAAAGTCGTGGTCAAAATCAAGCTAATTTGAAAACGAGGGCAGGGTAATACTAGCCCCATTATCAACATTTATCCCCGAGTGTCTCCCACCTTTAGGTGAAAACCGAGGGCTTCTACCGATTTATCGGACCGAAACCAAGGAAGTTACTTTCCCCCAAGTACGACTTTGAAACATTAAATTTTTTAGTTCACTTTACATCCAACAGATGACTATGGCACGTTTCGATGGGGCAACTAATTCACAAAACAAACATACAAAGCAAATATGGACAATTGTCTATGGCCATTTAATAATTAGATGTACCAATTTCGTAATTCGTTTACATGAGAACATAAACTTAAATGGAAAAGGGTCCAATATTACAGCACCGAACTAATATGTAGTGTAAAAAACCACCGCTAGAGGGCACAAAAAATCAATATAAAAACCAAGCAAAGATGGCGCATCTTTTTACGAAAATGCCGAAGAAAGTCAAAACGGAAAGGAAATATTGAATATATTGAGAAAAAAAGTGAGATTATAGTAAAAGAAGTTTCAGAACAATTTTGTTTTTCCTGAAAAATTCTGTAATAATCATACGCATTTTACAATGACTGCAGGCCACAACTATTAAACTTAAAATACATTTATTGTGTTCCAAATGGCACGAAGGGCTGGTGCGCAAGTGCTATTTCATTTAAGATTAAGGGATTAAATTAAGAACAGGGATTACATTTTTTGCTAGCTAAAATCTAAGGAGACTTCGCACTTGTTCACTATTTTCCTAGTATGACCGTTGTTCCAAATCGTTTTCCAAGCTATAATGCTTGGCGTATTTATTAAAACAATAGTTCTAATCTTCTAATTTAACGGAAAACACAAAATTCCTATCTTCAAAGAGATTTCAGGAAAAAGTTATTAGGCTATGGACAGTAAGTCTACTCTTCCTATTTTTAGCGCTCTTTCTGATAAGGTAGGCTTTAGATTTCCATAGTGTTTCATGATGTTATGTAAATTGTAGGTCCACGAGTGGCGTCACAAAGAAGGGGGGGGGGTGGTAAGTGGGATAGAAAACCTCAGGCGCCGCGGACTTTGAAGAGCGCCTGGACAGGAAGAGAGGTGCAAAAATCGCGATTTTACCCCTGGTACCATTGAGGTTGTGACGGCCATGAGGCCGTATAAGTGAATGTCATAGTCTGGCAATTTGGGCTTGTAGGAACAATTAGACCTACTAAGGGTGGTATAAGTAACACTTAGTAGTATAAAGTATATTAGTAATGCTAAGGAGGTCGCTCCACTATGTTACTTTGTTAACAAAAGATAGACTGCATGTATACTATCCTTTTATATTGCTTAAACGTAACAGTTTTGAACTCAACAAATCCATCCACGTTGGATGACGAGACTTAATGAAAAACACGTTTACCAGCGTATATTCATTAAAGCATTATTTTATTTTTATTTATTACTTTATTGCAGCCTTGGAATTAAAAGTAAACTTCTATTTAAGACTTAATCCAAATTAAAATTCTTCCCTTTTTTCTTACTCATATCATCCCACTTTTTCTCGGGCTATATCCCTTTTTTCGAGCATTTTTTCTCTCAATTTTGGCAACGCGGCGATGTTTTGCTATTTGGACACCAAAATATGTAGCCTACTTTTCGGCACGCAAACTTCAATCGATAGTTAATTTTTAAGTCGATTATGATATAATTCAAATAGTCTCCCTAACTCTTCCTTCGTACTTTAATTTATATCTCTTTATATGTTTAAGAATTAAAGATTTTCAGGGGGAAATTGCTAGTTAACTGTTAAGCACTATATTTTAATCCGAAAAGAGCCGATAATTTTTAGAAAAGAACAGGAGATGATTTCACGACGCAGCGGCAACCGACTCCTTGTTCGTTCCAAAATGGCCGCCAAAGGGGGCGGAGTCAGAGGTACGAAATGAGCAAGAATTTACAACAATTGATTCGGTCATCAAGGATAAGACCTAGATAAGAGCAACTACGGGAGGGCATAATTGACGTATTGGTTACAGAAATAGGTGGATAGTTCTGGTTCGTCCTTCGTTTTTGAGAAAAAAACCATAAAAATCGTTCGCGGGGTTAAAAACAAGTTTAACGGACGTACTCCAGCTGACTCCCAGCCAACCGCAGTGTCGGTTTAAGCTGTAAATTCTCTCGAGGTGTATTAAAATGTGAATACTACGAGCAGAGTACCGAGTCGTCAGCGTAGGCGATCATTTTGTATTCAAAAGAGAAACGGGTGTCGAGAAAACTTTCGACCAATATGTTCCATAGGAACGGAGACAGAATAACAATGCCACGTGCGAACCAAGTTCCGTTTCAGTTTGTAGGCTTTCGCCGTTGAGGCGTTGATTGACAGTTCAATCCTGTACGTTTTGAGAAAACTGCGAAGAGTTTTGACAAGGTATGAGGGGAAACCTTTACGCAGAAGACCACGCAGTATTGCCGATTGCCAAGCCGCATCGAACGCCCTTTTTATATCGAGAAAAGTACAGTATGCCACCATTTTCCTACTGAGGTTTGCCTCGATGAGGTTAGCCAGTTGAACCACCCGACTCAGTAGACCGACCTTCTCGAAAACCATTTTGGCTGTCGTTGAGCCACAAACCGAATGAAGAATTAGAAGGAACCTTAAGTCTAGAGTGAAGGATTCGTTCAAAAACTTTTGAAAAATGCGCATAGTACGCTAATAGGGCGGTAGTATATTGGGTCGTCAAAGTTCAAAAGGAAAATAGGACGCGGTCAAGCAAACGTTGAAAAGAGCACCGATTTAGGGGCTTTTTAACCAGACAGCCGGGCAGCCGTCCGTGCCGGGCGACTGATTTGGTTTCAGCGAATCGATGGCTGTTAGTACATGTAGTAGTATGAGCAAGAAATGAGAGATGCGAAAGAGGTGGATGGATCCGAAGTCATCGAAGACACATCGGGTTAGACAGCGCTCTGAGATGGTGAGTTGGGTGATGCTTTTGGAAAGAATACCACGCCAAAAGCGAGCGAAAATGGCAAATGGCCAAAATATCTTTCACTTAATAGGCCTCACAATATAGTCTTAGTTACGTAATTTATCTTGCCAGTTGCCGGGTCCACTTAGTTTTGTTTACTAAGAATCTAAGTAGTGTAGCGTACGAGGCTACTATAATTGTAGTAAGGCACTAGACACTACTAAAGGTTTAATAAAGGCATTAGTAGCCTCGTCTCGTTTCGCTACTAAGCCGGTCAGATTTTCTTGTGTAGTGTTTTGCCTTTGTAGAATCGAACAAGAGTCTCACAATACAATTTATTTGTGCTACGGCCCTATAATGTGAGGCTGTTAGTGAATATCAGTGGTAGCATGTAACAAGAAGCGTATCGAGAAAATGCGATATATAGAGTAATGCGAAAAGTTTGACTTAATGCTAAACTGAAATCTTCGTAAATCACAGAATTAGTTTTACAATATCTAAAGAAATTGGTTGTCAACAAGTTTTGTGGGGAAATTACTTGCAAGTAAGTAATGAAGTAAACAACTTATAAATTCGAAAAATAGTTATAGAAGTTTTTTCTCTTGAACTTGAATAGGTGACCAATAGATTGAGACATTTTTTTAAGCAAAAATGAGATTCGTATCCAGAAATATGCGGTACACTATGAAGTTGGTTTTGGTATTTGTTGCTGTAGTTGCTTTACTTGCTTTCTACACAAAATTAAATAGCATCACCAGTAATATGACAAGGCTACTGACCAAAACGAAAATGCAATTTGCCGAAGATGCACATTTTAATTTAATGGAAACTAACAAAGATTTACTAACTGATATGAGGCTATCAGAAGATTACTGTAACGAAGGTAATTTATTTTTCGAATGTTCATGACTGCATTTATGTATTGGTCGAGAGTTTTACTCCTAAAATTAGAGGAGCCGCGTTTATATAATACGGATAACTGTTATGGTAACCCAAATTACTCTCTACGAAATTTGTTCTTTTTTTGTGGAAATATAAGTTGAACGGCCGTTACGGACATTATTTGTTAAAAATAAGACATTGTCTAAATCTGACCAGTTAATGGACAATTTTTCTCTTTTTTTTATTTGATTAATATGTCAAATAATCATGGACATAATGACCGTAACGGCCGTTCAACATTATGTCCACAAAAAATGGACATTTCGTAGAGAGTACTTTTAATTGGTCGTTCAAAACGTTTTTTACTCTTCCTCGCTTTATGATTCTATTAGAATTGAAATTATGCATTCATCACGAAATATTGTCATATAGATGTTACACCATCTTCATGTTATAAGCCCCATGAGGAATTTCTGGAAAGTTCCCAAGTGTCCCCAAGTTCGGCTATTCTTCCAAACTCCCACTTCAACCACCCTCTTGCTTGGTAACCATCGTTACTTGTGCGAAAAACTCTGTCACCTATCGATCGACTCTCACGAACTACTTGCCAGTAAAGGTTTGAGGTTCCGTTTCCCATATCAAGCAGTGACAGTATGGAGGCGAGATTTTTCGTATGGCTTGAGAGGCTGTAGAATGAATATACATTTTGTGTAGATTTTTTGGAAATAACTGAAGCTGGCTTTTACTCTCATTTTTAAAGATGACGGGAAGAAACTTGAGCTGGAATTTTTAGGATTTTTGCATTAAATTAAGGAGGAAATGGTCATAAATGTTCCCAGTCTTCAGAAAAGCCAACAACCGCGAATGAAAAATGTAGCCTACAAGAAAAGGCAATTCAGCAATAAGTTAAGATTAGGAACTGGTACATTTTGTTAGAGTAAACTAGTAATGATTATTATTAGCATGGGCTAACTGTGGTAGCCTATGACTTTGTTTGGACTTGGGACTTCGAGTGAGAAAATTTCGAAAATTTGGCTCAGCTTCCCAACGAGCTTAACGAAACTACTACTAGATTATTACAGGGTTTTTCGAATGTTTTGGGGACCGTTTTATGGGAATGAGGTATTAAATTAATTCGATTAATTTCAAGTAAAAATTAGTAAAAATTTATTCGATTTCCTAATACCACTAAAAAGTATTTTCTTATTAAGGTGTTCTTATACGTAACAAATTTTTTATCAAAGCTTAAAGTTGAGTTCCCTCCAATTTAGGCCTCGCCACTCTGAAATGGGGTTGTCACGTGACCTGACGTCACAAGTCTGTAGTAGGCCTCTCCTTCCATGTTATTCATTATGGGACTACACTTTAACTTCTTTTGGGTTTCGGGTTGATTTTTATCAAAAATGCCTGTGGCGGAAGTTGTGATTTTTTTTTCTTTTTTCACATATTTTCTAAAACCATGCGGTTTATTAAAGAGTCTGAAAGTAATTAAAAACCACTAAATGTAAGATAAGCGTAATGGAAATGGTAGCTCCCTCGCACGGTGGCCTCGCGGCAACAACTGCTTTTACTTTACTTGATTCCCTCGTCATTTAAGGCCCCCTCTCTCTGTGAAAAAAAAAACAGAAGTAATTTGCAGAAACATGAAAGATCCTATTTGACTAACGTTAATTCAACCAAACAAAGTCAACTTATTTTAAGACGATAAACGAACCGATAATACGGATAATTAATCAATGAAACTCTCAATGACACAACTACTTAGCACTAAGGACGGCAGCAATATAAGTGTATATAATGAAAAGTAATTTAATGCTACAGGGTACATGAACAAATATCGATTACAGCAAGATCATCCCTGTGTCATTGAAATCATCCGCCGTAATTATCTGCACTCTCCTCCTTCCCCACGTGAAGCACTCAATCTGAGTCACCCTGAAGTCATTGATCAGTCAGCTGGGCAGTCAGCTATCGTCCTACCATATCTGAAAAACAAAGTATGATATAATAAGTAGCCTAAGAATATAACATTATGCAGTAACCCGCAGACATTTTAACACCCTCGCGCACCTTAATGCGATGCCAATATGAATATACTGGATTTTTTAATCTTGTAAAAAATGTTACGGCTTTTCCCTGATATTTTTTGAAAGTTTTTCAATCGATTGTACCAAGGCTGTAATTTACCTGAATTATTTTAGGATTTAAACTGCGAGCGGTCTAAATCGCTAATTTGGCGATCTTGAACTTTGATTTAGATCGCTGCCGGAGTTAGCGATTTTGATCTGATTTTTTTCCCCCAAAAGATCGTATTTTATATCAAGATTACTGACATCACTGCGTTTATAGTTGTTCGTCTGCAGGCACAAACGTTATTTTCAATTTTACTTAAGCTGAGTTTTAAGTTTTAAAATGGATTTGCCTTCCGATAAAGAATTATACGTGTTAGAGTCGTATTAACCGTACGAGCTGTATATTAAACGGTAGGCGCAACAAATTATCGGACAAAATGATTGAATACCTTCTTTTGCAAAAAAACCGTAATTTTTTTTAATTGAATGGTTTAAATTTAATATATAGGCTAATCTGATATGCGATCTGACCTCAGTCACAATCTAAATCTCCGTAAAACATAGGGTAAATGATCTGAGTTTCCGGTCTAGATCGCATTGAAGATTAAGATCTGACCTGATTTAAAAAAGGATCATTACGTTTTTTTCCCTCTCAGATCTGAATTAGATCGTTTTTGCCATTGATATTTATCGTTAAATGACCGTTTGAACCTGCGGCAAGTAGCTATTCATTGATATTTCCAAAATTACTAGCCAATTACACATCATGCCGATGCTAAGTTGGACCCACAATTGAACTGAGGCTTTCAAAGAACTTCTGGGGTTGGTCCGTTCACCTGAAAATACCAAATATCCTGCCAGCAATCGT
Source organism: Ceriodaphnia dubia (assembly GCA_022539655.2). NCBI lineage: Eukaryota > Metazoa > Arthropoda > Branchiopoda > Diplostraca > Daphniidae > Ceriodaphnia > Ceriodaphnia dubia. The sequence continues at coordinate 330,647 of JAKUCG020000117.1, read as the reverse complement.
AGCTATGTTATTGTCATCAACATGTCTTAGATCGATGCAAATCTTTGTTATATGACCGAAACCGCACGAATACGCCCTTACAAAAAAGTCTCATGAGATAAACGTGAGAATCTCAGTCTCAGTCCGAAACATTGAGATTCGCGTGCGAAAATCAAAGAGTACTTTTTCGTAAGGGCGATATAAGTAGGACTTCCAATAAATGTCCATGTTTTACGATTAGGTGACGCATGACGCGAACCAGATCTCCATTGAATTCTGTGTTGACCAGTCAAGTAGAGAAACATGATTGAAGAGTTCGACTGTGAACTGTCGCACATATTTTCAAACGTTTGAAAATGTATGCATGTATTGTAAAAAAAAAGGAAGTAGTTTTAATTTCCATGCATCTTTTTCATTACGGAAAATATAGTTTGAGTTTAGCGTCCTTTGAAATCACTGATAGGGATGGTCTATTAGGAGCTTAAATATGCTGTATTAAAAATGTTTTCACATAAGATTCCTAATTTTACATTTTGTTGTTGATGGAAAAGTTTTTTAATAAGTTGTGTAACCACCTGAAAATGTCAAGTATCGATAATTGTTTAAGTATGAAAGGGTATTCAGTAACAAAACTGGACAGTTCAGTGAAAATGTCACTGCTCTGTAAAAAAATCGTGTATAATGAATGGAGCTCGCACGGTTTGGGTTCTTTGTTTAAGAGTGTCTAATTAAACAAAGGACCGAAAGTGCGCGAGCTACATTCACCATACAGTATTTTTTAGAGACTGGCCTTTTAAAATATTTAAATTCATGCAAGCAACCGCTGCTGGTGTGAGCCTATATTAGAGTTAAATGGCTTTTTGATCCCAGAAAAATAAGTTTCACGAGAATCTTATCTCAGATATTTAATAAAATATATCCATTTAATTTGTAGCCTAATACAAAGTAACAGTGTGTGTAAAGAACTAATATTGTACGCTTACAATCCAGACCGAAGGATTTTTCGTGGAATGCGGAGCGGCGGATGGGGAGTCTGGATCCAACACGCTTTACATGGAAAGATCATTAAATTGGAAAGGTGTATTGATTGAAGCCAACCGGAAATTCTTTACTGAAGTCTTGACTCGAAAAAGAAATGCTTATACTCTACCCGTCTGTCTAAGCTTGGAGCCCTATCCAACTGAAGTAACTATAATGTTCATGTAAAAAAAGGTGCTATACAAATCGAAATCAAATAAGAGAAGACTGGGGTCAGTTTAATAAGAGACAATTGTAATAAGCGTGGTTTGGCAATTGAAAAAAAATCCTACAAATCTAAATTATTAACGACGATTCCTTTTTGTTGCAATAAGTTGGTGCACCAATTTAAACAATTTCGGAACCCCTAATTTAACCATTTGGGAGCTATCATATACAGTACCCACCGCAAAAGTATTGACGACCTCCCCCCCTTGTTTCGGTTTTAACATGTGAGCAAATGGGGGAGAAAATTTATGTCCCGAGCAAGTAATGTGTTTAATATTAATGAATTCAGCAAATTTACTATGATGGGTTTTATCTGCTGAATCATTTTCAATTCCGAAAAGGTAGAGGTCTAGCTCGAGGGAGTGGGTTCACCTGTCCAAATATAGGACTTGCGAAAAAGGGAAAACTAACATCAATCCCGTTGTAATGGAAACGAAGGAAACCCAGACGTTGAAAACTTAAAAGAAATTGAGGATAGCTATTTCAGTTTTCTAAGTTTCACATGATTTAGTAAGCAAAGTCTAGCTGCATGAGTATGCAATGAACGCAGTAAAAATATTTTTCTCTTGACGAAAAAAAACAAAAATTAAACTTTTTAAATTTTTGACCACATTTGGGTTGGTAGGATAGGGTTTGAGAGAGGGGGGGGGGGGAAATGACGTCGTAGCAAAAACGTCATTAGTAGTAGTTTTTTCGGCAAGAAAAAAGTCCCATCCCTCCGTTCATTGCGTAGTAGAAACCGCAGTTGCAACCATCAATTTTTTAGAAGTTTGCTACGGCCGTGATCTTTTCTTTCCCATTTCCACGAGATTATATGGCGGATCCCCGTTTTTGCAAGTCCTGTGTATGGACAGTTGAACCCACTCCCTCAAGCTAGACCTCGAACTATTCGGAATAGCATTTAAAATTCATCGTAATAAGTTCGCTGAATTTTTCATTAATATTAAACGCCCTTCTTGGGAACCTGAAGAAGAAGCAGAAAAATGCTAGCATACGAACTTTGCCCATCTCGCCGAGATAAACGTTGTCTGCTCTTTTCAACTTCTTCTTCAAGTTCCCGGTAGAAAAAAAACGTTCGTTTACACAAAATATATTATTTAGAACTAGCCTGTCTAGGTTTTTAGAAAAGAACCAGAGAGTTCTAGCTCCTAAAAAACTAAATCGCCCCGTTTGTACACGGAGGGATAGGAGTTCGAATAGTTACGCGACGGCCAAAAATGAATATTTACCGTATGAAAATTATGAAAAAAAAATCAGTGCATACTAGTCACCGACAGGCATGTTGAAAAAATCAGCATTAAAGTTCATCAACCCGTCAAAGTTTAAGGGCGCTTAGAAGATGCCGTTTTTTTCGTAAGAAAGCACGGGGCCATAAGTGTTCGGGTAATTCTGGTAGTGACTGTATTTCCGACGGTCCAACCCGACATCTTTTCTAATCCCAAAACTAGGGACAATTGTGAAAAATGGTTGTCCATTATATGAATTCTTCGTCTCAAAAATGTCTTATTACAGCTTGGTCGCTTGTAGGCCTCTTGAATGCTGGTATAGTGACTAAAGTTGGCCCACTTCCCTATAACTAGGATATAAGCCCATAAAATTAATATGGTATATATAATTATATATCCCCTTACTATAAGGTTACATGAGATAAAAAATACAATCTCGGTCTGAAAAATTGAGGATTGTCTGAGAAAATCAGATGGTTTCTCATTAAACTGAGATTGAGATTCTCATGAAACGTTTTTGTAAGGGTAATAGTCAATAGAAATTTTACGGTACATATTACACCGTTTTACATAACACAAATTTTAGGATCATGTACAACTTCATCTTCAGGTTTCCTTCAGTGAGAATGATGTTGCAGGAAAGATCAATGGAGAAAAAATTTCCAACACTAAGGGTTCAAAAAATGAAGACAAACTTGTGAATGCTCAGTGCTTTCCTTTGTATTCAATTTTACTGGCGATTGGTACGACTGAAGTGGATTATTTTAGTGTTGATGTTGAAGGTAGTGAATCGCAAGTTCTAATGAGTGTTCCATGGCACAGGGTTAATATCAAGGTATGTCTGGCTTACATAAGAGGATACGACATTATATTGGCATTTTAAAATAACATTGTTACAGATTTATAATCATCAATTAATTCTAGAAATAAACAGAAGTAAAAGAACAGAATCAATAGAAATAAATTTTTCAACGATTTGATTACAGACTTTAACTGTTGAGGTTACTTCAAGAAACCCGGCGATTGTGAATTCTCTCTCCCAATACATGAAGAATCATGGATATAAGACAGTAAAATTAATGGAGGGAGGTTCCTATTACGACTTGGTATTCGTTCAAGAAGAAATCCAATAAGAACCATGTACACAGCAGAATAATTTACAAGAAATAATTACAATAGCCGTTTATTAGATGAGCTTTAAAATTTAATAAAAAATGCACTGCTTCGCTAATCTTCAGGATTATTGTCTTATTTCTTCGCATACAATGAACATATCAATAATTGTAAGAAGATCTAAATTTCTATGTTTAACACAGGAAAACATTTGGGGTCTAATAAATTATGTGTTAGTTGCCCACTATTCGATCAAAAATTGTGGACTAAATTCTTATTGTTTAATTCAACGCAAGTCTGCAATAAATTGATGAATTGCCATTGAATTTTCCGGTTTTTCAGAAACTGGTACGTAAACGTCAAAAGTCAACGTCAAATTATTTTTACGTCAAGAGTCATAAGCAGCAAATTTTTGACTTAAAGTTGCAAAAATGATTTGTTTCCAAACACTGGTTCAGAACAACATAAATGAATTTTTCATATGACCTTAAACGCATAGCACTATGCAAGCAGGAAAAGGAATTATAAAAAGGAAATTATCAAGTTATCAATAGAAACCAATTTGTGTGGTAGGTTGCTGAACCGTATTTGTTATGTATAACCGACGACATATAAGTATAACCGTTGGCGCACGTTTAGCAACGTTTGTAGCAAGAGATAACCCCATTTTTCAAAAGTCGCATCAGACGTCCGTCATTCTGGTAACGCAAGCACTAGCCTACTTAAATGGATTGGAGTTAAATGCTTCCTTTAACAAGCAAGGAGTGGTTATGGCTAACATCTATCACTACATTTACAGAAACGATCTGTCAATCGACGCTATGACCATGTCGGAGTTCGTTGCATCACAAGTGCCTTGTGAACTCGAAAAATCTCGATTTGAAAATGACGACGAACCGACTTCAAACTCCGAATACATGGTTGTTGGTTCCAATGTAAGCATCGAGTTAGATTTTCAACAATCTCGTCATATACACCTTTCCAGGATGGACATCTATCTCACAAAACTAAGGGACACAGTAAACGAATCCATGGTTTAACAAAGCTACAGTTAATTGTTAAATGTGATTTTTTATTCATGACTAAATACATTCTAGCTTCTGTATATGCTGAAATTTAATATAAAGAGAATTTTTTCTTAATTAAAAAGTATCATGAAAATGCGATAGCCTAATGTACGATTTGCGTAAACAGTGGAGTGCTAAAGTCGTCTGCTAGTCAGCTTTTAAAATTTATATTTTAAATACTTTACGATTTTCCCGACAATTGGAATTTCAGGATGTATTACATTGACTTGAATCTCGGGGACTCGCAGCGACTTATATCCTCTTTACAATGCAGGTTAACGCTTGTTTGTTGGTAGGCTAGATAGATACGGTACCAATGGAAAAGTCTCTAATTTCGTATGCTTAATACAAGGCTAGTCATTATCTCTTGATAACATTCCCATTTTTATTTGGTGACCCAGTTAGTCAATGAAATATGCCTTTTTTAAATTTAAATGTAATACCGTAGCTTACTTAGTTTTTAATAATACACATTCACACGGGGAGCGAGTGGGGTGACCGTTGGGGGGCGGGGCGTGATTTTTAGATTTACTAAAAGGCATAGGCCGCATAGCCTACTTGATTAAGAAAAACTAGAAAATGAATAAGATTAGCGTTGATTGACACGGGACCATGATTAATTCAAATTGAATTGCTTCATGATTGGCACGAAGATTCATGTTCAATTATTGGCGTGATACAAATTGAAATCTTCAAAAGCTCAAATACGTTACTCGACACAATTTGTGTGATCTTGGTTGCTGAACCCTATTGGTGACGTTTAGCATTTTGACGTTGCAGGTTTTTCGTCTGCTCTCTTCTTGTAATAGAAGAATCCAAATTCCAAGGCTTCCAAGCGTTTGCAAGGGGTGATTACATCTCCTTCATTTCTGGACTGTTCCAGACGCTAGTCGTTTGGTGTCATAAATTATTTCTTACAAAAATGCGGCGAACTTTGTTACTACTGTGTCTTGTTGGTATCGTGGCAGCCATTCCAAAACCAAATAAAACTAGAGTTAAAGATGAGGTACTTAAATTTTCATTTTCTAACATATTATATGTATGTATACTTAAATGTTTCTTTCTGGAATTCATAGCCCTTGAGCAGCCATAAACATTTTGAAAATGAGGAACACAATGCTGACTATGATCATGAAGCTTTTTTGGGTGACGAAGCTAAAGCATTTGACCAACTATCTCCAGAAGAAAGCAAAGAGCGTTTAGGGTACCTAAAGACATTTGGCTTGTATTTTCATTTTTTCAAAAATGATCAGAAATTTTTTAATCCAGGAAAATTGTGGACAAAATTGACCGTGATGTTGATGGTAAAATTTCCAAGGAAGAACTGAAATCATGGATTCAGTACACCCAAAGAAGATACATTATGGAAGATGTTGACCGCCAATGGAAAGCTCACAATCCTGAAAACAAAGGGTCCATTACATGGGAAGAGTACAAGAAAATGGTCTATGGTTTCATGGATGACATGGAGCCATCTGAGTTGGAGAATAATGCTGATGAAGGATTCTCATACAAGGACATGATTCGACGAGACCAGCGTCGATGGGGTATTGCCGATACTAATGGCGATCATGCCCTCGACAAGGTATTTATCAATTAAAGTGATGTTTAAAAATTGGAGAATTGAGTCAACTTAACTGTTGGTTTCAGGAGGAATTTACAAACTTTTTACACCCGGAAGACGCGCCACACATGAAGGAAATTGTCGTGGTCGAAACTATGGAAGACATAGACAAAGATAAAGACGGCTTCATCTCACTAGAAGAGTACATCGGCGATATGTACAGGGGAGCAAATGGTGAAGATGAGCCTGATTGGGTCAGAAACGAGCGTGAGCAATTTCAAAATTACCGCGATAAAAACAAAGACGGACGCATGGACACTGATGAGGTATGGAGATGCTTTGCTTCACGAAGAATACTCACTCATATCATTTTATTTTTCCGATAGGTGAAGCAGTGGATCATCCCACCGGATTTCGATCATTCAGAGGCTGAAGCCAAGCATCTCGTTCAAGAGTCGGACGCCGACGGCGATGGCCAACTCACGAAAGATGAGATAATCAACAAATACGATCTCTTCGTCGGTTCTCAGGCTACGGATTTCGGTGAGGCTCTAAACCGACACGATGAATTTTGAAAGAGAAAAAGTCCCTCATATGGATTAAAGACAGCATTCTCACTGACTTTACATCACTGCCAAGCCGTTTGTTTCCTCTTCATCGAGCTTTGCCTTTTTTTATCTCTTCTTTTTTGTCTTCTAAACAAAATTAGAGCGAATCATTTATAATGTGTGCCAAATCTATATATGCGCACCGCAACCAGTGCCTCTTTTACTTATTGTCAACGTACTGGAAGTGTTTTCTACTGTTCTACTATTTCATAACTCAAGCGCTTATATTCCTCTTTTCATGAAACTTGTTCTATCACGTTGATTTCGTTAGCATTATCAATCGCAGCTTCATAAGAAAAAGTGACGAGTGCGATCTGTTTGTAATTGTGTCTTTTCTGTAGTCAATTAAACTATTTTCTAATCACATATTTGTATGAAGAAAGAAATGGCTCAAGCGTAAGGTGGGAAATCGAGTAGATTTTTATTCTTTTTCATCAATATCACGACTTTAAAAAGTTCGTGAAAGCTTTGAACTTTTTTCGGTAAGGTTTTTTTTCTTTTTGCCTCTTTTTTCTTTTGTACCGTCACTCGACATCAACTCGTACATTTAGCATGTGTAAAACAAAGTAAATTCCAACTTTTCTACCGCCTCCAGGAGCGTTCTTCGTCTTCGTCGTCTTCCTCGTAGTTTAACAAATCATCCAGACCCTGTCGGTCACAGAAATAAATGTAAAACATTTAAATATTTAAGCCCTTAGAAGAGATAATCATTGTCAAACCTCGTTCTCCTCTTCGTCGTCCTCTTCAGCACTAGCAGATCCCTCATTCCTAGTGGCGTTCGGGTCGTCTTCTTCCTCGGCAGCGACGTGATCCTTGACTTTGGGGACGGAACCGGGTGGCATGTGCCAACTGACTGTCAGGCTGGCGCCCGTGAAGTTGCGCCCTTGGGCCAACGCCATTTCGGCGTCCTTCCGAGACTTGTAACGGATTGTCAATGCCGGGAAATCTTCATCCACGTGGTAGTCGACCACTTCACCAAAATTCTACGATAAGAAACAAGTCAATTATATGATATCGCAAAAGAAGACAACCCTAGAATAAACTTACAGCAAAATGAGCTAAAATATCGCCCTGTTGGTGGATTTCAAAGCCAGTGGCTTTCAATTGGGTTGGTCTGCGGTCAACTGACACGTGCGGAGCAACGTAGTATCCACCTCGGCCCCTGTTGGATCATAAAATTTGCATTAAATGAACTGAAAAAATAAAAATAAATAAGAACCCACCTTCCACGAGCTGAAACTCTAGTGGCCAAGCCACGTCCTCTACCTCGAAGAGGACCTCTAGAGCTGATTCTGGCTCCACGTCGAATACTCGGATGGCCTCGATGCGATTGGGTAATAATCGAGTTCAGTTCTTGAACTCGACGTTGTAGCTCGGTCGTGTCCGATCCTTCCATCTGCTTCTGGTAAAGCTCAATCTCCACATCGAGTATCTCTTTCTTGGCCTCTTCGGGAGTTTTGACTGGAAGAGACGGGGCAGCAGGGGCAGTGGGACTCGGAGTTTCCTTCATGGCCGTGTGCTGAAGGTCTTTTTTCAGTTTTTCGATCGTCTCCTGAAGATTTCGGACTGTTTGCATCACAGCGGCTCGTTCGTCCGTCTTGATCGTGCTCTTGTTCTTTTCCAATCGTTCAATCAACACTCTTTGTTGTTGCAGCTGTTTGTCTAGTAGCTCTTGCTTGCGCCGTTGCAGATCCACCTGCAGCTTCGTCGCCTCCTGTTAATACATCAGTAAAATAATATCATACATTAAATACTATTACTAAGTCTATTTAAAGGTATTAATTCAGCTTATACCCTCTTTTGCTCTTCTTGCTTCTTTTTCAGCGCTTCTTTGGCTGCCAATATCTCCTGACTCCTTTTGATGGCCGCAACGGCCTTCTCTCTTTCCTTCTCCTTGGCTTCCGAAGCTTCTTTCAAGGCGGCTTCGTCGACTATGGGAGGCGGGGCTTGGGATTGAGTTAGCACTCTTTGAGGATGTCCACCACTGCCACCCAATCGTTCCCTAATGGGAACTTTAGAGCTGGGTGGCACATTCTCCTGCTTACCCTTCATTTCTGGCGAACTGCTCTCTTTGTTGTGCCAAAACACTTTGATGAAGCGATTATTCAGGACGGCCTCGGTACTCCGGTAGGCCGCTTGGGCCTCGGCGTGAGAGGAGAAGGTCACTAAAGCACCTTCCGAATCTCCGTTGTACGACACCTGCAGGTTGACTATCTTGCCGAACTTGCTAAAGTGGTTGTTGAGGACTGAAATGTTGTTCAGTCCTCGAGGAATCTTTTTCACTTCCAGGCAGCAATTCGTTGGATCAAAACGACGTTGCGCTGGTTGGCCGTGACCTTGTCCGGCCGACTGTTGCTGTTGTTGTTGCTGCTGCTGTTGTTGCGATGGTGGATTGCCCAAGCGGTTGTAATCAAAGTGACTCTTCTTTATAAGATGTCCATCCTGAATGGAAAGAAAAGCAAGAAAAATGTAAAACTTTTCAGTGTAATAAATTAATGGGCTATTACGGCATCAAGTCCGGCTTCTCTAACGCTTCTCTTTGAACCAGTCTCTATTCCTTCCTCGGCGGTAGGGACATTAATCAGTTCTCTTGGAGGCGGAGCAGGACCCAACAAACCCATCGGAGGTGGGCCCCGAGGTGGTAAAGGTCCTCGCATTCTCATGTGCGGTGGTGGTGGACGATGATGAGCCGGATGACCAAATGGTGGAGGTGGACCTAGTGGTCGCAAACCGACCAGTCCTGGCGGGCCGCCTAGTGGCGGTGGCGGCCAACTGATGCCGGGAGCATCCGGATTGTATGGCTCTCCTAAACACCGAAAGCCCATAGTTATTTTTATAACAAGGACATTGTTGACATCTCCATCAAATATGAAATTACCAGATGGGGGCAGACTAGGAGGTGGTCCGCGAAGATGAGGTGGCGGACCCACGGGTAGCGGCCCAGGGGGAGCAGCTCCTCCGGCCCCCACTTGAGGCGGCGGTCGGTTGTAATTCAGCATGGATGAAAGCTCGACATCTTCCAAGACAACTGGATCTGCACCGTGGTCGTACGGACAGAGATCGCCGCGCATGCAGTAGCCTTTCTCATCATAATCACGGCAGCGAAACTTTTGGCGGTCGAGAGCAGCTGCAGGAGGGGCCACTACGACGCTCTGAATGGCGGCAACCGCGGCGACAGCGGGAACTGCAACAACTGCGGGATCGGTTGGGACCAAAACCGGAAGAGGCGCAACGTTTTCCAACACCAAAGGAGGTGGAGGGACTGGAGAGCGTGCACGTCGAGAACTGCGAGGGCTCCGTGAAGATCGCCGAGGAGGCAAAGGCGAGCGGGACCGCCTTCGGTCTGATCTTCGGTTCACTGGACTTCTATTCCTATTTCGGCGGTCGTCCCACGTGCTGCGTCCACCTCTGTCGCGTGTTGATCGATCACGCGACCTAGAACGTCGCGGGCGATCCCTATCACGATCGCGACTGCGGGACCTGGATCGAGACCTAGGACTCCACGATCTCCTCTTGGTCCGATCAGATTTCTTGGTCCGCGAATCGGTTGTGGCCGAAGAGGCGGGAACAGCAACAGAAGGTGGCACCGGAACGTTAGACGTTGGTGGAATGACTAAGTTTTGGCCATTGGTAACGCCTGTACTGGCTGGTTCGGTGGTAGATTCCGATTTGGCCGATGGAGGCTCAGGGTTTGACTGCAGGTACGATTTGGTCTCCAAAGTGATGAATAGTTTGTCAACAAACCCCTTAGTCTCCTGCTGCAAAAATACATCCAGTTGATCACACATGGCTCCACGCAATTCAGATTCTGGCTTCTCTTTTTTCGCCAAAGCAAGGACATATTTGGCGAGGGCTGCAGGGTCTGCATCACACCTATAAAATAATATCACATGAATGAACAAATTCCACTTGGAAGTGTACTGAAGTTACTTACAAGGGAGCCAGAACAGCTGTGAGCCACGATTTCAGAGCTTCAGGGTTCTCAATGATCATTTCCAATGATTTGGCACTGCAAAGAGAATAAAAGAAATAAGAATGGTTAATATAAAAGTTACTTTTGTCTGCTTGTAGTAGAAGAAGAAAATAACTTCAATGTAAACAATCTTAAATAAATACGATAAATGACTATATGACTAAAAAATAGTTGAAATATCTAGTTGTGCCTGTGCCATATAATTTGTGAGAAGATTCAATTACAACGACTTCAAGCGTAAGTTAAATTCAATACATGTTTAGTCTGATAAGAAAACAACTTCCTTAAACAATATAGATGTGCCCACCTGTGCAGTAATGAAAAGGAGAGTTTAAAGAGGGCTCACTTTAACAGAAAAGTCGAAAACTGGAGGCACTCGGCTTTTTTTATGTCGGGTAAACTAAACGTGTCACTTTATTTGTCAAATATCAGTTGTATGTGAAACAACAAGAAGTTCCAATAAAGAAAAGACGAAATTAACGGTTGTAACAGAGTAGGAGGTCCATGAATGAGGTCAGATTAGGGCAAAAAATCAGCAGCAACCATGGAAAACTCTCTCTCTCTTTCTCCAACAGCCAAAAGTCCAAGTGGAGTCGTCTCCCAAACTATCGTGCAATCGAGTACGATTGTGTTCGATCGTTTTCACGAGTTTTCGATTTACATTTCATAATAACTGAATAAATAAGTATATTGTAACTCTATTAGCTATAGATTGAGAAAGCTTTAGGATTTTTAGCCTATAATTAAAGCTTGAGAAAACATTCTAAAAAGATTTATGCAAACCTGTTTTTGTTGAGTTTTCTTTTTCCGCTATTGGCTGTGGCGCTGCTTGATGGACCGCATGTCCTAGCAGACGACAATTAGGTAGTAAGTAGTAAAGTAGACGACGTAGCGCGGTAGCGGTAGACTTTGAGTAGACTTTTTGATAAATAGAATGTAAGAATATAGAGAGAAATAGACTCTGTAGCCTGATTGCCTGAAACACTGCGGAGAAGAATAGTAGCCGTTGCCCATAGTAGCAGAAAGTAGAATATAAATGTGTGCCGTTTTCCATTGACTGCAACCAATACAAGTACAACATTTAAGCAACCTAGTCCGTGAGCCAACAACATCGTAGTCAACAACTATCAACTATCGCTATCGTGATTACATTACATTGTGCCCAAGGGTTTTTCGGGTGTGACCTTAAAAAAGAAAAACGTCTTGAATTGGCCGTCATGTATTGTTTACGGGCGGAGTCGAAAGTATGGGGAGATTACTTGAAAAATGTAGAATCCGCCCTTAGCTGAATGTAGTGACTAACTCCACTCTCTGTTGCGAGTCGAGTTGCAAGTATCCTTCAGAGAAGAAATTTCTGAAAGCCTGTAAACTTTTTTTCATATCGCGGCACTCTATTGGGACTAGCCAACCTTCAAATGGCCCCTATCAGAAAGTTGTTACAGTGGAAAACGTCTATCGAAATCACTATTATATTTATAGATATTATTGCGATGTTTCTTCTCTTCGATTCGAAGACGTCAATAAATCTGTGGAGAGTGATACCAATGTTCCGTGTGCAAGGAAACAGCCACCAAGTAACTGATTGGAAAATGCAAAAGGCCGAGAATATGACGATGGAACAAATCGTCGAATACTTGCAATGGACCAACAGTACATCGTGCAATCTTACTCAAGATTTCGGTGGCTATGTTGCATTTATAACTAGTTTGGGCCAAAGAGGTTATGATGGACAAAAGGCAGTTTGTCTCGATCCAATTGTCCGGCCTCAACGAGGCAGTGATACAGTTTCTTTCGTAAAAACAACATTTAACGAGTGTTTGGTTTATTCTTTCGGGATCAGCAATGATTGGTCATTTGACGAAGCCATGGAAGCATTTGGGTGTCGCGTTTACGCCTTCGATCCATCAACGAACGCCGCTAACCACAATTATACCTCTAAAATTCACTTTTACGATTTGGGGCTAAGTGACCGCAACGGTACATGGCATAAAGACGCAAAGGTGAAATGGGAGATGAAATCTCTAGATTCCATTTATCATGATCTTCTCAAACACGAAGGAAGGATCATAGACTATCTTAAAATTGATATCGAACATTCCGAATGGATAGTCTTGCCGCAAATTCTCTCTTCCGGTATGATGGACCGAGTCAGACAATTAGCAGTAGAGGTACACCTTATATTCGAAGAAAGCACATTAGATGAAATACGAAAACGCATCGGAATACTCAAATCTCTCGAGGACTATGGATTTGTTCGATTCGATTCGAAATCTAATCCATTATCTTTTGTGTGGAACATCGTCGACAATGTTGACTGGCTAGGCTACACTGCATATGACATGTCTTGGTATAATTCCAAGCTTTTATCGGAGTAACTCACACAAAATACATATTGGATTTGGTTAGGTCTTATAAGATGGACTTCTAAAATGAAAATCGCACAATTTGATGTTTTCTCTTTTCGCGAAGAGACTTACCGCGCATAGTATGCTTCAAAATTACCTAAATATGTAAAGTTAAGAATGTTTCAATGAATTAATTTTTATTTTTATTATTGAAATACACTCTTGCTGTTGATCCCACCACATGTTTTGTCGCAGATTCCAACAAAGTCCATCCGGACGACTTCTTCGGCGGGCGTCCGCGGAGTTCTAAAATGAAATATAGTTAAGTATGGTATTGTCTCGGGCCTACTTAAGTTTGAAATTTTAACGGTATTTATATTGGATGTGGGGGTGATGTTGTACCGCTGTACGCCGTGTATGTGTTGTCGCGACCCTGGTGAGGGACTAGTACCTACTAATAGTAGTAATTAGTAGTACCTGTAGTAGGTATACTGTCGGGACTGTACGTCTACGTGATGATACTACAGCTAGTAATCTCAATAGCCTATCACCATCGAAATTTATATAGCCAAAGGGTTTCAAGATAAAAGAGGGTAGGATCTAAAAAAGTAAAACGCCTCGAATGGGCCCGACATAACGTTCATAGGCGGAGTTAAATTCTGGAATAGCGATTTGAAAATTGTGGAACCTACACTTGGTTGAATGTAGTGTCTAACTCATAATTTTTACGACGAGTCGAGCTACAAGTATTCTTTAAAGAAGAAAGCATTTAAAACTTTTTAAAATTACAAGCGCCCTATTGCATAGCCAGCCTGCAAATGATGGTCCCTATCAGAAAACTTTTGGACCTGAGAACAAGGTTAAGAACTTCCATCCAAATCGCTGTATTAATTATAGGTATTATTGTTGCGATGGTTGTTCTTTACCTAAGTTCGAAGACATCAGTCAATCTGCGGCGAGTGATGTCAATGTTGCCCACTAACTTACTGCAAGGAAACTGCCGCGAAATAATTGATTGGAAAATTCAAAAAGCGGAGAATTTTACTATGGAACAAATAATTAAATATTTAGAATGGACCAACAGCACATCATGCAATCTTTCTCACGATTTTGGTGGCAGTGTCGTTTTTACAGTCGGGTTGGACGGGCAAAAGGCCGTTTGTCTCGATCCACTTGTCCGGCCGGAACGGGCCAGTGGGGCGTGGCCTGTCGTAACAAAAAAATTCAGTGAATGCTTGGTTTATTCGTTCGGTATTAACAACGAATGGTCTTTCGACGAAGCCATGGAAGCGTTTGGATGTCGCGTCTACGCCTTCGATCCATCGATGAACGCCACAAACCACAACCATACCTCCAAAATACATTTTTACAATTTGGGTCTAAGTGACCGCGACGAGACGTGGCAAAAAAAACCAAAGATGAACTGGAAAATGAAATCATTTGATTCCATTTACTATAATTTGCTCCAACATGAAGGAAAAATCATTGACTATCTCAAAATTGATATTGAATTTTCCGAGTGGATCGTATTGCCACAAATCCTCGCTTCTGGGATGATGGACCGAGTGAGACAGTTGGGGGTAGAAATACACCTGATCCGTGAAGATAGCACTTTAGATGAAATTCGACAACGCATCAAAGTACTCAAGTCACTAGAGGACTATGGATTCGTCCGGTTCGACTCAAAACCGAATCCCTGGTCTTTTGAATGGAAAGTCATTGACGATTTGGATTGGTTGGGATACAATGCATACGAAATTTTTTGGTACAATTCCAACATTTTTCGAAACAGTTTCCAGTAAATCCTTCTGTCTTTTACTTAAGTTTCCAACAGTTAATTGTAATTCTTTGCCAAATACATATACTAGAAACATGCTTTAGAGTTTTCATTGTAGTCTGTTGTCTTGGATAAGTAACTGAATGAAAGATAAATGGACACATTAATATGAATACATTTAATAAAATTAAAGTTTGTTCTGCCGTCAATGCCAAAGGAATCCGAATTACCCCCGTATGCCATAGTAGCGCTGTCAGTTTCCAAAGCAGACGATTTTCTTCGGCGGGTTCTTTTGAAAGTTGAAACAGCTTTGAAATAGTTGAGTTTGAACTTTTTCAATTTTGTCCAATTAAGAGCCTGTTGTGTTTCTCGACGCCTTGTCGCGGTGTACTTGTCTAGCCTTTTGCATGGCGTTAACTATACCCTTTATTCTGGAGTCATCAGTCTCTCAGAAAGTAAAGCTTTCAATAAAAAGTGAAAAAATTTTAGCATGTGGTGTAGTAAACATTTGAAGAAGTAAATATGGCGATTGTTCAACATGCTCTAACCCTGATGCTTTTACTGTCTTACATATTTCCGCATATTTCAAATATGTAAGACAGTAAAAGCATCAGGTAGAAATCCTAGCATAAGTCTCCTATAAGACTTCTTGTTATTCTGATGCTGAAAAAGACTAAGAACTACTCATCAAGGTTTTTCTATGTATTGAAGAAAGAAGGCATTCGATTTAGCTCAAAACAGACTCGTTTATAACCTGCTAGTCCATTGAATAAGACAAGGATCAGTGAAAGTTGATCCTATTAACTTTGGATGCGGCCATCTCCTTTTCACCATTAAATAAAGCATTTCGTCGCGCCCAGCATTCCAGGCGTTCTCTCACTCGTCGGTGCATTGCAAGAGACAACAATCGAAAGAGGCATGTCGATTGCATTTGACGGCGATCTTCAGACTTGGTCCACGTCTCCTCTCATGCAGTCGTTCTCTCATAAGCCAATCGACATTCTTGCGCGCGTTGCGTCGCGTGATCAACAGCAGCAGCGCACCCAGTACTCGTCATCCCTGGTTCCCTGCGTATATAAACGCCCCGGACTCACCAAGGGCAAGTGAGATGACCCCTTGAAAGAGTCTACTTAGTGCCGCTTCTATTACTACTCTTTGATTGATAGACAATGTTCATTCTGATAGCCATTTTCTTAACGGGGTTTATCCATTTTCCAATCGACGGATGGCCAATGAGTGAACGATCCAAATGGAACCATTTTAATCTTCAAAATGGTTTCGAAAAAGCTTCCGAATCGGCCAACGACCATCATCACAGACATCGTCACATCAACAAGCGATCTGTCTCTAATAGTGAATTTGAAAATAGCCATCAACACCAACGTCGTCCATTGGCTTATTCGCTGACTTTGGATCCCGATTCGAAATTTCGACTTAATTGGTCTCCTGATTTCGAACGCCAAGAAATTCACTTCCGCGTTGATATCAGCGATTCTTCACCTCAGTCGTGGTTCGCTTTGGGATTCTCAGATCGTGGAGATTTTGCCGGAGCGGATCTTTGTGTTGCTTGGGAAGATTGGAAAGGAGCTTTCATCATCCAGGTATTATTAAGATTAGTTTAATTTTAATAATACTTACCTCGTTATTTACTTCCGAAATGTTATGATAATGTGAGTGCCTAAAATGTGTTTATGTTTTGTATTCGGACTAAAGGACGCCCATGCTGATCCGTCGGGAGTGCTACACGTTGACGGGCACGACGACTGCCGCCGGGCATCTTACAAGCGGCGAAGTGACGGCAGCGCTTCCTTCGAGTTCATCCGCTCTTTCGATACTTGCCACGAGGAGGATTATCTCATCGAAGATGGAACTGTTCACGTCGTCTACGCTTTGGGCCCCGGTCCACTTTATCGGTCCGTCATTATTTGTTGATTTGTTTTTCTTGCTAGCTAATCCTCTTATATGAGCTACTTGACTTGTTCGTGCAGGATCGATGGAGTCGCACCATCCAAAGATGACGTCGGATTTCAGCGGACTCGCTTACTCAAACCTCCAGCAGCTGTCCGAAAGCATCCGAAACCCGATGACATACGTCCTTTATTGATTGCTAATGTCCAGTTGAACGTTCCAGCCCAAGAAACAACATATTGGTGCCGTGTCGTACGTCTACCCCAACATTTCATCCGTAAACATCACGTCCTTCAGGTAAATAACTATTGAATTTTGCACTATTTTATTGACTAAATGAATTTTAAATTATAGTTTGAAGCAGCCATTGAAGAAGGTCGTGAGTCAATCGTCCACCATATGGAAGTATTCCACTGCGAGGCGCCATCAGATGTAACAATTCCGGAATATCGTGGTCCGTGCACCGATCCAAATCGACCTGAAGCTACTCGCGTCTGTAAACGCGTCTTGGCAGCCTGGGCATATGGTGCTGGCCCATTTGTCTACCCTCCTGTAATAATATTTTGATTTTTATTCTTCAGAATTTGATTATTTAATTAAATGTCCTACTCTCTAATTTTAGGAAGCTGGATTACCTATTGGTGGACCAGATTTCAGTCCGTATGTTATGCTGGAAGTTCACTATAATAATCCAACCTTGAAAGGAGGTACGCACATTATAGTAACGAAATATTTGTTTAACCCAATTGTCCTTATAATTTGATCCTTATAGATTGGGTAGATTCTTCGGGAGTGCGTTTGTGGTACACAAGTCACTTACGTCAATATGACGCCGGTGTTATGGAACTCGGTTTAGAGTACACGGACAAAATGGCCATTCCACCCGGACAAGATTCTTTTACACTGACGGGCTACTGTTTGCCGCAATGCACTGCAGTGGTAAGTCTCTATACTCTATACTTCGAGAATGCACAATAATTATGACTTCAAAATCATCTCCAACTAGAGTTTACCTCGAACGGGAATTACTATTTTTGGCTCCCAGCTCCATACTCATTTGCTGGGCTACAGGGTAGTGACGCAACACTTTCGCGGTGGCGTTGAATTACCCGAATTGGATCGCGACAATCACTACAGTACACACTATCAAGAAATTCGTTTATTGGCCAATCCAGTTCACGTTTTCCCGGTATTTTTGGCTTCGATTATTGAAATATTTCGACTTAAACTTTTCTAAAATGTTATTTTTCGATAGGGAGATGCTTTGTTGACGACTTGTTGGTTCGACACAATGGATAAGGTCAACGTATCGTTGGGTGGCTTCTCCATTTCGGACGAAATGTGCGTCAATTATGTCCACTATTTCCCTCGCATCGACCTGGAAGTCTGCAAGAGTTCCGTCAGCTGGGAAGCCCTCCGCAACTATTTCAAATTTGAAAACGAGTTGGTTTTATTTGCCTTTCTCTTAATTTTAACTTTCAGCAAATACGTTTTCTTTTTACTAGATGGGACAATCAACCCACTAGCCCAACCAATGGAGTCTCTGACAACTACCATTCCATTGAGTGGACTCAACTAAGGGCGACAACGCTTCACGACTATTATTCCGTGGCACCCATTTCAATGCAGTGCAATCAGTCTAGTGGTGAACGGTTCCCGGGCAACTGGGAAGGGCTTCCATCACCTGGGTTACCCGCTCCGTTAGCCGAACTTGTATCCAACACGACGCGATGCAATTTGAAACATGGTGACACTAATGCGAAAGAAGCGGGAGGGGGCGAATATGTTCCCGAGTAACCTGGAATGCAAAGAAGTAATACCGAATGAACACATCACAACAATTTACGTAGTGCAAAAAATTTTGTTGACAGAAAATTAGAAAAAAAATATACGGAAAACTGGAATTGATTTTGTTCACTGTCATTTTATAAAATAATTTTTCCCATTTTTGATTTATCATTTTTCTTTAAGTTAATTGTTGTTTACCAAAAAAATACCAGACTGAACCTGGTATCTTTTATCCATTTTATCTTTCACTTTTATTATTTTGGGATTCAGAATCGGATTGCGCGCCGAAACCTGTATGCAGTCTGCAGTGTTACTCTGTTGCAGTAGATGGCGAAACTTGAAAGGCGGTTTTAAATTTAAATGGGATCTCTGAAAATTCAAAATTTTTTAAATTTAATTAATTTAACATAGGAAAATTTATAGAAATTAATTTTTCATATTAAAAATTTAATCAAATATTTAAGTAATTATACCATGAAAGGATGCGATTTTGATTTGGCAACTTGCACCGGGTCACGTGTTCACTTGCAGTCGGCCATTTTCAGGACGGATAAAAGTTGAAGAAGCAAGATGTACCGGTGCCGGCAAGTAGTCTCGCAATGTTCGTCCTCGGTCAAGTCGAACTTGGGACAAAGCACACGAGGAACTAGAAATGCTGGTAAGATTGTCCATTTCATTTAATGTAGTTTTCCTTTTATTCTTTGTCCATGTTGGGATTGTTTGCCGAGACCTCTTGGCGATCTGGATAGAAAACTGATGTAGTATGTAATGTCTCATTTAATTAGGCCACAGTACAACGAGGCGATACGCTTCTGATCACGGCTATGAAAGAACTCCCGTCCAGAGACCAGCCACCTTTAACGACATGCCTACTCCCAAAGGTTCCTGGGCCCAAGAGCATGCCCGTAACCAATCCAAGTACAACATGCACCTGGCAGCTGGCTTGGCTTTCACTGGCATCACACTATTTACGGTAAATTATTCATCTATTCAACTTTTGTCATGTATCGCAGACTTTAATCCTTTGGTTTACAGGGATACCAATCTGGTTCATTTTACTTGAACTACAAGCCTGACTTGAAGGCTACTAAAGTAAATGTACTGACCCATGAACAAGTCCGACTGAATGCTGAGAAGGCTGCTCAAGCTGCTATTGAGGAACCTGTTCCAGAGCCTGAAGATATTGCCCCGGCTACTTTTGAAGCTGTACCTGAGACACCAGCTGAAGTAGCAGCTGTTCCAGAGGCTGTGTCTGAAGTTGAAGCTGATGTTGCTGCTGTTCCAGAAGCAGTTGCAGCTCCAGAAGCAGTTGCAGCTCCAGAAGCAGTTGCTGCTCCAGAGGCTGTTGCGGAAGCAGCTGCTGTCGAATCAGGACCCTCTGATCCCTCAGAAGGTGAAGTTCAGTCTGAAGCTACAGTGAGTGATTTAACTGTAGAGGTTGAGGTTGTTGCTGTTACTGAATCAGAACCAGTAGCATTATCAGAAGTTAAATAATTGTTAGCATCATAGTTAAAAGAATGGATGAGCTTTAACTTTAAGTGCCACATCTATTCAGTCCATTAATAGTCTATAAAATTGCCAGAATTTCTAGCCCATTGCCCATAAATTTAAAAAATGAGAGAAACTATTTGTTTGTACATTTGAGTTTAAATTGGCCAACTGCAGATCAAAAATGTAGGTTGTGACTAATCTGATGCAAAATGAGATGTGAGGTGTTGGTGAAATCTTTATTGTATTTTGACCAATTAGAACCAATACATTTTCAAGGGAAGTGAAGTTGTTTGATTCTGCCAAAAAATCCCTTTCTTCTGTTCCAATAGTAAGTATTTTTAATTCCTTTCTTCCCTTTTTTAGCAGTAGCTGCATCAACATCAGTTGGAGGGTTGGAGCTACCAGTACATGTTCCCTACTTGCTGATCGGGGCTGGTACGTCTTCATTTGCTGCTTTTCGTGCCATCAAGTCTCGGGATCCTAAAGCAAAGGTAACCTAACAAGATCCAATAACTTTTTTTGTACGCATGATCATTTTTATACCCTTTAAAGGTACTGGTAATTGGAGAAGAAAATCACCTACCTTACATGAGGCCTCCCCTTTCGAAAGAGCTATGGTTCAGTGACGATCCAGAAGTGCCCAACAAACTTCGTTTTAAGCAGTGGAACGGCAAGGAACGGAGGTATGTCGCCATTTCAATTTGTTATTTTAATATCAATCTCACTAACAGTATTATGCAGTCTTTTCTTTGAGCAGGATGAATTTTACTGCAACCCTACCGAATTGAACGCCAAAGAAAACGGTGGCGTTGCGGTCGTCCGTGGTCATCGTGTAGTCAAATTAGATATCGTCGGCCGTAAAGCTGTACTGGACAACGGACTAACCGTCACTTACGATAAATGTCTCATCGCCACAGGTTGGTTTCCTTTTATGCTAGTTAAATTCTTCATTCTCTATGATTACACCCCCCTATGGAATGTTGAACAACTATGATTGTTTCCTGCTAGATAGTATCTGAGAGAATTGAAATGTCCCATGATTTTGTTGACTTTTTTGAAATGCTGTTTGGTTTTAACGAATCCATTGTGGTTTTAAGGCGGCAAGCCCAAGACTCTGCCATCACTGAGCAGTGCACCAGAAAACGTGTTGGAGCACGTTACCCTATTCCGAAACATCGATGATTTCCGGCGACTTGAGTCCGTTTCGCGCCAAGTCAAGTCCATCACAATTATTGGTGGTGGTTTCCTTGGTAGTGAACTTGCCTGCGCTCTCGGTAGAAGAGGTAAGGCTCTCGGTATGTCACCATAAGTTCTCGTCTAATTACGTTTATGCTTTTTCTAGCCAAAAGCAACGGACTGGAAGTAGTCCAAATTTTCCCGGAGGAAGGCAACATGGGCCGAGTTCTACCAAAATACCTCAGTCAATGGACAACGGAGAAGGTGAAAGCGGAAGGCGTTCAAGTTGTTCCTAAGAGTCATGTGCAGGGCGCTAGCATGGAAGATGACAAAGTCGTATTGACTTTGGCCGATGGCAATACGGTTCGTTTTCTTTTACGATTTATTTTTCCTTCGATTACAAGTTCTAGAAGGTTTAATCCATTTATTTTTTATTTAATTTTTACAAATGTAGATCAAAACAGACCACGTTGTTGTAGCGGTCGGTTTAGACGCCAACACGGATTTGGCCGTCGCTTCTGGACTGGAAGTAGACCCGACCTTTGGCGGATATCGAGTTAACGCAGAACTCGAAGCACGTTCTAATGTCTGGGTGGTAAGTTCAGTAACCGACATTCGATTTTTTTTATTTCCGCTCATGATTACACCATTATCAACGTTGACCTCTGTGAGAAGTTGTGCTAGATAGTATCTGAAGCTCTTTCAAGTGAAATTTTCTGAAAGCTTATGGAACGTATTTTATTAGTATAGTAACCGAGTTTTGTGTTTCAGGCCGGAGATGCTGCCTGTTTTTACGACATCAAATTGGGCCGTCGTCGTGTGGAACACCACGATCATGCTGTTGTTTCTGGACGGTTGGCCGGAGAGAACATGACCGGTGCTGGTAAACCGTACTGGCATCAGTCTATGTTCTGGTCCGACTTGGGACCTCAAGTTGGCTATGAAGCCATTGGAATTGTCGATGCAGCATTAGAAACCATGGCTGTTTTTGCAAAGTCAACTGCTGCCGACACTCCTAAGGCCGCAGTAGAGGCTACTGGCGAGGGAGTTCGATCGGAGATGGAGAATGTATGTTTTTACAATTTGATAACTTATTCAGGATGATGCGCTAACACTTCTTGTGAATTGTAGGCTGCCACAGAGGCATCGGCTTTGAAAGAATCTAACAAGCTCCATGCACCAATCAAGGGTGAGGACTATGGCAAAGGAATCATTTTTTACACAAGGAATGGCGTTGTGGTCGGCATGGTACTTTGGAACGTCTTTAACAAGATTCCCGTTGCCCGAAGAGTAAGTCTAAATTCAATCAACTGTTGCGTTTACTGAGTAACTAAGATCCTTTTTTTTTTTTAAATTCAGATTCTAAGGGAAGGAGTGACAACGGACAAGCTCGCAGAAGCAGCCAAGCTCTTTGATTTACACGAATGAGTCTGCAAAAGTTTCCTGGTTGTTATTACCTTTGAGCCTGCCAGTGTATAGGGAGATCCTATCGATATCGTTTCAAAGTGTTCAATCCCTTGTTTTCCCCTTCGTTATTGTGTCGGAGAACAAATCTACACTTGTTGACAGTGGCGATAGTAAATGGCGGTTCTATGTACAATTACATTTAATGAACGAAAAAATACAGTTAGTCAAGTTCTAACTACTATCAATATTTGTATTTCCGTGTATTGGATTGAAGAAGTTATGTCTCATTTATAACGCATTTCGGCATTATTAATCAGCGGGATTGGTTGAACTGGAGTGGATGTGGCGGTTTGAGTAAGTTTGGAATTGAACCAAACAATTTCGTAGGCGTTGTACCCTTCCCAGTCGACGGCGACATTCCAGTTAAGTGACCATGGATTGTATTTAGAGTCGAAGCGAATCATTCCGTAGTCTTCCATAGACTTTAGTATTGCCATGTATTTCCGAAATTCTTCTAGACCACCTTGCTCTGGAAGATGGATTTCTAATCCTAGTTGTCTTACACGATCCATCATACCAGAAGAGAGTATCTGAGGTAAGACTAACCATTCGGAATTTTCAATATCAATTTTAAGGTAGTCTATGATCCTTCCTTCGTGTTTCAAAAGGTTAAAGTAGATGGAATCGAGCGACTTTATTGTCCAGTTCATGTTTGGATTTTTATTCCATCTTTCGTCACGATCGCCCAGTCCTAAATTAAAGAAATGTATTTTAGAAGTGTGATTGTGATTTTCAACATTCATCGACGGATCGAATGAGTAGATGCGGCATCCCATTTGTTCCATGGCTTCGTCGAACGTCCAATCGTTGCTGATTCCGAAGGAGTAAACCAAACATTCGCCGGCCATCTCAGGCCGGATGGATGGATCCATACAAACGGCCTTTTGTCCGTCTACACCGTCAACGTGCGCGTGACCTCCCAAGTGGTGAGTGAGACGACACGAAGTACTGTTTGTCCATTCCAAATATTGGATTATTTGTTCTAAAGTTAAATCTTCGATGCGGTGAATACTCCAGTCTATTGGTTCGTGACAACTTTTTGTAAATGAAATTGAGGCAGTTGGTGGGATGAGCCCATTGAGTGACTTGGCTTCTATTAAGAAAACAATAACCCCCATCATCCCTAACACTACGGCAGCCACCCGTATGGCAGAATGCCTTTTCGATTCAAAATCCATTTTGCGGCCCATTCTCTCACTTTATGTCTTACCCTCGGTCTTGCCTCGAAAAGAGGTAACTCGGGACTGCGTTAGTAGGCTACTTTGTAGCAACAGAGAACAGACGAATCTTTACTTCTATCTGCCGGTTCCTTTGTAGATGACCTCGCCCACTCGGAGGAGGATCACACCATTCATTATTTCACATCAAGATGCGTTCCCTGTTTCGAACCAGGTAACATACGTATGAAGGTAACTGTGGGACGTCTTTCACGGGCCTTGTATTACTTGAGACTCCGTCCTTTTTCTACCTGAACCATTGGTATGCTTACTATGCTAGGTTGTTCCACCTCGAAGGAGGGATAACCAAAATCACCAGAGGGTAATAAGTAGGAGGACCGGACAAGTTTCTCAAAGTTGTGTTTAGTATACGTACTCACAGTAAAGATTTGATTATCCTGTCAGTTTTGATGGATTGAAACCCTCGCGCTAGGCTCTTCGCGTAAGCTTTAGATCTAGTAAGTAGATCTAAAGCTTGAGTTGGTCCACTTAGCTCAAATAAGATGGAGAATCAGCCAACTATAAACAGTTAATTTAATCATTAAATATAGTCTACTGTAGGCGTCGTACAACCAGATGCGGAGGGTAGGCACACCCCTTTTCGCCGAAGATTTTGCTGAACTCGGTGAATGGATCTTGGCGGTTTTAAATAATATGTTTCGACTTCAAGAAGCTTTTGGTTTCTGAAAACTGTATTGTTTGATGCGCAAAAAGCCGAATGAAAAATGGAAACTGATAACTTAATTAATGTGTTACGATTTTCTCTTGTGGTTCATCAGACATTCATTGTCTGCCAAGAAGATTACATATTTAAAAAAACTGATATTGCGCAATAAGAAACGAGAATCTGTTGCCCCGTAAGAGTGAATAATAAAGTTGCCAGAGCAATAACACGCTGCTCTATGTTGCCTGACCTTCAGTAAAGTTGAAGGTCCGTGTTTTTCTCAGACAGACAGACAGACAGTCAGACAGACAGACTTTGAAAAGGAAAGTCAGCAGTCATCACCTTTTTAGACTTGGGATAGGTCCGGCGGTGTACATAGCCTACTAATACATCATTTTTGAAGGAAATCCCATTACATAAATCTGATGAAAGATTTTGTAAGCAACATTGAGGAACTAAAGAAAAATCTCCCAAGGCTATCTATTCGATTAAAAAGCCAGCCGGACTATCTGGTTATGTAACCAGCACATCACTGCTGGTAACTTTTTTGTCAAGACATTCGTCACACGACGAAATTTTAAATTATGTAATCTACTAATATATTAGGAAATGTATGGGTTGGAATACGGAACATAGGTCCGATGCTAGCACGATGCACTCGGTAAACGCCAAGTCTGCATAGTCTAATCAAGCCAGGCTGGTGTGTATTTATTGATAATTAATTTCTGTATTATGAAGTATTGGTTTAGTTTAAGTAGGTGTACAATTAAATAAAGAAACTGGTTTGAACAGTTTTGGCAATCGTTATGGTTTGTAATACCGGTATTCGAGATTTCAAATCGCTGTTGCGTATGATCGAGCCATGCGCTGGAACGGACGACGGAGAGTCTTTGGAATATGCTGCCTACATCAGTTTAGCTCTACGAGTGCCAAGAGTAGGTTGGTTTCTCTCCGGCTTTTGCCTACCTACCAAAAAAGAAAGAAAACTATATCAGAAAAATGTAAGAACAACCGTTTAATGTATCATATAAATATTAGTTCTACATCTAATTTGTATCTAATTATTAAGTGAAATAATACGGTAGGTGAATACATCCCAGTCCACAGCAGATATGCTACTGTCATCCAGTTACCTACGTGGCATCATTAAATTATGGAGCTCCGTATTAGTTTTTCTGTCAGTGTTATTCTCAAGCGTTGCATTGCTTAATGTCGTTTACAATTATTTTGGCCAGACTGTAGTTTTAAGTAATAATGGGGAGCTCATGAAGCATGTTAACAACTTAGCTCAACTAGCACCAATAAGAATTAATGGGCATATTCCGTCCAAAATTGAACACTGTGTAGATGCTTCTTCTAATTGGGACAAGATTTTGAAGAACACCGATACGGTTACGGCCGACCAGATTATGGAATATTTCTTGTGGGCCAATCGTACTTCTTGTAAATTAGCCCACGATATCGGTGGAGTCATGCTGAACAATCCTTCGGGAGTTGCGGGACAAAAGACCGTCTGCCTTGATCCTGAAGTAGCTCTGAAACCCAAAGATTGTCTTGTTTACTCGTTTGGCATTAGCGACGAGTGGTCTTTCGACGAACAAATGGAAAGGTACGGCTGTGAAGTCTTCGCATTCGACCCGTCTATGGGAGTGGACCACCACGACCACAGCCCCGGTATTCATTTTTACAACTGGGGATTAGCCAACAGAGATGAGTTCGACGCCGTGGAAAACTGGACGATGCGATCACTCTCGTCGATTTATAATTCTCTGTCCACCATCCATGGCCCCAACAAGATAATTGACTACTTGAAAATCGATGTCGAATATTCCGAATGGGTTGCTCTGCCAGAAATGATCAGTTCGGGCATGCTATCCAAAGTTCGGCAGCTGGGCATGGAAGTTCATCTAGACGATAAAGAATCGTTGGAAAGACACCGTGAATGGACCCAACTTTTGAGATCGATTGAGACTATGGGCATGATCCGCTTCGATTCCAAATATAATCTATGGTCAATGAGAAATTTTACAAAATTTCACTTGTTCGGGCCAATAGGCCACGAAATTGCGTGGTATAATAGCAAACTAATACCATGAAAACATATAAAGCAACGGCGTCGTCGTTTAGCGGGATTCATTTATTATTGAGCTAAATATTATTCGATAGAATAGGTATAATTTGCAGTAACTTGGTATTATATAACTGCCAGCAACATTTGGTAATGCAAATTAATAAAAGTGTTCGCCACATGAAAACTGCGAATAAGCGACTTCTATTAATTTTACTCATCAATAAGTGTCAACGAGAACTGTGTGTAACTCACTGGAAGAATAAAAATTGTCAATATATAATAGCCTACATAAAATGAAGCGTAATTTTTTAAGCTGGACACAATAATTAAGCATGAGCGCTCTGAGTGGTTGGAGAGTTCATGTTTAAGGGCGGTACGTAGCCCACTGCATATAAGCTTCAATTGAAGAAGCAACAACTGGTAAGTCTGCGGGTTTATCAGGCTTCATCGTAGGTTGAATGCTGCAGTTTCGTCGCAGTCTCTCAGCATCATTGAGCATAGTCGCAGCCTCGCAGGCAAGTAGGCAAGTAGTCTTTGCATCATCACGTAATTAAAGAGAAGGGAGGTAGGTACACGATAGGTCCATAGAGGCAGTTGTTTTGTTAGAATTTATCTAAGCAGTCTGCGCATCCCGTTGGAGTAAAAATGATCTCTAGAAGAGTGCTTAAGGTGAGAACACGATATCTTTTCAAATTCATTCTTTTGCTGCCTGGGATACTGGCAATAGTTACTGTTGTCCTTCTCAATGCCGACAAATCATTTAAACTGCAAGTGATCCCAGAATTCTCGAATAGTGCTGTAGAACATAAAGGAAGCTGCCACGATGCGATCGACTGGAGAGTTCAACTACTTGAAGATCTAACTTTAAAACAAATAGTTAAATATTTAAAAAGAACCAACAGCACATCATGCAATCTTTCTCACGATTTTGGTGGCAGTGTTGTTTTTACGGTCGGGTTGGACGGGCAAAAGGCCGTTTGCCTCGATCCACTTGTCCGGCCGGAACGGGCCAGTGGGGCGTGGCCTGTCGTAACGACAAAATTCAGTGAATGCTTGGTTTATTCGTTCGGCATTAACAACGAATGGTCTTTCGACGAAGCTATGGAAGCGTTTGGATGTCGCGTCTACGCCTTCGACCCATCAATGAACGCCACAAACCACAACCATACCTCCAAAATACATTTTTACAATTTGGGTCTAAGTGATCGCGACGAGACGTGGCATATAGACTACAAGACAAACTGGACCATGAAGTCTCTTGACTCCATTTACTATAATTTGCTTAAACATGAAGGAAAAATCATCGACTATCTCAAGATTGATATTGAATATTCCGAATGGATTGTTTTGCCGCAAATACTCGCCTCTGGGATGATGGACCGAGTGAGACAGTTGGGGGTAGAAATACACCTGATCCGTGAAGACAGCACTTTAGATGAAATTCGACAACGCATCAAAGTACTCAAGTCACTCGAGGACTATGGATTCGTTCGGTTCGATTCTAAACCAAATCCATGGTCTTTTGAGTGGAAAATCATCGACGACAAGAATTGGTTGGGATATAATGCATACGAAATTTTTTGGTACAATTCTAAACTTTTTCGCAATATTCCGTCTAATCTCGTGTACTAATCAATCAAAGTAGGCCTATCTTTTCAAATACACATATGAAGAAAAAATTCCGTTAAGAAGTTTTCACTGAGCTGATTTATAAGAATTTGACCCTATAGCAAGTTTTCCCTGTGTGCCATTCGCGCAACGTTTTGTGTTGTATGCGGAATGGTCGTCACGTGACTGATTCCTCAGAACCCATATAGCTGTATGGGGAAATCACGTTTTTCTCTTTTTTGAACGTTTGAATTTGAATTTTTTCGTGAAATTTTTTTAGGGCTCATTGGCAATAATTTATGAAACATTAATAAATATAAAAAACTAAATATTTATTATAATGATTTTAAATTGTGTTGCTTAATGCCACAGATGAGCCCAAAAAATTTCAACGAAAAAATTCAAATTCAAACGTTCTTAGGTTGTAAAGATGTTCCATTAAATATGTGTTACTTTTGGAATTAAGTAACAAGATCGTTAATTTTGGCTATGTCATTTCTGACGAATACTAGGGCTAGTGATGAGAATAAACGTAAACTGCGTGCTTTTTCAACATACTCAAGCACCAGAGCTGATGCTTTGACTTAAATGAGAGAGTAATTTGATAAAGTCCCCAAATTACGAGGAACCCCGAAAAATACGGGGTGGCCCATTTTTTTCGGGGTTTGGAACTCCATATTTTACGTAACTTAGTTAACAGTGTAATCCATATCTCTTTTCCAATTGTCTAGTTTTCCAAATAAAAATTACCAGAAGGGTTTTACGGAATTTTGGGGCGATAGTTTTTACGTTCATAAATCCCGCCCTGGAATGGACCAATAGGAATTCTGCATTTCCCGTTTTTTAAGTATACGAGTTTGAAAAAACAAAGCTACAGTTAATTGTTAAATGTGATTATTTATTAATAAAAAATACATACTGAATACATTCTAGCTTCTTTATATGCTGAAAATTACGATAAAGAGAATTTTTTCTTAATTAAAAAGTATCATCAAAATGCGATTATGTAAGAATTTGGTGCTCAACAATGGAGCATAGTTTATAATGCCAATTTGTTGTGAAGTATAGTTTCTGATGCAGATTCTCGTGCTGCATTTGTATGGCCGTTCTATACTACCTTTTCCTCTGTATTTGAGGAAAAACTGGTTAAGAGAGCTCAAACTGATATGGAGCTTTCAAATGGATTGTCTGACGAACGCAGGACGCTAGGAGGTCGTACAAACTCTCAATATGATCCTATTAACTCCTTCTTCAATAATATTGTAACAGACGTTGGGGGTCTTTGCGATTTAAAAAGTTATGGCCATAAGAAGGACTGTGTCAGCCTATTTTGGACAAACTACACAATTTCTCGTTTTTCACCCCGTAAAAGGCTTCTCTCATTAAAATGATGGTTATTTTCGTAATCTACGAGACATTTTCCATCAAAAACTTGTAATTGTGGGAAATTTTCAAAAATCGACAAAATTCGCAAAAATAGGAAGTCTATAGTATGGAAAAAAGGCCGATTTTCGTCAAAAAATGAAATTTTTTAAAAACAGCACGAGCAAATTCAGTTTTTAATGCAGATTCCAGTGCTGCATTCTTCTTTCCGGTCTCTACTACCGTTTCCTCTATATTTGAGGAAAAACTGGTTAAGAGATCTCAAACTGATAGGGAGCTTCCAACTAGATAATCTGACGAAAGAAAGATGCTAGAGGGTTGTATACAGTCTAAAAATGATCCTATTAACTTCCTCTTCACTAATATTGCAACATACTTTGGTGGTATTTACGATTTCAAAACCAATGGTCCTGAGAAACACCATGATATATTTAAAAAACTGATAGAGAGCTTCCAACTGCATTATCTGACGAACGAAGAAGAAGGACTACGCAATTTTTCTAAAACTGATAGAGTGCTTCCAACTTGATAATCTGACGAACGAAGGACGCTAGAAGGTCGTACAAACGTTCAATATGATCCCATTAACTCCTTCTTCAATAATATTGTAACAGACGTTGGGGGTCTTTGCGATTTAAAAAGTTATGGCCATAAGAAGGACTACGCAATTTTTCTAAAACTGATAGAGTGCTTCCAACTTGATAATCTAACGAACGAAGGACGCTAGAAGATCGTAAAAACTCAATATGATCCCATTAACTCCTTCCTCAATAATATTGTAACAGACGTTGGGGGTCTTTGCGATTTAAAAAGTTATGGCCATAAGAAGGACTACGCAATTTTTCTAAAACGGATAGAGTGCTTCCAACTTGATAATCTAACGAACGAAGGACGCTAGAAGATCGTAAAAACTCTCAATATGATCCCATTAACTCCTTCCTCAATAATATTGTAACAGACGTTGGGGGTCTTTGCGATTTAAAAAGTTATGGCCATAAGAAGGACTACGCAATTTTTCTAAAACTGATAGAGTGCTTCCAACTTGATAATCTGACGAACAAAGGACGCTTGAAGGTCGTACAAACGTTCAATATGATCCCATTAACTCCTTCTTCAATAATATTGTAACAGACGTTGGGGGTCTTTGCGATTTAAAAAATTATGGCCATAAGAAGGACTACGCAATTTTTCTAAAACTGATAGAGTGCTTCCAACTTGATAATCTGACGAACAAAGGACGCTTGAAGGTCGTACAAACGTTCAATATGATCCCATTAACTCCTTCTTCAATAATATTGTAACAGACGTTGGGGGTCTTTGCGATTTAAAAAGTTATGGCTATAAGAAGGACTGTGTTAGCCTATTTTGGACAAACTTCACAATTTCTCGTTTTTTTCACCCCGTAAAAGGCTTCTCTCATTAAAATGATGGTTAATTTCGTAATCTACGAGACATTTTCCATCAAAAACTTGTAATTCTGGGAAATTTTCAAAAATCAACAAAATTCAATAAAAAATAGGAAGTCTATAGTATGAAAAAATGGGCGATTTTCGTCAAAAAATGAAATTTTTTAAAAACAGCACGAGCAAGTTCAGTTTTTAATGCAGTTTCCAGTGCTGCATTCTTCTTTCCGGTCTCTACTACCGTTTCCTCTATATTTGAGGAAAAACTGGTTAAGAGTTAGATGAATTTTTCTAAAACTGAAAGAGTGCTTCCAACTTGATAATCTGACGAACAAAGGACGCTAGAAGGTCGTACAAACTCTCAATATGATCCCATTAACTTCTTCTTCAATAATATTGCAACGTACTTTGGTGGTATTTACGATTTAAGAACCAATGGCCCTAAGAAACGCCATGATCTATTAAAAAAACTGATAGAAAGCTTCCAACTTGATAATCTGACGAACGAAGGACGCTAGAAGGTCATACAAACTTGCAATATGATCCTATTAACTCCTACTTCAATAATATTGTAACAGACGTTGGAAGTCTTTGCGATTTAAAAAGTTATGGCCATAAGAAGGACTACGCAATTTTTCTAAAACGGATAGAGTGCTTCCAACTTGATAATCTGACGAACAAAGGACGCTAGAAGATCGTAAAAACTCTCAATATGATCCCATTAACTCCTTCTTCAATAATATTGTAACAGACATTGGGGGTCTTTGCGATTTAAAAAATTATGGCCATAAGAAGGACTACGCAATTTTTCTAAAACTGATAGAGTACTTCCAACTTGATAATCTGACGAACAAAGGACGCTTGAAGGTCGTACAAACGTTCAATATGATCCTATTAACTCCTTCTTCAATAATATTGTAACAGACGTTGGGGGTCTTTGCGATTTAAAAAGTTATGGCCATAAGAAGGACTACGCAATTTTTCTAAAACGGATAGAGTGCTTCCAACTTGATAATCTGACGAACGAAGGACGCTAGAAGATCGTAAAAACTCTCAATATGATCCAATTAACTCGTTCCTCAATAATATTGTAACAGACGTTGGGGGTCTTTGCGATTTAAAAAATTATGGCCATAAGAAGGACTACGCAATTTTTCTAAAACTGATAGAGTGCTTCCAACTTGATAATCTGACGAACGAAGGACGCTTGAAGGTCGTACAAACGTTCAATATGATCCCATTAACTCCTTCTTCAATAATATTGTAACAGACGTTGGGGGTCTTTGCGATTTAAAAAATTATGGCCATAAGAAGGACTACGCAATTTTTCTAAAACTGATAGAGTGCTTCCAACTTGATAATCTGACGAACAAAGGACGCTTGAAGGTCGTACAAACGTTCAATATGATCTGATTAACTCCTTCTTCAATAATATTGTAACAGACGTTGGGGGTCTTTGCGATTTAAAAAATTATGGCCATAAGAAGGACTACGCAATTTTTCTAAAACTGATAGAGTGCTTCCAACTTGATAATCTGACGAACAAAGGACGCTTGAAGGTCGTACAAACGTTCAATATGATCCAATTAACTCCTTCTTCAATAATATTGTAACAGACGTTGGGGGTCTTTGCGATTTAAAAAGTTATGGCTATAAGAAGGACTGTGTTAGCCTATTTTGGACAAACTACACAATTTCTCGTTTTTTTCACCCCGTAAAAGGCTTCTCTCATTAAAATGATGGTTAATTTCGTAATCTACGAGACATTTTCCATCAAAAACTTGTAATTCTGGGAAATTTTCAAAAATCAACAAAATTCAATAAAAAATAGGAAGTCTATAGTATGAAAAAATGGGCGATTTTCGTCAAAAAATGAAATTTTTTAAAAACAGCACGAGCAAGTTCAGTTTTTAATGCAGTTTCCAGTGCTGCATTCTTCTTTCCGGTCTCTACTACCGTTTTCTCTA
Source organism: Ceriodaphnia dubia (assembly GCA_022539655.2). Taxonomy (NCBI): domain Eukaryota; kingdom Metazoa; phylum Arthropoda; class Branchiopoda; order Diplostraca; family Daphniidae; genus Ceriodaphnia; species Ceriodaphnia dubia. The sequence goes on along the minus strand of JAKUCG020000117.1, from coordinate 297,607 downwards.
TATTTGAGGAAAAACTGGTTAAGAGTTAGATGAATTTTTCTAAAACTCAAAGAGTGCTTCCAACTTGATAATCTGACGAACAAAGGACGCTAGAAGGTCCTACAAACGTTCAATATGATCCTATTTACTCCTTCTTCAATAATATTGTAACAGACGTTGGGGGTCTTTGCGATTTAAAAAGTTATGGCCATAAGAAGGACTACGCAATTTTTCTAAAACTGATAGAGTGCTTCCAACTTGATAATCTCACGAACAAAGGACGCTAGAAGGTCATACCAACTTGCAATATGATCCTATTAACTCCTACTTCAATAATATTGTAACAGAAGTTGGGGGTCTTTGCGATTTAAAAAGTTATGGCCATAAGAAGGACTACGCAATTTTTCTAAAACGGATAGAGTGCTTCCAACTTGATAATCTGACGAACAAAGGACGCTTGAAGGTCGTACAAACGTTCAATATGATCCCATTAACTCCTTCTTCAATAATATTGTAACAGACGTTGGGGGTCTTTGCGATTTAAAAAATTATGGCCATAAGAAGGACTACGCAATTTTTCTAAAACTGATAGAGTGCTTCCAACTTGATAATCTGACGAACAAAGGACGCTTGAAGGTCGTACAAACGTTCAATATGATCCCATTAACTCCTTCTTCAATAATATTGTAACAGACGTTGGGGGTCTTTGCGATTTAAAAAATTATGGCCATAAGAAGGACTACGCAATTCTTCTAAAACTGATAGAGTGCTTCCAACTTGATAATCTGACGAACAAAGGACGCTTGAAGGTCATACAAACGTTCAATATGATCCCATTAACTCCTTCTTCAATAATATTGTAACAGACGTTGGGGGTCTTTGCGATTTAAAAAGTTATGGCTATAAGAAGGACTGTGTTAGCCTATTTTGGACAAACTACACAATTTCTCGTTTTTTCACCCCGTAAAAGGCTTCTCTCATTAAAATGATGGTTAATTTCGTGATCTACGAGACATTTTCCATCAAAAACTTGTAATTCTGGAAAATTTTCAAAAATCGACAAAATTCACAAAAATAGGAAGTCTATAGTATGAAAAAAAGGGCGATTTTCGTCAAAAAACGAAATTTTTTAAAAACAGCACGAGCAAGTTCAGTTTTTAATGCAGTTTCCAGTGCTGCATTCTTCTTTCCGGTCTCTACTACCGTTTCCTCTATATTTGAGGAAAAACTGGTTAAGAGTTAGATGAATTTTTCTAAAACTGAAAGAGTGCTTCCAACTTGATAATCTAACGAAAGAAGGACGCTTGAAGGTCGTACAAAAGTTCAATATGATCCCATTAACTCCTTCTTCAATAATATTGTAACAGATGTTGGGGGTCTTTGCGATTTAAAAAGTTATGGCCATAAGAAGAACTACGCAATTTTTCTAAAACTGATAGAGTGCTTCCAACTTGATAATCTCACAAACAAAGGACGCTAGAAGGACATACCAACTTGCAATATGATCCTATTAACTTCTACTTCAATAATATTGTAACAGACGTTGGGGGTCTTTGCGATTTAAAAAGTTATGGCCATAAGAAGGACTACGCAATTTTTCTAAAACGGATAGAGTGCTTCCAACTTGATAATCTGACGAACAAAGGACGCTTGAAGGTCGTACAAACGTTCAATATGATCCTATTTACTCCTTCTTCAATAATATTGTAACAGACGTTGGGGGTCTTTGCGATTTAAAAAGTTATGGCCATAAGAAGGACTACGCAATTTTTCTAAAACGGATAGAGTGCTTCCAACTTGATAATCTCACGAACAAAGGACGCTAGAAGGTCATACCAACTTGCAATATGATCCTATTAACTCCTACTTCAATAATATTGTAACAGACGTTGGGGGTCTTTGCAATTTAAAAAGTTATGGCCATAAGAAGGACTACGCAATTTTTCTAAAACGGATAGAGTGCTTCCAACTTGATAATCTAACGAACGAAGGACGCTAGAAGGTGGTAAAAACTCTCAATATGATTCCATTAACTCCTTCCTCAATAATATTGTAACAGACGTTGGGGGTCTATGCGATTTAAAAAGTTATGGCCAAATGAAGGACTACGCGATTTTTCTAAAACTGATAGAGTGCTTCAAACTTGATAATCTGACGAACAAAGGACGCTTGAAGGTCGTACAAACGTTCAATATGATCCTATTAACTCCTTCTTCAATAATATTGTAACAGACGTTGGGGGTCTTTGCGATTTAAAAAGTTCTGGCCATAAGAAGGACTACGCAATTTTTCTAAAACTGATAGAGTGCTTCCAACTTGATAATCTGACGAACAAAGGACGCTTGAAGGTCGTACAAAGGTTCAATATGATCCCATTAACTCCTTCTTCAATAATATTGGAACAGACGTTGGGGGTCTTTGCGATTTAAAAGTTGTGGCCATAAGAAGGACTACGCAATTTTTCTAAAACTGATAGAGTGCTTCCAACTTGATAATTTCACGAATGAAGGACGCTAGAAGGTCGTAAAAACTCTCAATATGATCCCATTAACTCCTTCCTCAATAATATTGTAACAGACGTTGGGGGTCTTTGCGATTTAAAAAGTTGTGGCCATAAGAAGGACTACGCAATTTTTCTAAAACTGATAGAGTGCTTCCAACTTGATAATCTGACGAACAAAGGACGCTTGAAGGTCGTACAAACGTTCAATATGATCCTATTAACTCCTTCTTCAATAATATAGTAACAGACGTTGGGGGTCTTTGCGATTTTAAAAGTTGTGGCCATAAGAAGGACTACGCAATTTTTCTAAAACTGCTAGAGTGCTTCCAACTTGATAATCTAACGAACGAAGGACGCTAGAAGGTCGTAAAAACTCTCAATATGATCCCATTAACTCCTTCCTCAATAATATGGTAACAGACATTGGGGGTCTTTGCGATTTAAAAAGTTATGGCCATAAGAAGGACTACGCAATTTTTCTAAAACGGATAGAGTGCTTCCAACTTGATAATCTAACGAACGAAGGACGCTAGAAGGTCGTACAAACGTTCAATATGATCCTATTAACTTCTTCTTCAATAATATTGTAACAGACGTTGGGGGTCTTTGCGATTTAAAAAGTAATGGCCAAAAGAAGGACTACGCAATTTTTCTAAAACTGATAGAGAGCTTCCAACTGCATTATCTGACGAACGAAGGACGCTAGAAGGTCGTACAAACTTTCAATATGATCCTATTAACTCTTTCTTCAATAATATTGTAACAGATGTTGTGGGTCTTTGCGATTTAAAAAGTTGTGGCCATAAGAAGGACTACGCAATTTTTCTAAAACTGATAGAGTGCTTCCAACTTGATAATCTGACGAACAAAGGACGCTTGAAGGTCGTACAAACGTTCAATATGATCCTATTAACTCCTTCTTCAATGATATTGTAACAGACGTTGGGGGTCTTTGCGATTTAAAAAGTTGTGGCCATAAGAAGGACTACGCAATTTTTCTAAAACTGATAGAGTGCTTCCAACTTGATAATTTGACGAACAAAGGACGCTTGAAGGTCGTACAAACGTTCAATATGATCCTATGAACTCCTTCTTCAATAATATTGTAACAGACGTTGGGGGTCTTTGCGATTTAAAAAGTTGTGGCCATAAGAAGGACTACGCAATTTTTCTAAAACTGATAGAGTGCTTCCAACTTGATAATCTGACGAACAAAGGACGCTAGAAGGTCGTACAAACGTTCAATGTGATCCTAGTTACTCCTTCTTCAATAATATTGTTACAGACGTGTGGGGTCTTTGCGATTTAAAAAGTTATGGCCATAAGAAGGACTACGCAATTTTTCTAAAACTGATAGAGTGCTTCCAACTTGATAATCTGACGAACAAAGGACGCTTGAAGGTCGTACAAACGTTCAATATGATCCTATTAACTCCTTCTTCAATAATATTGTAACAGACGTTGGGGGTCTTTGCGATTTAAAAAGTTGTGGCCATAAGAAGGACTACGCAATTTTTCTAAAATTGATAGAGTGCTTCCAACTTGATAATCTCACGAACAAAGGACGCTAGAAGGTCGTAAAAACTCTCAATATGATCCCATTAAATCCTTCCTCAATAATATTGTAACAGACATTGGGGGTCTTTGCGATTTAAAAAGTTATGGCCATAAGAAGGACTACGCAATTTTTCTAAAACGGATAGAATGCTTCCAACTTGATAATCTAACGAACGAAGGACGCTAGAAGGTCGTACAAACGTTCAATATGATCCTATTAACTTCTTCTTCAATAATATTGTAACAGACGTTGGGGGTCTTTGCGATTTAAAAAGTTATGGCCAAAAGAAGGACTACGCAATTTTTCTAAAACTGATAGAGAGCTTCCAACTGCATTATCTGACGAACGAAGGACGCTAGAAGGTCGTACAAACTTTCAATATGATCCTATTAACTCTTTCTTCAATAATATTGTAACAGATGTTGTGGGTCTTTGCGATTTAAAAAGTTGTGGCCATAAGAAGGTCTACGCAATTTTTCTAAAACTGATAGAGTGCTTCCAACTTGATAATCTGACGAACAAAGGACGCTTGAAGGTCGTACAAACGTTCAATATGATCCTATTAATTCCTTCTTCAATGATATTGTAACAGACGTTGGGGGTCTTTGCGATTTAAAAAGTTGTGGCCATAAGAAGGACTACGCAATTTTTCTAAAACTGATAGAGTGCTTCCAACTTGATAATCTGACGAACAAAGGACGCTTGAAGGTCGTACAAACGTTCAATATGATCCTATTAACTCCTTCTTCAATAATATTGTAACAGACGTTGGGGGTCTTTGCGATTTAAAAAGTTGTGGCCATAAGAAGGACTACGCAATTTTTCTAAAACTGATAGAGTGCTTCCAACTTGATAATTTCACGAACAAATGACGCTAGAAGGTCATACAAACTTGATATATGATCTTATTAACTCCTACTTCAATAATATTGTAACAGACGTTGGGGGTTATTGCGATTAAAAAAGTTATGGCCAGAAGAAGGACTACGCAATTTTTCTAAAACGGATAGAGTGCTTCCAACTTGATAATTTAACGAACGAAGGACGCTAGAAGGTCGTAAAAACTCTCAATATGATCTTATTAACTCCTTCCTCAATAATATTGTAACAGACATTGGGGGTCTTTGCGATTTAAAAAGTTATGGCCATAAGAAGGACTACGCAATTTTTCTAAAACGGATAGAGTGCTTCCAACTTGATAATCTAACGAACGAAGGACGCTAGAAGGTCGTACAAACGTTCAATATGATCCTAATAACTTCTTCTTCAATAATATTGTAACAGACGTTGGGGGTCTTTGCGATTTAAAATTTTATGGCCAAAAGAAGGACTACGCAATTTTTCTAAAACTGATAGAGAGCTTCCAACTGCATTATCTGACGAACGAAGGACGCTAAAAGGTCGTACAAACGTTCAATATGATCCTAGTTACTCCATCTTCAATAATATTGTAACAGACGTTGGGGGTCTTTGCGATTAAAAAAGTTATGGCCATAAGAAGGACTACGCCATTTTTCTAAAACTGATAGAGTGCTTCCAACTTGATAATTTCACGAACGAAGGACGCTAGAAGGTCGTAAAAACTCTCAATGTGATCCCATTAACTCCTTCCTCAATAATATTGTAACAGACGTTGAGGGTCTTTGCGATTTAAAAAGTTATGGCCATAAGAAGGACTACGCAATTTTTCTAAAACTGATAGAGTGCTTCCAACTTGATAATTTCACGAACGAAGGACGCTAGAAGGTCGTAAAAACTCTCAATATGATCCCATTAATTCCATCTTCAATAATATTGTAACAGACGTTGGGGGTCTTTGCGATTAAAAAAGTTATGGCCATAAGAAGGACTACGCAATTTTTCTAAAACTGATAGAGTGCTTCCAACTTGATAATTTCACGAACGAAGGACGCTAGAAGGTCGTAAAAACTCTCAATATGATCCTATTTACTCCTACTTCAATAATAATGTAACAGACGTTGTGGGTCTTTGCGATTTAAAAAGTTGTGGCCATAAGAAGGACTACGCAATTTTTCTAAAACTGATAGAGTGCTTCCAACTTGATAATCTGACGAACAAAGGACGCAAGAAGGTCGTACAAACGTTCAATATGATCCTAGTTACTCCTTCTTCAATAATATTGTAACAGACGTGTGGGGTCTTTGCGATTCAAAAAGTTATGGCCATAAGAAGGACTACGCAATTTTTCTAAAACTGATAGAGTGCTTCCAACTTGATAATCTCACGAACAAAGGACGCTTGAAGGTCGTACAAACGTTCAATATGATCCTATTAACTCCTTCTTCAAAAATATTGTAACAGACGTTGGGGGTCTTTGCGATTTAAAAAGTTGTGGCCATAAGAAGGACTACGCAATTTTTCTAAAACTGATAGAGTGCTTCCAACTTGATAATCTGACGAACAAAGGACGCTTGAAGGTCGTACAAACGTTCAATATGATCCTATTAACTCCTTCTTCAATAATATTGTAACAGACGTTGGGGGTCTTTGCGATTTAAAAAGTTGTGGCCATAAGAAGGACTACGCAATTTTTCTAAAACTGATAGAGTGCTTCCAACTTGATAATTTCACGAACAAATGACGCTAGAAGGTCATACAAACTTGCAATATGATCTTATTAACTCCTACTTCAATAATATTGTAACAGACGTTGGGGGTTTTTGCGATTAAAAAAGTTATGGCCAGAAGAAGGACTACGCAATTTTTCTAAAACGGATAGAGTGCTTCCAACTTGGTAATTTAACGAACGAAGGACGCTAGAAGGTCGTAAAAACTCTCAATATGATCCCATTAACTCCTTCCTCAATAATATTGTAACAGACATTGGGGGTCTTTGCGATTTAAAAAGTTATGGCCATAAGAAGGACTACGCAATTTTTCTAAAACGGATAGAGTGCTTCCAACTTGATAATCTAACGAACGAAGGACGCTAGAAGGTCGTACAAACGTTCAATATGATCCTAATAACTTCTTCTTCAATAATATTGTAACAGACGTTGGGGGTCTTTGCGATTTAAAAATTTATGGCCAAAAGAAGGACTACGCAATTTTTCTAAAACTGATAGAGAGCTTCCAACTGCATTATCTGACGAACGAAGGACGCTAAAAGGTCGTACAAACGTTCAATATGATCCTAGTTACTCCATCTTCAATAATATTGTAACAGACGTTGGGGGTCTTTGCGATTAAAAAAGTTATGGCCATAAGAAGGACTACGCAATTTTTCTAAAACTGATAGAGTGCTTCCAACTTGATAATTTCACGAACGAAGGACGCTAGAAGGTCGTAAAAACTCTCAATGTGATCCCATTAACTCCTTCCTCAATAATATTGTAACAGACGTTGAGGGTCTTTGCGATTTAAAAAGTTATGGCCATAAGAAGGACTACGCAATTTTTCTAAAACTGATAGAGTGCTTCCAACTTGATAATTTCACGAACGAAGGACGCTAGAAGGTCGTAAAAACTCTCAATATGATCCCATTAACTCCATCTTCAATAATATTGTAACAGACAATGGGGGTCTTTGCGATTTAAAAAGTTATGGCCATAAGAAGGACTACGCAATTTTTCTAAAACTGATAGAGTGCTTCCAACTTGATAATTTCACGAACGAAGGACGCTAGAAGGTCGTAAAAACTCTCAATATGATCCTAATAACTCCTACTTCAATAATAATGTAACAGACGTTGTGGGTCTTTGCGATTTAAAAAGTTGTGGCCATAAGAAGGACTACGCAATTTTTCTAAAACTGATAGAGTGCTTCCAACTTGATAATCTGACGAACAAAGGACGCAAGAAGGTCGTACAAACGTTCAATATGATCCTAGTTACTCCTTCTTCAATAATATTGTAACAGACGTGTGGGGTCTTTGCGATTCAAAAAGTTATGGCCATAAGAAGGACTACGCAATTTTTCTAAAACTGATAGAGTGCTTCCAACTTGATAATTTCACGAACGAAGGACGCTAGAAGGTCGTAAAAACTCTCAATATGATCCCATTAACTCCTTCCTCAATAATATTGTAACAGACGTTGGGGGTCTTTGCGATTGAAAAATTTGTGGCCATAAGAAGGACTACGCAATTTTTCTAAAACTGATAGAGTGCTTCCAACTTGATAATCTGACGAACAAAGGACGCTTGAAGGTCGTACAAACGTTCAATATGATCCTATTAACTCCTTCTTCAATAATATTGTAACAGACGTTGGGGGTCTTTGCGATTTAAAAGGTTGTGGCCATAAGAAGGACTACGCAATTTTTCTAAAACTGATAGAGTGCTTCCAACTTGATAATCTCACGAACAAAGGACGCTTGAAGGTCGTACAAACGTTCAATATGATCCTATTAACTCCTTCTTCAAAAATATTGTAACAGACGTTCGGGGTCTTTGCGATTTAAAAAGTTGTGGCCATAAGAAGGACTACGCAATTTTTCTAAAACTGATAGAGTGCTTCCAACTTGATAATCTGACGAACAAAGGACGCTTGAAGGTCGTACAAACGTTCAATATGATCCTATTAACTCCTTCTTCAATAATATTGTAACAGACGTTGGGGGTCTTTGCGATTTAAAAAGTTGTGGCCATAAGAAGGACTACGCAATTTTTCTAAAACTGATAGAGTGCTTCCAACTTGATAATCTGACGAACAAAGGACGCTTGAAGGTCGTAAAAACTTTCAATATGATCCTATTAACTCTTTCTTCAATAATATTGTAACAGACGTTGTGGGTCTTTGCGATTTAAAAAGTGGTGGCCATAAGAAGGACTACGCAATTTTTCTAAAACTGATAGAGTGCTTCCAACTTGATATTCTCACGAACAAAGGACGCTAGAAGGTCATACAAACTTGCAATATGATCTTATTAACTCCTACTTCAATAATATTGTAACAGACGTTGGGGGTTTTTGCGATTTAAAAAGTTATGGCCAGAAGAAGGACTACGCAATTTTTCTAAAACGGATAGAGTGCTTCCAACTTGATAATTTCACGAACGAAGGACGCTAGAAGGTCGTAAAAACTCTCAATATGATCCCATTAACTCCTTCCTCAATAATATTGTAACAGACGTTGGGGGTCTTTGCGATTTAAAAATTTGTGGCCATAAGAAGGACTACGCAATTTTTCTAAAACTGATAGAGTGCTTCCAACTTGATAATCTGACGAACAAAGGACGCTTGAAGGTCGTACAAACGTTCAATATGATCCTATTAACTCCTTCTTCAATAATATTGTAACAGACGTTGGGGGTCTTTGCGATTTAAAAAGTTATGGCCATAAGAAGGACTACGCAATTTTTCTAAAACGGATAGAGTGCTTCCAACTTGATAATCTAACGAACGAAGGACGCTAGAAGGTCGTACAAACGTTCAATATGATCCTATTAACTTCTTCTTCAATAATATTGTAACAGACGTTGGGGGCCTTTGCGATTTAAAAAGTTATGGCCAAAAGAAGGACTACGCAATTTTTCTAAAACTGATAGAGAGCTTCCAACTGCATTATCTGACGAACGAAGGACGCTAGAAGGTCGTACAAACTTTCAATATGATCCTATTAACTCGTTCTTCAATAATATTGTAACAGATGTTGTGGGTCTTTGCGATTTAAAAAGTTGTGGCCATAAGAAGGACTACGCAATTTTTCTAAAACTGATAGAGTGCTTCCAACTTGATAATCTGACGAACAAAGGATGCTAGAAGGTCGTACAAACGTTCAATGTGATCCTAGTTACTCCTTCTTCAATAATATTGTAACAGACGTGTGGGGTCTTTGCGATTTAAAAAGTTATGGCCATAAGAAGGACTACGCAATTTTTCTAAAACTGATAGAGTGCTTCCAACTTGATAATCTGACGAACAAAGGACGCTTGAAGGTCGTACAAACGTTCAATATGATCCTATTAACTCCTTCTTCAATAATATTGTAACAGACGTTGGGGGTCTTTGCGATTTAAAAAGTTGTGGCCATAAGAAGGACTACGCAATTTTTCTAAAACTGATAGAGTGCTTCCAACTTGATAATCTGACGAACAAAGGACGCTTGAAGGTCGTACAAACATTCAATATGATCCTATTAACTCCTTCTTCAATAATATTGTAACAGACGTTCGGGGTCTTTGCGATTTAAAAAGTTGTGGCCATAAGAAGGACTACGCAATTTTTCTAAAACTGAGAGAGTGCTTCCAACTTGATAATCTGACGAACAAAGGACGCTTGAAGGTCGTACAAATGTTCAATATGATCCTATTAACTCCTTCTTCAATAATATTGTAACAGACGTTGGGGGTCTTTGCGATTTAAAAAGTTGTGGCCATAAGAAGGACTACGCAATTTTTCTAAAACTGATAGAGTGCTTCCAACTTGATAATCTGACGAACAAAGGACGCTTGAAGGTCGTACAAACTTTCAATATGATCTTATTAACTCCTACTTCAATAATATTGTAACAGACGTTGGGGGTTTTTGCGATTTAAAAAGTTATGGCCAGAAGAAGGACTACGCAATTTTTCTAAAACGGATAGAGTGCTTCCAACTTGATAATCTAACGAACGAAGGACGCTAGAAGGTCGTAAAAACTCTCAATATGATCCCATTAACTCCTTCCTCAATAATATTGTAACAGACATTGGGGGTCTTTGCGATTTAAAAAGTTATGGCCATAAGAAGGACTACGCAATTTTTCTAAAACGGATAGAGTGCTTCCAACTTGATAATCTCACGAACAAAGGACGCTTGAAGGTCGTACAAACGTTCAATATGATCCTATTAACTCTTTCTTCAATAATATTGTAACAGATGTTGTGGGTCTTTGCGATTTAAAAAGTTATGGCCATAAGAAGGACTACGCAATTTTTCTAAAACTGATAGAGTGCTTCCAACTTGATAATCTGACGAACAAAGGACGCTAGAAGGTCGTACAAACGTTCAATGTGATCCTAGTTACTCCTTCTTCAATAATATTGTAACAGACGTGTTGGGTCTTTGCGATTTAAAAAGTTATGGCCATAAGAAGGACTACGCAATTTTTCTAAAACTGATAGAGTGCTTCCAACTTGATAATCTGACGAACAAAGGACGCTTGAAGGTCGTAAAAACTCTCAATATGATCCCATTAACTCCTTCCTCAATAATATTGTAACAGACGTTGGGGGTCTTTGCGATTTAAAAAGTTGTGGCCATAAGAAGGACTACGCAATTTTTCTAAAACTGATAGAGTGCTTCCAACTTGATAATCTCACGAACAAAGGACGCAGAAGGTCATACCAACTTGCAATATGATCCTATTAACTCCTACTTCAATAATATTGTAACAGACGTTGGGGGTCTTTGCGATTTAAAAAGTTATGGCCATAAGAAGGACTACGCAATTTTTCTAAAACGGATAGAGTGCTTCCAACTTGATAATCTAACGAACGAAGGTCGCTAGAAGGTCGTAAAAACTCTCAATATGATTCCATTAACTCCTTCCTCAATAATATTGTAACAGACGTTGGGGGTCTTTGCGATTTAAAAAGTTATGGCCAAAAGAAGGACTACGCAATTTTTCTAAAACTTATAGAGAGCTTCCAACTGCATTATCTGACGAACGAAGGACGCTAGAAGGTCGTACAAACTTTCAATATGATTCTATTAACTCTTTCTTCAATAATATTGTAACAGACGTTGTGGGTCTTTGCGATTTAAAAAGTTGTGGCCATAAGAAGGACTACGCAATTTTTCTAAAACTGATAGAGTGCTTCCAACTTGATAATCTGACGAACAAAGGACGCTAGAAGGTCGTACAAACGTTCAATATGATCCTAGTTACTCTTTCGTCAATAATATTGTAACAAACGTGTGGGGTCTTTGCGATTTAAAAAGTTATGGCCATAAGAAGGACTACGCAATTTTTCTAAAACTGATAGAGTGCTTCCAACTTGATAATTTCACGAACGAAGGACGCTAGAAGGTCGTAAAAACTCTCAATATGATCCCATTAACTCCTTCCTCAATAATATTGTAACAGACGTTGGGGGTCTTTGCTATTTAAAAAGTTGTGGCCATAAGAAGGACTACGCAATTTTTCTAAAACTGATAGAGTGCTTCCAACTTGATAATCTCACGAACAAAGGACGCTTGAAGGTCGTACAAACGTTCAATATGATCCTATTATTTCCTTCTTCAAAAATATTGTAACAGACGTTCGGGGTCTTTGCGATTTAAAAAGTTGTGGCCATAAGAAGGACTACGCAATTTTTCTAAAACTGATAGAGTGCTTCCAACTTGATAATCTGACGAACAAAGGACGCTTGAAGGTCGTACAAACGTTCAATATGATCCTATTAACTCCTTCTTCAATAATATTTTAACAGACGTTGGGGGTCTTTGCGATTTAAAAAGTTGTGGCCATAAGAAGGACTACGCAATTTTTCTAAAACTGATAGAGTGCTTCCAACTTGATAATCTGACGAACAAAGGACGCTTGAAGGTCGTACAAACGTTCAATATGATCCTATTAACTCCTTCTTCAATAATATTGTAACAGACGTTGGGGGTCTTTGCGATTTAAAAAGTTGTGGCCATAAGAAGGACTACGCAATTTTTCTAAAACTGATAGAGTGCTTCCAACTTGATAATCTAACGAACAAAGGACGCTAGAAGGTCATACAAACTTGCAATATGATCTTATTAACTCCTACTTCAATAATATTGTAACAGACGTTGGAGGTTTTTGCGATTTAAAAAGTTATGGCCAGAAGAAGGACTACGCAATTTTTCTAAAACGGATAGAGTTCTTCCAACTTGATAATCTAACGAACGAAGGACGCTAGAAGGTCGTAAAAACTCTCAATATGATCCCATTAACTCCTTCCTCAATAATATTGTAACAGACATTGGGGGTCTTTGCGATTTAAAAAGTTATGGCCATAAGAAAGACTACGCAATTTTTCTAAAACGGATAGAGTGCTTCCAACTTGATAATCTAACGAACGAAGGACGCTAGAAGGTCGTACAAACGTTCAATATGATCCTATTAACTTCTCCTTCAATAATATTGTAACAGACGTTGGGGGTCTTTGCGATTTAAAAAGTTGTGGCCATAAGAAGGACTACGCAATTTTTCTAAAACTGATAGAGTGCTTCCAACTTGATAATCTGACGAACAAAGGACGCTTGAAGGTCGTACAAACGTTCAATATGATCCTATTAACTCCTTCTTCAATAATATTTTAACAGACGTTGGGGGTCTTTGCGATTTAAAAAGTTGTGGCCATAAGAAGGACTACGCAATTTTTCTAAAACTGATAGAGTGCTTCCAACTTGATAATCTGACGAACAAAGGACGCTTGAAGGTCGTACAAACGTTCAATATGATCCTATTAACTCCTTCTTCAATAATATTGTAACAGACGTTGGGGGTCTTTGCGATTTAAAAAGTTGTGGCCATAAGAAGGACTACGCAATTTTTCTAAAACTGATAGAGTGCTTCCAACTTGATAATCTCACGAACAAAGGACGCTAGAAGGTCATACAAACTTGCAATATGATCTTATAAACTCCTACTTCAATAATATTGTAACAGACGTTGGGGGTTTTTGCGATTTAAAAAGTTATGGCCAGAAGAAGGACTACGCAATTTTTCTAAAACGGATAGAGTGCTTCCAACTTGATAATCTAACGAAGGAAGGACGCTAGAAGGTCGTAAAAACTCTCAATATGATCCCATTAACTCCTTCTTCAATAATATTGTAACAGACGTTGGGGGTCTTTGCGATTTAAAAAGTTATGGCCATAAGAAGGACTACGCAATTTTTCTAAAACGGATAGAGTGCTTCCAACTTGATAATCTAACGAACGAAGGACGCTAGAAGGTCGTACAAACGTTCAATATGATCCTATTAACTTCTTCTTCAATAATATTGTAACAGACGTTGGGGGTCTTTGCGATTTAAAAAGTTGTGGCCATAAGAAGGACTACGCAATTTTTCTAAAACGGATAGAGTGCTTCCAACTTGATAATCTAACGAACGAAGGACGCTAGAAGGTCGTAAAAACTCTCAATATGATCGTATTAACTCCTTCCTCAATAATATTGTAACAGACGTTGGGGGTCTTTGCGATTTAAAAAGTTGTGGCTATAAGAAGGACTACGCAATTTTTCTAAAACTGATAGAGTGCTTCCAACTTGATAATCTCACGAACAAAGGACGCAGAAGGTCATACCAACTTGCAATATGATCCTATTACTCCTACTTCAATAATATTGTAACAGACATTGGGGGTCTTTGCGATTTAAAAAGTTATGGCCATAAGAAGGACTACGCAATTTTTCTAAAACGGATAGAATGCTTCCAACTTGATAATCTAACGAAGGAAGGACGCTAGAAGGTCGTAAAAACTCTCAATATGATCCCATTAACTCCTTCCTCAATAATATTGTAACAGACATTGGGGGTCTTTGCGATTTAAAAAGTTATGGCCATAAGAAGGATTACGCAATTTTTCTAAAACGGATAGAGTGCTTCCAACTTGATAATCTAACGAACGAAGGACGCTAGAAGGTCGTACAAACGTTCAATATGATCCTATTAACTTCTTCTTCAATAATATTGTAACAGACGTTGGGGGTCTTTGCGATTTAAAAAGTTATGGCCATAAGAAGGACTACGCAATTTTTCTAAAACGGATAGTGCTTCCAACTTGATAATCTGACGAACAAAGGACGCTAGAAGGTCGTACAAACATTCAATATGATCCTATTAACTCCTTCTTCAATAATATTGTAACAGACGTTGGGGGTCTTTGCGATTTAAAAAGTTGTGGCCATAAGAAGGACTACGCAATTTTTCTAAAACTGATAGAGTGCTTCCAACTTGATAATCTGACGAACAAAGGACGCTTGAAGGTCGTACAAACGTTCAATATGATCCTATTAACTCCTTCTTCAATAATATTTTAACAGACGTTGGGGGTCTTTGCGATTTAAAAAGTTGTGGCCATAAGAAGGACTACGCAATTTTTCTAAAACTGATAGAGTGCTTCCAACTTGATAATCTCACGAACAAAGGACGCTAGAAGGTCATACAAACTTGCAATATGATCTTATTAACTCCTACTTCAATAATATTGTAACAGACGTTGGGGGTTTTTGCGATTTAAAAAGTTATGGCCAGAAGAAGGACTACGCAATTTTTCTAAAACGGATAGAGTGCTTCCAACTTGATAATCTAACGAAGGAAGGACGCTAGAAGGTCGTAAAAACTCTCAATATGATCCCATTAACTCCTTCCTCAATAATATTGTAACAGACATTGGGGGTCTTTGCGATTTAAAAAGTTATGGCCATAAGAAGGACTACGCAATTTTTCTAAAACGGATAGAGTGCTTCCAACTTGATAATCTAACGAACGAAGGACGCTAGAAGGTCGTACAAACGTTCAATATGATCCTATTAACTTCTTCTTCAATAATATTGTAACAGACGTTGGGGGTCTTTGCGATTTAAAAAGTTATGGCCATAAGAAGGACTACGCAATTTTTCTAAAACGGATAGTGCTTCCAACTTGATAATCTGACGAACAAAGGACGCTAGAAGGTCGTACAAACGTTCAATATGATCCTATTAACTCCTTCTTCAATAATATTGTAACAGACGTTGGGGGTCTTTGCGATTAAAAAAGTTGTGGCCATAAGAAGGACTACGCAATTTTTCTAAAACTGATAGAGTGCTTCCAACTTGATAATCTCACGAACGAAGGACGCTAGAAGGTCGTAAAAACTCTCAATATGATCCCATAAACTCCTTCCTCAATAATATTGTAACAGACGTTGGGGGTCTTTGCGATTGAAAAAGTTATGGCCATAAGAAGGACTACGCAATTTTTCTAAAACGGATAGAGTGCTTCCAACTTGATAATCTAACGAACGAAGGACGCTAGAAGGTCGTAAAAACTCTCAATATGATCGTATTAACTCCTTCCTCAATAATATTGTAACAGACGTTGGGGGTCTTTGCGATTTAAAAAGTTATGGCCATAAGAAGGACTACGCAATTTTTCTAAAACGGATAGAGTGCTTCCAACTTGATAATTTCACGAACGAAGGACGCTAGAAGGTCATACAAACTTGCAATATGATCCTATTAACTCCTACTTCAATAATATTGTAACAGACGTTGGGGGTCTTTGCGATTTAAAAATTTATGGCCATAAGAAGGACTACGCAATTTTTCTAAAACTGATAGAGTGCTTCCAACTTGATAATCTAACGAACAAAGGACGCTTGAAGGTCGTACAAACGTTCAATATGATCCTATTTACTCCTTCTTCAATAATATTGTAACAGACGTTGGGGGTCTTTGCGATTTAAAAGTTGTGGCCATAAGAAAGACTACGCAATTTTTCTAAACTTGATAATCTCACGAACAAAGGACGCTAGAAGGTCGTACAAACGTTCAATATGATCCTATTTATTCCTTCTTCAATAATATTGTAACAGACGTTGGGGGTCTTTGCGATTTAAAAAGTTGTGGCCATAAGAAGGACTACGCAATTTTTCTAAAACTGATAGAGTGCTTCCAACTTGATAATCTGACGAACAAAGGACGCTTGAAGGTCGTACAAACGTTCAATATGATCCTATTAACTCCTTCTTCAATAATATTGTAACAGACGTTGGGGGTCTTTGCGATTTAAAAAGTTGTGGCCATAAGAAGGACTACGCAATTTTTCTAAAACTGATAGAGTGCTTCCAACTTGATAATCTGACGAACAAAGGACGCTTGAAGGTCGTACAAATGTTCAATATGATCCTATTAACTCCTTCTTCAATAATATTGTAACAGACGTTGGGGGTCTTTGCGATTTAAAAAGTTATGGCCATAAGAAGGACTACGCAATTTTTCTAAAACTGATAGAGTGCTTCCAACTTGATAATCTCACGAACAAAGGACGCAAGAAGGTCATACAAACTTGCAATATGATCTTATTAACTCCTACTTCAATAATATTGTAACAGACGTTGGGGGTTTTTGCGATTTAAAAAGTTATGGCCAGAAGAAGGACTACGCAATTTTTCTAAAACGGATAGAGTGCTTCCAACTTGATAATCTAACAAAAGAAGGACGCTAGAAGGTCGTAAAAACTCTCAATATGATCCCATTAACTCCTTCCTCAATAATATTGTAACAGACATTGGGGGTCTTTGCGATTTAAAAAGTTATGGCCATAAGAAGGACTACGCATTTTTTCTAAAACGGATAGAGTGCTTCCAACTTGATAATCTAACGAACAAAGGACGCTTGAAGGTCGTACAAACGTTCAATATGATCCTATTAACTCCTTCTTCAATAATATTGTAACAGACGTTGGGGGTCTTTGCGATTTAAAAAGTTGTGGCCATAAGAAGGACTACGCAATTTTTCTAAAACTGATAGAGTGCTTCCAACTTGATAATCTCACGAACAAAGGACGCAGAAGGTCATACCAACTTGCAATATGATCCTATTACTCCTACTTCAATAATATTGTAACAGACATTGGGGGTCTTTGCGATTTAAAAAGTTGTGGCCATAAGAAGGACTACGCAATTTTTCTAAAACTGATAGAGTGCTTCCAACTTGATAATCTAACGAACGAAGGACGCTTGAAGGTCGTACAAACGTTCAATATGATCCTATTAACTCCTTCTTCAATAATATTTTAACAGACGTTCGGGGTCTTTGCGATTAAAAAAGTTGTGGCCATAAGAAGGACTACGCAATTTTTCTAAAACTGATAGAGTGCTTCCAACTTGATAATCTAACGAACGAAAGACGCTAGAAGGTCGTAAAAACTCTCAATATGATCCCATGCCCTCCTTCCTCAATAATATTGTAACAGACATTGGGGGTCTTTGCGATTTAAAAAGTTATGGCCATAAGAAGGACTACGCAATTTTTCTAAAACGGATAGAGTGCTTCCAACTTCATAATCTAACGAACAAAGGACGCTAGAAGGTCATACAAACTTGCAATATGATTCTATTAACTCCTACTTCAATAATATTGTAACAGACGTTGGGGGTTTTTGCGATTTAAAAAGTTATGGCCATAAGAAGGACTACGCAATTTTTCTAAAACTGATAGAGAGCTTCCAACTGCATTATCTGACGAACGAAGGACGCTAGAAGGTCGAAAAAACTCTCAATATGATCCCATTAACTCCTTCCTCAATAATACTGTAACAGACGTTGGGGGTCTTTGCGATTTAAAAAGTTGTGGCCATAAGAAGGACTACGCAATTTTTCTAAAACTGATAGAGTGCTTCCAACTTGATAATCTGACGAACAAAGGACGCTTGAAGGTCGTACAAACGTTCAATATGATCCTATTAACTCCTTCTTCAATAATATTTTAACAGACGTTGGGGGTCTTTGCGATTTAAAAAGTTGTGGCCATAAGAAGGACTACGCAATTTTTCTAAAACTGATAGAGTGCTTCCAACTTGATAATCTGACGAACAAAGGACGCTTGAAGGTCGTACAAACGTTCAATATGATCCTATTAACTCCTTCTTCAATAATATTGTAACAGACGTTGGGGGTCTTTGCGATTTAAAAAGTTGTGGCCATAAGAAGGACTACGCAATTTTTCTAAAACTGATAGAGTGCTTCCAACTTGATAATCTCACGAACAAAGGACGCTAGAAGGTCATACAAACTTGCAATATGATCTTATTAACTCCTACTTCAATAATATTGTAACAGACGTTGGGGGTTTTTGCGATTTAAAAAGTTATGGCCAGAAGAAGGACTACGCAATTTTTCTAAAACGGATAGAGTGCTTCCAACTTGATAATCTAACGAAGGAAGGACGCTAGAAGGTCGTAAAAACTCTCAATATGATCCCATTAACTCCTTCCTCAATAATATTGTAACAGACATTGGGGGTCTTTGCGATTTAAAAAGTTATGGCCATAAGAAGGACTACGCAATTTTTCTAAAACGGATAGAGTGCTTCCAACTTGATAATCTAACGAACGAAGGACGCTAGAAGGTCGTACAAACGTTCAATATGATCCTATTAACTTCTTCTTCAATAATATTGTAACAGACGTTGGGGGTCTTTGCGATTTAAAAAGTTATGGCCATAAGAAGGACTACGCAATTTTTCTAAAACGGATAGTGCTTCCAACTTGATAATCTGACGAACAAAGGACGCTAGAAGGTCGTACAAACGTTCAATATGATCCTATTAACTCCTTCTTCAATAATATTGTAACAGACGTTGGGGGTCTTTGCGATTAAAAAAGTTGTGGCCATAAGAAGGACTACGCAATTTTTCTAAAACTGATAGAGTGCTTCCAACTTGATAATCTCACGAACGAAGGACGCTAGAAGGTCGTAAAAACTCTCAATATGATCCCATAAACTCCTTCCTCAATAATATTGTAACAGACGTTGGGGGTCTTTGCGATTGAAAAAGTTATGGCCATAAGAAGGACTACGCAATTTTTCTAAAACGGATAGAGTGCTTCCAACTTGATAATCTAACGAACGAAGGACGCTAGAAGGTCGTAAAAACTCTCAATATGATCGTATTAACTCCTTCCTCAATAATATTGTAACAGACGTTGGGGGTCTTTGCGATTTAAAAAGTTATGGCCATAAGAAGGACTACGCAATTTTTCTAAAACGGATAGAGTGCTTCCAACTTGATAATTTCACGAACGAAGGACGCTAGAAGGTCATACAAACTTGCAATATGATCCTATTAACTCCTACTTCAATAATATTGTAACAGACGTTGGGGGTCTTTGCGATTTAAAAATTTATGGCCATAAGAAGGACTACGCAATTTTTCTAAAACTGATAGAGTGCTTCCAACTTGATAATCTAACGAACAAAGGACGCTTGAAGGTCGTACAAACGTTCAATATGATCCTATTTACTCCTTCTTCAATAATATTGTAACAGACGTTGGGGGTCTTTGCGATTTAAAAGTTGTGGCCATAAGAAAGACTACGCAATTTTTCTAAACTTGATAATCTCACGAACAAAGGACGCTAGAAGGTCGTACAAACGTTCAATATGATCCTATTTATTCCTTCTTCAATAATATTGTAACAGACGTTGGGGGTCTTTGCGATTTAAAAAGTTGTGGCCATAAGAAGGACTACGCAATTTTTCTAAAACTGATAGAGTGCTTCCAACTTGATAATCTGACGAACAAAGGACGCTTGAAGGTCGTACAAACGTTCAATATGATCCTATTAACTCCTTCTTCAATAATATTGTAACAGACGTTGGGGGTCTTTGCGATTTAAAAAGTTGTGGCCATAAGAAGGACTACGCAATTTTTCTAAAACTGATAGAGTGCTTCCAACTTGATAATCTGACGAACAAAGGACGCTTGAAGGTCGTACAAATGTTCAATATGATCCTATTAACTCCTTCTTCAATAATATTGTAACAGACGTTGGGGGTCTTTGCGATTTAAAAAGTTATGGCCATAAGAAGGACTACGCAATTTTTCTAAAACTGATAGAGTGCTTCCAACTTGATAATCTCACGAACAAAGGACGCAAGAAGGTCATACAAACTTGCAATATGATCTTATTAACTCCTACTTCAATAATATTGTAACAGACGTTGGGGGTTTTTGCGATTTAAAAAGTTATGGCCAGAAGAAGGACTACGCAATTTTTCTAAAACGGATAGAGTGCTTCCAACTTGATAATCTAACAAAAGAAGGACGCTAGAAGGTCGTAAAAACTCTCAATATGATCCCATTAACTCCTTCCTCAATAATATTGTAACAGACATTGGGGGTCTTTGCGATTTAAAAAGTTATGGCCATAAGAAGGACTACGCATTTTTTCTAAAACGGATAGAGTGCTTCCAACTTGATAATCTAACGAACAAAGGACGCTTGAAGGTCGTACAAACGTTCAATATGATCCTATTAACTCCTTCTTCAATAATATTGTAACAGACGTTGGGGGTCTTTGCGATTTAAAAAGTTGTGGCCATAAGAAGGACTACGCAATTTTTCTAAAACTGATAGAGTGCTTCCAACTTGATAATCTCACGAACAAAGGACGCAGAAGGTCATACCAACTTGCAATATGATCCTATTACTCCTACTTCAATAATATTGTAACAGACATTGGGGGTCTTTGCGATTTAAAAGTTGTGGCCATAAGAAGGACTACGCAATTTTTCTAAAACTGATAGAGTGCTTCCAACTTGATAATCTAACGAACGAAGGACGCTTGAAGGTCGTACAAACGTTCAATATGATCCTATTAACTCCTTCTTCAATAATATTTTAACAGACGTTCGGGGTCTTTGCGATTAAAAAAGTTGTGGCCATAAGAAGGACTACGCAATTTTTCTAAAACTGATAGAGTGCTTCCAACTTGATAATCTAACGAACGAAAGACGCTAGAAGGTCGTAAAAACTCTCAATATGATCCCATGCCCTCCTTCCTCAATAATATTGTAACAGACATTGGGGGTCTTTGCGATTTAAAAAGTTATGGCCATAAGAAGGACTACGCAATTTTTCTAAAACGGATAGAGTGCTTCCAACTTCATAATCTAACGAACAAAGGACGCTAGAAGGTCATACAAACTTGCAATATGATTCTATTAACTCCTACTTCAATAATATTGTAACAGACGTTGGGGGTTTTTGCGATTTAAAAAGTTATGGCCATAAGAAGGACTACGCAATTTTTCTAAAACTGATAGAGAGCTTCCAACTGCATTATCTGACGAACGAAGGACGCTAGAAGGTCGAAAAAACTCTCAATATGATCCCATTAACTCCTTCCTCAATAATACTGTAACAGACGTTGGGGGTCTTTGCGATTTAAAAAGTTATGGCCATAAGAAGGACTACGCAATTTTTCTAAAACTGATAGAGTGCTTCCAACTTGATAATCTGACGAACAAAGGACGCTAGAAGGTCGTACAAACTCTCAATATGATCCTATTTACTCCTTCTTCCATTATATTGTAACAGACGTTGGTTTTATCCCGATTTACAAAATTATGGCCATAAGAAGGACTACGGTATTTTTCTCAAAATGATACAGAGCTTCCAACTTGATTATCTGACAAACGCACGACGCTAGAAGGTCATACTAAGACTCAAAATGATCCTATTAACTCCTTCTTCAATAATTTTGTAACAGACGTTGGTTGTATATTCAATTTTCAAAGTATCAATTCAAATTTTTCCAATAAACTCATACTCAGCTCACATCACTCATACTACAACTCTCGGTCAGGGGCTGGCTGGCCATGTGGAAGTTGCGGAATTTCCGCATGGGCCGACGGCTCTAGGGCCGGTCGGCCTCCCGCAAAAAAAGGTCAACAACTAGAAAAAATAGTTTTTTTGGGCCGGCCCGATACCAAATTTCGTCCTCGAGGGCCGAAATTTTTTCGATTGGGGGCCGATGGTCGGATTTCCCCTACCAAAAAAGCTTGCCAGCCCGCCCCTGCTCTCGGTTTACTGTTTTACATTTTTCGCCGATTTGTGTTCGGACGACAGTGATAAGTAAATCTTAAGGAAAATACCCCTCTTCCTCCCCCCTAAGGCTGTTGCAACCCTTTCCTTTACTTGCGTTTAGAGAGGGGTAAGAAATGAAGGCATAGAAGTATTTTCTCTACGATTCGCTCCTCTCCCGAGTCCGGGAGCTGAGGGGAAAATCGAATTTCACGAATTCATAACAAACATTCAGTTTTTATCGTTGCACGTAATCGTTGCACGATTTTCGTAATTCCAACTGAGATTGTGCGAATATGAAAAAAATGGGTTGAAAATTTTAATTTATGTACATTCGAGATCGCCGTAGCGACTTTTACATGAATGTTCAAAAAAACGTGTACAACACAAACATTTTGTTCGACAAAAATGTTGTCATACTTTACGAAAAATTGTTGGTAATGTTTGCACATTACGAATTTGTTAAGTGAGAATTCTCCTTAAAAAGTGTTGAATGTTCTTAAATTTTAATTGCATGTTGTACTTTATACGAATCTGCATCAAAATGCGTTGGAACAAGTTGAAAATCTAATGAAGAAATGTTAACATGCACACTTTCAAAGTACAAACATTCGCACTTTTCCTCAAATATTCGTTTTTTGAAAGTGTGCATTTTCGTTTTTCGCATTGCGTTTTCAAATCTATTCAATGAACTTTGTCAATAACCAGCAGATTGATAAAGTTCATTGACTAGAATTTTATATTATATGATATTTACTGTTTTATTCAAACTGTCCAATGATGGACAACCTGTCCAATATTGGTCCGGTCTCCCCTTTGAGCTTCTAGCATCCCCTCCCTCACCGGCACCTTGTCTTAATTTCAAAATTCATTTTTAGTGACTCCTCTTTCTCTGCCATTCCTATATCAGCAACGTGTGTCACAAGACAAAGCTA
This sequence comes from Ceriodaphnia dubia, assembly GCA_022539655.2. Lineage (NCBI taxonomy): Eukaryota > Metazoa > Arthropoda > Branchiopoda > Diplostraca > Daphniidae > Ceriodaphnia > Ceriodaphnia dubia. Next base: position 274,135 of record JAKUCG020000117.1, on the reverse strand, counting down.
ACTTTCATCAACCCTTATCATACTCACTTGCCAAAATTTGATAATGCGTTCGCCCCATTCAAACCCAAGACCCCGACTTAGCGCCCTAGCGGCGCGGTACACAATTTCACATAATTAAAATATTCTTGAATTTATGAACACGTGAACCAAAATAATTACAGAAACCGTGAGGCTACCTTCCAAAGCGGCACGCTTTTGCCATAATAAATGCAGTAGAAAAAAAATGTCACGAACATTTTTAAAGCGATTTCCCATTGCTGGCAGACTGTTTAAAATAATCGGGTAATATAAATTGCGCCATGGGAAGCGCTACGCGCATGCATGTTCTTAAAACGATCTAATGAAGTAATACAAGTAAATGAGTAGTAGTTGAACAAAAGCAGAGATTGCCCGGTATTTCTTCTTTTTCAAAATATGCGAGATGCGCGCTTCGTTTGTTTTATGGTTGCCACGTTATTTTATTTTCGTCTGTCACGTCTAAAAGGTCTGGCGGTCTTACCTGGTCCTTTAAATAAGCATATTGTTATTAACATTAGAGGTTCTATAAAACCGTAACGTAATTTTCTATTGACTTGTAATCCCTTTTGGGTTTCTCTCTATGGATTGTTCCGTAATGGAAGTGTTGGAGCACATGACATTCAAATCATCCAAACAAAAAGCCTTGGTTCTTCAACTTTGCAAGGAGCTGGTATTTGGTAATGTTTTATTCTTTTGTGTGGGTTCTAATTTTAAATAAAAAACCTTTTTTATAGTTAGGGCTGTAGAAGATTTGAAAGTTCATCAAGTGGCAGAATTGGATATGGTATATCTCTCAGGAACTTTGTCAGAAAATCAAGACATTTTTGTCCCGGTAGCAGCAGATGCAACTCTGTCAATGAGCCGGATTTCAACCATTCAAGATTATATTCTACAAAAACATGAAGCAAAAAAGTAAGAAACATCCTTCAAAAGACTTGTACTGAAAATACTGAAAACCAATTGCCTTTATAGGCTAACTTTGGCTCTAATGGACACTGATTCAACTACCGTGTTCTTTTGCATCACACCTGGCTTCCTGCCCCCACCAGATTCTCACAGAGAAACTGCTATCAAAGACAAATTAATTCAAGACCAGAATTTTATTAATCACTCATGATAACAAATCAAACATTTAAATAAAACTCATTCAAATACTGCCCAGTTCTCATCAGTTCCTTTCCCTGCTTTCTCTTCTACTACTTTTTTAAGTTGTTCATCAGACACAGAATGGGCCCAAACAGGAATGGCTGTGCTTGGAAGTGTTACTTTTGACATGATTGATTTAATGGTTTCAATTTGGTTGGTATCTAATGGAATGGTGGGCTTCTCAATGCAACTAGCAGCTGATGTTGTGGGTGTATCAACTGTGGACAAAAGGGTATGATAGTTGTGGCTTGTTCTTGTCTGGAATTCCTGCCCATCAAATGTGGTGAACCCAAATTCTATTTCATCAGAATCATCTTCTTCATCCTCATTTTCACAAAGGGAAGTGGGCAGTAATTCATAGCCATTATCTCCAATTTGGGGTTCTTCGACGTCTTCCCCTTCTGTCAGATCTCTACATCAGCAAGAAAACAACTGTATATAGAATAACATGTAGGCTACCAGCTTTCAAATGATACATACCTTTCAGTCAAGGTGCCATGATTCAAGTCATCTGAATGATTTTCGTCCAAGTTTTCGGGCAAACGGCCTGCGTCTGGTTCAGGAGAATTTCTTGTCATTTTCCTGGTGTAAGTGGGTGTACACGAACCGCCGCTGTCAAAGAAAAGTCAATGTTTTGCTTTTCTAGTGATCGATAGCTTACTAGCAGACGGTTTTTGGCGCTTGGATTCGTCTGCTTGGAACCTTTCCGTGCGGAAATTATAGATTCAAAAAAGGAAAATTCTGGTTTTAGGTTTACGTTGCAGGCCTACATGGTCTTCTGTGGCGCGACTGACACGTCGAGTGGTTATGACAATCCTGTTTTTGGACGTTTTGACTCGTAACCTTCCAAAGCTCATTTTCAATTCCAGTCTCCCTGGAGCAAGGATGCATTCTATGGCGTTCATCACAGCACCTGATGAAGAAGTGGCCAAAAATATTGCCCGGTTTGTTTCGTTGATTTATTGCTCTTTTTAAAAGATGAGAATTTTGACATTTGAATCCTTGTAGTGGGCTTGTTACTGAAAAACTGGCTGCCTGTGTTAACATCATCCCCAAGATCATTTCTGTGTAAGAATCATTTCAGAAAGTTTAATCCTCTTGAGACTTCAAACCTTTTTCTTTTGAACAGGTATAGTTGGGAAGGGAAAGTCAATGAAGATGCAGAAGTCTTAATGGTAATAATAGAATCTGACTGTTTTTTTTTTTTCAGAGCTAATTTTCTTTTTTCAATATTTAGATGGTGAAAACTAGAACTTCCAGACTCCCAGAGCTAATCCAATATGTCAAGTAAATCTTACCTTACAAATTATTTAGAGCTACCTAAATAATATTAGTACCCTTGATTTTTCAATCCATTTACTCTAGAGCACACCACCCTTATCAAGTTTGTGAAGTTATATCTACTGAGGTAAATTTTTAATCAAACAAGTATTTTAGTTCTCTGTATACATTATAACCTTTACTTAGATTCTACAAGGAAATCAGCCCTACTTGGACTGGATATCAGAATCTGTACCTGAAAAATCTGAATGATCCATCCCAATTCACAAATAAACTAGTTGAACTGAAAATTGAACATTTGAACTATCCTTGTATTCTGTGCCCAATAACATGGGTAGAATTAGAAATGAGTGGAATCTGTGTTAACAATGTTGCGGAAAAAACAAGTTAGAGGCCAATGTTGTGTGAACGTCCCAATGGATTGTGGATGGCACTGGCGAAGGGTTTAGTCACGCACCATTCGTACCAGACGTGAGTGCGATTGACGCAACGCCAAAAGTGCGTTTCAAGGACGTCTCCCTGTTGAACAAGTCAATCACAACCAATTCTAAAGATAAATATAGAAGAGAAATTTACCTTTTTCAGGTTGATCGGAGTCTGAAGAGGGAAGAGAACAGGGAACCAGCTGAACATTCCGGGCGAATGTGTATTAGGGTTGATGGAGAGCATCACGTCTTTGTAGAGAACCGTCTCGAAATAGCCGGCAAAACCATGTAGCATGGAATCGCATTTGATCGGGAAGCGACGCACTTCGTATCGGCTATTGTCGATTGGTGTATCTACAAGCAAATCTTTTTTTTAATATTTGAGAAAAAACATAAATATAATTTTTACTCACCTCGATTCGGATGGGTAAAGGTAAATAAGGCTTGAGGTTCGGCTAATTCTGTCCTATTGCGGAAATGGACAACATACGACATCTCGAACGAAGTGTAGTAAGGTTTGTCTCGCTCCCGACAAGACCTTACTTCATTGTACAACTTGGAAGACTGGATTGGACCCAGGAAGGAAGTGTAGCTGGACGGAATGCTGATGCCGTCATCTATAAATTACAGTTTCGTTTAGTCTACATTTGCAATAAGGCTTTTAAATTATGTGGCTGACCTTTTAGGAATTTTTGGGCACCGTCGAGACATTCGGGTGAGAGTTCATTATCACCAAATGAACCTAGCAGCTCTGAAACGAGGATATCTGCCTTTTCAGGTGCATCCCAATCACGCATGTCGCACGAAACGATAGTCACTTTATCTCCCCACTCTTCGTCGGCAAGACATTGAAGCCTATATTTAAAATAAACTATATTAATCGTCTTTATTTGAGGATATTAAATGGTAATTTACGTGACAATGGCGTTGGGATTTTTCTCCACAGCGTAAACACGAATTTTCCTATCTGCTTTCTCGGCAGCCGCTAGTGCCGCGCGAACCAATGGACCACGTCCGGCTCCAACCACCATCAAAGTTCTATTTCAATTTGAATTTAGGTTAATGGTCTTAATTGATGAAGGGGAAAAACTTACATCACTTTAGTGTCCTTTTCCTCCATACTGATTTTATCAAGAATAGCCAAATACATGGCTCTCTGATATTCAGTGTATTTGACAGGATCCTTCTCAAACACCTCATAGGTCTGAGATTCGAGATTGTCCATCAGAGGTTGAAGAGGAAACTGCAGAAAATCTTCGTATCCTTGAGCAAATTGCATGAGCGGATCGGCTTCGTAGCCGACCTAGAAAAATTTCAACCGAACGTTAGGGGAAAATTGGGTGCAATTGGTGAATGTCATCCCTTACTTGCCACAAATGATCCATGTACTGCTGGTAATGCTTGTAGTGCTGATGGCGCTGAGCTCCGCTGATGAGAATTTGGGCTTTTTGACGCAAAAATCTCTGAATAGCTACTTGGTGGGCTTTGGCGAGGACAGGGAAACCTTTCTTGTTGGTCATAAATAAATGGGTTGGAACAACAAGTGCTTTGATGGGTTCGCCCAGCCAGCGGTCGAGAACTTCAGCGTCGGGCAGATCGGCCGTCAGTTCCAGAGCCAAAGAAAGTTTCTTCTCAAAGTTTGCAGTGCAGCGAAAGTTGTTCCACCACTGCCAGGTGTCATCAACCTCTTCATCATCTCCCACATCACGTTCAAACTGACTAGATTCATTTTTCGAGGAAATCATGGGCAGGTGCAGCCAAACATGATACCTGGCCTGTTTTTTTGTAATGTCTACAGTTTTATATTTTGAACAGGAAACCATGTAATAGTGAGTTTACCTGATTAGAAGGCACTGCCAACACTTTATTATGCAGTACCCTGGCAAAGTTTGTGTTTTTCTTTCTCAAGGGGACCATAACAGCTGGGAGACCCAAATGGCCCGCAAAGGACAACTCTTGTTCGAGCATCTTTTCAGACTCTTGCCTGAGTATCTTGTCTTCATGATCCAAATCGATATGTGGAGAAATTTTTCCAACAATCAGAGTACTCCAGTCTAAGGCCAGAACCAATAAGTGTTTTATAAATTTATGATTTCAAAATTAATTCGTACCTGAACTATTGAGTATAAGATCAGCTCGAGTGAAAGCGGTAAGGCGGCGTGGTTCTGGATTGGCATTAGAGAAATCTCGCTTATGTCTTGGGTGAGCGATGGGCAGCGAAGCGAAATCATACCTGCACGAAAAAAAGGGTTTCAGTTTCGGGACCACGCGACAGCCAACAGGTGTGAAAATCAACTTTCTGGTATCAAAAATTCAGGGTAATCGAAAATGAAAATTACTTGGCTTCAGTGGCAATTTGAAGGGCATTAGTAATATCTGATGGAGAGACGAAATCAAGACCGCAAGAAACACGTTTTCCTCCTGCCGCCATTTTTTCGTTTTCCTCGTTCAAGTCCGAAAAATGCCGTGTTGCCAGTTGTCATTAATTCGGCGTTTGACGATTCGTGAGAAATGTTTTCCGATTTGAGAATTTCCCGTTTTAAAATGCATCGTCATGTAAATGTTGGGTTAAAAAAACAACAATATTTCATGTAGTCAAAGTAAGACGAAAAAGTTAAGTGTTTGTAGTTGGTTTTCACTCCAAATTGTGTCTAGTCATTAAGGTGCGTCATCGTATCTAAATAAAACGAGTGGATTTTGCTAATTTAAAATATTGTATTAACTGTTTCACTTGGCTGCCATCATTCGGGAGAAGGGGAATGAAAAAAAAAATAAAGAAAAAAAAACAATCGAAATAAAGATATGCTGAAACGCATCAAGTGTTTCACCGAATCGCATCAAAACAACAATTTTTGTGTATGTGTTGAAAATGAAATCTTTTGTAGGGACGAGGTGTATAAAATAAAAATCCAAAATAAAAGAAAAAGAATTGTCCAAACCATCGACAAAAAAGAATGAAATCGATTACAACCCGAAAATTCTCTCTCACAGCACAGGAGGAACCTCTAAAGTGTTGTTTTGTCAACTGCAGAAAAAATGATAATACTACAAACATGACTACACCAAGTGCTTCCGACACTTTTGCCGCTTTTTGTTTTTCTTTGAAAAATAGGACAATTGGCGCGACATTTCTTTTAAGTAGCGTCGTCGAAAATTGGCACGCAAGTTATCCTCTTTAAGTAAAACCGACAAAAGAACGAGATCACGTGCCCGTCGACAACACATGATTTTTTTTTTTGCGAGACAAAACACTGAAAACATCGGAATCGACACTCGAGAAAAACAGAAACTATTTTTTTTCTTTTTTTTTTCTTAAAGGGATATGGCGCTAGACACTAAGAAAATCAAAAGAATGTCAAAGAAAAATGGGCCCCGAAATGAATTTTCTCTCTGTCCGTTGAATCCTGCTCCCGCACGAAGGGGTTTGTTGGCATACTTGTGGTAAATTGGCTTTTTCTTTTCTATTATGACTAGTGTGCGTCACTGTAAAACAATTTCCTTCATCAAAAAAAGGCACATGAAGTTGTCCGGTCGACACCCAAAAATTCAAAAAAAATGTTTGCCACCTGTACGGGAAAAGCTCAGATGTGCGACGGAAGAGAGAAAATAAGGGGGTCCAATTTTAATTTAAGAATTGAAAAAAGACATTTCGCGTGGGACTAGCTGATCACTACATCCATGTCGACGACATCAACATCGAAAACAAAAACAAAAAGAGAAAAACGTAAGACACGACAAATCGATACAGACACAATTTCGCCCGGCTGGGGTGAAAAACATGAAATAGTAGTAGCTTATCTCTCTCTTTATCTCTAATAGAATAATTATGTCAACATAACAATCAACACGTAAAAATAAAAATAAAAAAACGAAAAAAAAAAAAGTGCCCCCTTCCCCGATGTTGTTTTCACGGTCTAGATGGACGAGACGGGCGGTGGACAGGACATTTGTTTTGTTTAGGAGACACGAACTGACAGTGTAGTGTGTGATTTGAACAACGGAGGAGGATTGGTGAAAGTGCACGGACACGGACACAACAAGGACCTGAAAGAAAAAACGGTAAAAAATTGAGACGAGGACGCGGACGACAATGACACAACAAACTCCTCAAATGCCCTGAGAGAGAGAATTTGCGACTTTCGATTTTTTAATTTTTAAATCAAGAAAAATATGGCCAATATATATATATAAGTTGTTTTTTCAAACCTTCATAGAAGGTAAATGAATTTTTTTGTTTTTGTAAGAATTTAAGAAAAAGAGCACCGTCGATATCGATCACATGATATGTGGGGCTATGCAAGATGTACGTGATGACTAGGGCCGTCTCTTTTAGTTTTTTAGTAAAAAATACATAGCTGCTTTCGAATGATTTTGAATAATAATAATAGAGAGAGTAGAAAACCACTTACTACCAAGGGGGACGTCGTTTTGTGTGTGTCCCGTTTTTAAGGGGGTCGTAAAAAAAAGATTTTCTTTGTAAAAAGTTTTGTGTTTGTTTGTGTGTCACATATTCGTTGGCCTCTTATTTTTAATAAGGTTTTGAGGCGTCTTTGGAACGTTTCAGCTGGACTTTGAGCCGTTTGGTGCCGATCTGGAAGCCGTTCATGGCCTGGATGGCTGCCTGCGAGCTCATCGGGTTGTCGTACGACACGAAACCTGTTAGGTAAATAATTAGAAAATTAGCGATTGATAATAAGAAACAAAAGCAGACGGACGAACCGAAACATTTGGAGAGATTGGTCTGTTTGTCGATAAAGACTTTGGCCGATAGGATGTTGCCGAAGGGTGAAAATGCCTGGCCGAGGTCCGTGTCTCCAAATTCTTGGGGCAGGTGATAAATGAACAGGTTGGCTCCTTCTGGCCCTTCCTGTTGGCGCAATCCGCTGCCAGTGACGCTGCCGCTTCCTCCTAAAGGACTGACACTTCCGCCGCCACTGCCTCCATTCATCACTTGGCCGGCTCCAGCGAAATTGGGAAATGCTGTCGAGAAAAGATTTAAATAGACGTTTAGATTCGTTGTTGCCAAGTGGCCGATTATTAGGACGAGGACGGTTGAAAAGCCCGTGTGATTGTGCAATGAAGAGAAATGATCAATTTTGTTTTAAAATGTCCGGTTTCGGTGTGAGGGGCACCTGTGGTAAACTGTTGAATGCCGGCCGTGTATGCGTTGGCCAGGGCTTCTAGGCCGGCAGCGGCCGCAGCGGCAGCCGCCGACGTTCCCAGTCCGTTGATGGCCGTTGTGGCTGCAGCGCTTCGTTGCTGCTGCTGACTCGTCTGTTGCTGTTGTTGTTGTTGCGTCGACGGACACGTTTGTGACTGCACCAAACCGGCCAGTTGATGGCCGATGGAATTGTTGGCCTGCGCCGCAGCAGCAGCCGATCCTGTCATAATACGAGGATATTTGTTCTCTTGCTTCTTTTCTTTGTTTTTTCCATCAAAGATACCATCCATGCGACAAATAAAAAAATAGCGAAAACACAAAGAGGAGCTTGGCATTCTTCTACTACGATGGAGATCAGTCTAAAAGGATCAACCGAGTGGAGCGCGTGCACAATTTTCTTCTTTCTTTGGGGGGCCGTTTGTCACGAAGAGGATTACATGGAAGCATTTGCTCTACCCGACCGACATTTAGTAACAAAAAAATTGATCATTTCTCTTTGTTGCCCAGAAATAAACAAGCCGAAAGGATGCAGTCAGTGTCAAGCAGAAAAAAAGAAATAACCGAAAAAATAAAAGATACAAAAAACAAACTTACCGACAACTGGAGCCCAATGGCCCGGTGAAGCCGTCACGGGTACAATGACGTCTCCGTGCGAAAAAGCTGCACAGGGATATATTTTTTTTTATTGGGGGAAGAATTTGGGAATTTTTTTTTTGCAGGCACCATAGCACACCACACACCCAATATACGTCCGTATAAATATATATGTACAAATAAGATGAATCAATAGAGATATAGGGATTTTTAAAAAATGCAGGCAGAGAATATAGAAAAAACCCGCAACCATCATGTATAAACATGCACCAGTGCATCAGAAGAAAAGATCCCCCAAAGACGAAAAAACATTCGAGACGCACCTGAACCGAGTGATGGTAATCCACCGTTGCCGTTACTGGCGATGGCGGCCAAAGCGGCCAAATTTTGCATGTTCATGGCGTTGATGTCTACGGTTTAGGAAAATAAGAGAAAAAGACGTTAATGAGATTGAAATGAGGATTAGGACGTGGGGATAATAATACTACCAAGAGAGCCAAAGATGTTTTGACTGTTGAAATTGGCCAAAGCGGCTAAACTGAGACCGGATGCGGAATTCAAATCGGCGGCCGAGCCGGGACTGCCGTTGCCACTCAAACCGAGTCCAGCTTGGCTCTGTAAATTGGCCAGGCTCTGCAGAGCGGCTTGGGTGTTGGCCAGAGAATTCTGCGACGAGGCGGCCAGGAGCTGCTGGACGCCAAGAGCGTTGAGTCCGCTTAATTGCGACAAGTTGCCGCTCCCATTCGACGGCAATCCCTTGATTTTTTCCAACCAAAATAATTGAACAACGTCGTCCATCTAATCTATCATAGTCATCGGCCATTTACAATTACCGTGAGGTATTGCGGAGGCAAATTGTTGATGCCCAGTCCGCCCCAAATGTTGGTCGTCGTCGACACTTGGTGGATCCTTTTCTGGTCCTTTTCCTTCTGGGTATCGGCGAATTTGACGACCATCGGTGAGGAACATCCCTGTTTTTTATGATTGAATACTAATTGTTAGTGGACATTCCGACCGGACAGAAAGAAACGGAAAAGCCACGAAGAAACACGGAACACGGAGTTAGTGCGTTTCGGCGTGACGTGAGAGCCAGGGGGGGGACTTACACACCTCCATCGTTTGTGAGTGATGCATCGTCTTGATGGCAGTGACGGCGGACTGACGCGACGTGAACGTCACAAAAGCACAGCCTGCATAATTGGATGGTAAAGAGAAAGACAACAAAGACCAATCACCCACCATCGTTCGTTCGTTTCACATAGAGATAATATATATAGAGAATCAACGTGTGGTAGTTAGTCAAACGACAGCTAGATGGTGGTGCTAAAAAAAAACGGAGTCAAAGAAAGGGATCGAGACCTCGACTGATGTTGTTGTTGTCTCGGAGGACGGTGCACTCTTCGATGGATCCGTAGGCGCTGAACATGATGCGCACGTCGTTCTCGCTGATCTTTTTCGACAACATGCCCACAAAGAGTTTCCTTTCTGTACAAGAAAGAGAGAAGCGGATGAAATGTGGGTTTCAATTAAAGAGATTGCCTAGTAGTATACAGTACCGTTGCGATTCTCGCTGTCGGCCGGTTTCATCTGGATTGGATGGTGCATCTAAAAAGGATCGCAAGGGAGAAAGAAAGAAAGAGACGCCATGAGCCAAGAGTCTCGGTCGTAAATCATGATGATATAAGCAGATCCACCCCGCGATCTTCTCTCCCCCAAGCCGCACACACTTTCTTGATGATAAATAAATCAATAAGCGCGGCTAAAGTAGGCAGCAGCAGCCCAATATCGATCTCTGTGTTGGCCCTAGCAGCATCTTCTTATCTCGTTATATATACATAGGCACGACGACGACAGAGACGGAGACTAAGTTTCTCTATTGGCTCCTCCTACAGTGGCCCACCTGTCAGTCGCCCATTAAAGCCCAGCGCCACCACCGCTTAATCCAATCATTTCGTCTGTTACGCTTCCGCGCCGATTTCAGATTAGTCTCTTGTCGTCGTCGTCGACGAAACAAACTCTTGGCTCGCTGCCTAGTTGGCCGCTGTCGTCGTCGCTTCATTAGGCAAATTTCAGAACTGGAAAGAAAAAGAGAAAAACTCACCCCGCTCAGCGTTTTAATGTTGTGCATGTCGTTTTGGGCTTGAAGGGCGTCTTTCCTCTTGTAGAACGTCACGAAACAACAACCTGCCAAAAGAGCATCAACAGAGATGAAAATGAGATTGAGGTTTTAGTTGAGGGGAAACGCGGGACGGCGGTCGCTATGGCAACGCCGGGGCAGAGAGTCAAAAAGAATCAGGCGCGCTTAATACGCCTCGGGGGAGTCGCAAAGTTACTCCTCCTCCTCTTCTGCCTTAATCAAAAGAGATGTAGTCGTCGTCGTCGGATGACTGGGATATGGCGTCTCTGCTTTTGATCCATTCGAGTTGTGGAGGGATCGATCCTGTTGGACGCTGTTCAATTATTCGCGTCAAACGGAAAGCGACAAGTCGATAAATGAGGCCGGAATGCGTCGTCGGAGTAGAGTGGACGGCGGATTGATTCGAATCGATTGAGACTGTGCAAGAGAAGTAGAAGAGAGAGACAAAGAGGCTCACACTCGACAGCCCAGCTGTTGGTTCGGAGCTCCCGGAGAGTGGGAGGGTCGATGGATCGATAAGATCCGCGCGGGGCTCCCGACGACGACGACGACCAGTAGTATAAGGGTAGGAATGGAGGGAGGGCGCCTATATAAAGAGATTGGATCCGTCAACTTCCGTCGCCTCCTCCTCCTCCTAGGCAGCAGCCGAGGGGATTGTCATCATCGACGCGACTGAAAAATCGATAAAGAGACGATGACGTTCCGCATGGCCATTTCTGACTTTTTTTTTCCCTCCCGTCCTAGCAGACGACGTCGCTACTTCATTAAAAACGGCAGCGTTGCCGTGGTGATTTCATCTCAAGAGTTTCGAAATTCTAGCGTCGCGGTGCAATTACGGAAGGGATGTCGACGACTGTGGAGGCGACAAAGACGTCGTCACTATGGCGACGGGACGGCAGACGAGAGCTAATCACGCGTCTTTCTCCGCACACTCTTGGCGGTCTCGTTACGGGCTCCTCTTGTCTTCTTCCAAGTTCTTCTAGAAATAAATCTCTTTTCCTCCTCGCCGGGAGAGATCATCAATCGATAGTTTAATGGACCGAATAAAAGTCTAGTCGCATTACACGTCGCTTCAATTTGGTGCGGTCCGGCTAGCACGTGCTAGTAGCCCAAGATATCGTCAGAAAAGAAAGAAGAAAAAGGGGAGGCCAAAGGCAATCAGATTTGCCGCTTGGGAAATTGACGAGACGTGTAGAGCGAGTCGGCAGTCCGTCGTCCCTTACAAGATCTACTACGCTATAGTCTATATATTCTTTTCTTTTTTTTCTCTTTCGTCTCTCCTCGGGACACAAAGAACCGGAAGTTAATTCTATACCTGCCGCTGCTGCGACTATATGGGCATCAGAGAGGGAGCCAAATGGATCTCCAATGCGGAAGTAGCTCGTTGGCCCTTTTTTTTCATCTTTTTCTGCCTGACGCGGCGGCCGAGCGCTGCCAAACGGGCAAAGAGAGGAAATGTTGAACGACGGTAGGAGAGAGAGAGACTGGAACACCGAAATAGCTCATGGAGCGATCCAGACGCAAAAGGGGCCCCAAACTGGCATCCAGCCACCACCACCGACATTCTCCCCTTTTTGCTTTGCTCTCTTACGTCCGTCTATATATTTTTGGCCGCCCCCAGTCGTCGCTTAGAGGAGTACTAGTCCCCCTCCATCTCTCTCTCTTTTGGAATAATAAATACCCAAGACAAAAGATCAGGTACTGGCTGATGCTGACTCAAAGGATTCGAATCACGTCCGACACGTCGTCGAAACGCTTTTTCGTTGTTGTCTGGTGGCCAACGATCCAATTGTCTTTGCGTGATGTTGTTCTACGGCTTCTCAATCATGCAGTCAATATAAAGAAGAAGAAGAAAGACTAGGCACCTTTACTCTGGCCGGATATTTTGTCACGGAGGACGTTGACCTGGTGGACTTGGCCGTATTCTTCAAACATTTTCCGTAAATCGTTCTCGTCCATGGATCGCGGAATTTGGCCGACAAACATTTTGATGGCGTCGGGATCGGGCTGGTCGGCAACGCGTCCATTCATCCTGTGAAGAAGAAAAGAAGAAAATCAGTCACCTGCACCCCCAACTGCACAATGTCAACAAACAAGACAGCGGCAATTTCTCTCTCTGGCTCGTGTTTAGAAGAACAAAGACCGTTCCGTTGCGTCGTCGGTTTGTGTATACACCAGCAGATCCTGCACGTTGCTGCTGCTGCCAGTGTTGACTCGCTCTCTAAATTTGTTGCGTTTGTTGATTCTAGACAAATTTCCTGTTGCTCTCTCGGAGCTGGGCAATTTCGGGAACGAACGGAGGGAGGGGGGAATAATTGATGCGGGAAAGGCATTGGTCATTCAATCTGGCATATCCGCGCGCCCTCTGCCGTCATCAGATACCTCGTTGAATCCAATTACATCACCACCGAAGAAAAAACTCTCGGACTTGCATTCCACTCTCGGCCATCGATCGACAACAACTTTTTTTTCCTTCTTTTTCTTCTCTAGTAGACCGGAAACAAATTGGACCGCATCGATCGGATGCTGTGCGTGTGCACAGGAAGGAAAAAAAGAAAATCGTCAATTCAAAAACACGAAAGAGAGGGAGAGGGAGAATAGGGTGGAGGGCCATCTGGCAGGGACCCCACCGATGGCCCGACATTCGGCCATTTTCACACGAGGTCTGCTCTGTGTGCTGTACTACTCGTGATTGATGCCAAAGTGGCGATAAGATAACGAAACAAAAGTAAAAAAGTTTTGGCTACGTATTTATATACCTTCCCGATGGCGAATGATCGGCCGAACCGTTTTGACCTTCTTCGTGATTCTGCGGTGAGATCTTGCCGGCTAAAATGTTTAAGGAATTGAGCATCTCCATCTTGGACACACAAGTCTTTTTTCTGTTTGGTTTGTTGGATTGTTGTTGTTCCGTCACGGGTGGGCACACTGGTGTGGGATGTCAGAGACACTAAACGGGCCGAGTTGTCTGTGGGCTTTTCGGTCGCTATCGCAGCGCAGCAGAAAAAAGATAACGACGGGACGACGACGACGATGATATCACGTGACGCGGCTGATTGTCGCCGCCATTGGGAAACGCACTTGCCTCACTTCAAACCAAAAGAAAAACAATACGCCACCGACCTCCACCAAATAACAACACTGTGGCCGAAGCAGAGAAAAAACGCACTGGGAGATCAAAAGAAGAAGAAGAAAACACGCGTTTCTCTCCGTCACCGAGGTGAAAACATGGCCGTGTGCTTTCCTTCTCTCTTAATGACTCGACAAACTTTTTTTTTGCCCGTGTGCCACAGAGTGTTGTTTGTGTTTCCCCTTTTTCAAATAGAAAAACGGGGCGCCAGTTTCAGCCGAACGAGGAAAAGAAAAGAGAAACGACGACGACGACGACAACAGAACGTCCGGTCTGGTCGGAGGCGGGTGGGCGACTGAAAACAGTTTTTCTCTCTCTTCCTCCTCCTACCCTATGGCCTTTGGGTGGTGGGGGGGGAAACGCCAGAGGGCGGATCATCTAGTGAGGAAGCTGGCATTTTAGCGGTGGCGCTAGTATCGCGCGGGAATTTTCGAATAAATACGAGGAGGGAGGTGAACTAGGGAGGCGTTAAGGGCAGATCGAGTATCATTTCCGTATCTCTACCTTTTCGTGTCGTCGTCCTAGTCCTCGACTCGTTTCGCTGGATTATTTTTCCACCCGAAAACGATACGTACCAAAGTTTTTTCCTTTTTTCAACAGCCGAGTTCTCCTGAAAAAAGAAGGGGACCGGAGCAGCTCTTTCTGAAGCTAATATTGACTTTGTAGATTGCGCAGAGAGACGCCATTTGCTGCTGCTAGTCGTCGAAAGAGAGAGAAAGATCTTATCAGAAAGGGACGCACAGAGTCTGTGTGAGCATTATTGACTCGAAGCTTATCAATCGATCGATCGACAAGACGGCGGAGAGCTCTGCTTGTGTATTTTTGCGCCAGGATGGCGACCCGGTCAATATTTGTTGGGCCCAACTTTTGTCCAATGAACCGAAGAATTCTTTTCTTTTCTTTCTTTCTCCAACACGAAACCCGCCCCCTTTTTTGTTCCCCAATTGAATTTCATGGCGGACGGGATCTCAAATGCGACGGCCGTAATGCCACAACACGTACCGACTGAATTAACACACAAAGTCACGCGCAACAACAACAACAACACTTTCCCTGGACTTCCTGGCAGTCAGAAAATATTCATTTTTTCGTTGTTGGGTAGTAGTGGAGCGATCTGGTTGACCGCATCCGGCAGATTGCATCACACAGCCCACCCCCGTAGTTGTAGAGGAGAAACCGTACGTTATGTAAATATACATAGAGAGACAGATAATATGGCTTTTTCTCTTTGTCCTTTTTTTCAAACAAAGTTGGAAATTTTTTCGCGTCCGTCGTTGTGTTTTCTTTTTGATGGGGACACACCCAGACGCGCCATCTCTTAGAATCCTCTCGGCGTGTGTCAACATTTCAGTGAAGAAGAAGAAGAAAGAACATCTCTTTTCTTCTTGAGAAAAGTTTCGTTTGGGAAAAGAAAAGGGCAATAAAATAAATGTGAGCAAAAGGTGTCGTGTTCCGTCCGTCTAGCGCGGCCGTCAATATTGAATTACACGCGTCGTGTGTCGCCCAGCAATAGACGACGTAGCGGGCAGCAGCAGTAAGAGTAGGGAGTGTATATATCCGGCGGATGACGCGACACGGATGAGAGAACCGGTTGAAAGTGGGCGACGACGACAACCATCTTTGATTGGTCGGAAAATCCAACAAGTTGCGATACGAAAGAGCTCAGCAGCTCCGAAAACACGTGAAATCCCACAACCCCAGATGGATGGACCACCTCGTTTTCTCTCTTGTTGATCCCTCGGTATATACGTTCAAAGCGACGTTGATCGATTCCGATTACTGTCGTCACGGCAACGCAGCATCACTGGGAATACACAACAACAACAACAGTATAACAGTGTACAGTTGAATTTGACCACTTGTTTATAAAGACCCAACAACTCCTATTGAATCGGCTACTACACAATGACATTAAAGGGGGCCTAATCATTCCACTGGGACGCCTCCCCTTTTGGTGGGGGGAGGTTTTCACCTGATTGAATATTCCCAACCAAGGGGTGGCCCCCCTATCCACTTGAAAGTCTGGCACGTTGGGATGACGTTAACAAGCGACTTACTTTGTTGTTGCCTTGACGATCGAGTGCCGAGCTGATAAAGCGGGATCTTTCCAGAGACGGACAGAGGCCAATTTGGAAGCGTTCCAAAAAAACTCGTAGAAGAAGATGTCGTCGGCTTCTAAAATACGGTGGAAAGAAAAAAATAAACACTGTCCAATTATCTTCCGTTGAAGAAAATAACATTTTCTTTCGAATCGATTTTGTCGGATCCGAGTTTTTCTTTTAAAAAAAGAGAGAAGGAAGGGAGGGTCTTTCCGGATGAGGATCCATCTAGATGGGCGAGGGGTTGTAGGAGATGGATCCGCATCCAACTGGATGGGTTTGGACGGTTCAGGGGAGTGGAAAGAGAAACGACGAGCTCTGTGGCTATAAAGCGTGGTGGATTCGGATCGATCCGGCTACGACGACGACGCTGCCGCCGACAACTGGATTTTCTTTTCTTTTTGGCCTTCCAACGACCCCGAGTTGGTCATTAAAATCCGTTGTGTCTCTCCACACACAACCCCAATCAAAACTAAAGGGAAATTCCACTAGACTTGATAGAGCAACCCCTCTTTTTCATGGGGTAAGACGCCCCCAGGGATGTTGTTGTTGTTGTTGGCTATTCATAGAAACACAAAACACAAAAAAAGACGCACCGTGAACTGACGATCTGGTCGACGGACGGCATTCGACTGGACTGAACCCGCGGCCCAAATCATTTTCTAGAGATCTGTCTTGAAAAAGAAGAAGGAAGAAGCCTAGAGGCTAATGGACGATATCACGAGACAATCACGGATGTCATCGACGCCAAAAGTCACGCGGTTCGTCGTCGCGGAGGTCGCCTGACATTATCAATCGTCTTTCTTCTTCTCCAACAAATACTAGTAGGTACATCTATTTTTCTTTGTAGCCGCCCTGAAAGTATCGATCGGTTGACGAGCTCCAGGCATTCCCCCCCTGGAGGAAGGCGAGTTTTGATTGCATCCGCCGTTATTTTCCAGGAAGGAGAAAGAAATCTTAATGACCTCAAAGGTAGTCGCATCATGTAATTGACTTTGATGGAGATGGCAGAGGTGATCAGCTACATCACCGTCACTCACTTTGATGACGGTGTGCCTTTTTCCAATTCGATTGGCTCCTTTACCAGGAAGAAGAAAAAGTCGGAATCAGTAGCAGCCCAATTAGAGCGCGTCTCTCTGATCAGCGTCAATCATCCAGTTGAGTCTACTAGGCAGCAACCATAAAGAGATCGATGACTACGTGACTCGCATCCGCCTCTTTCGCTGTGTCATCTTTGGCGCGCGGACAATGCCTACTAAGAAGGAGAAGAAGAAGGGCCAAATGATTACCAGTAGTCAAATCCAATTCCTACCGTATTTCCTTTGATCTTTGCTGCGTCGTAGTACTCGTCGAAAATAGAAGAAGAAATCCATCGATTTTGTGGACCAGGCAGAAATCGCCATGGCAGCCGTTAAACTCCTCCCCTTTGAGTACATTATTCAAATCCAGCTCTCAGACTGTCGTCTCGTCTCATTAAGCCCACACACGGACACGACAATGCTCTCAACTTGGCTCTTCCGGAGGATGCACCTGACCCCTCCAACCCTCCTCTTCGATGGCAAAGGTATATAAATCGGTAACGCACAAGTTGTTGTTTGTATCGAAAAATCAGCTGATACACTATTGATATACAACAGAGAGAGAGAGAGAGAGTAGTGGGTATTGATTATTGACGCCGACGGAAGCTGCGTGTCGCCCCCTCGCTGTTCGTCGCTATGGTAACCGGCGTCGGCAACAAAGCGGCTATTCGATTCAAAAACACCAACGACGAAATTATTGATGACATCCAAAGCTTCGTCTACATCTTTAAATCAATAGAAGGACGATGCTAGCGACGTTCATCGTCTCATCTTTTATTTGTGTCCACGTCGGATGACGAATCGATCCAATTTCGTCTGCTGGTGCTGGCCCGTACGTAGAGAAGAGCCGGAAGAATTCGATGGAAAAAGAACTTGTTGATTCAAACACTCGTCCATGTGTCGGTTGAGAGCGACTTCACCGTCGGATGTTCGCCACTCGTGGCAGACTGGACAGGTGAACAAGAGAGGACTCGTCGTTGTTCCGTCATCCAATTTCCTCTTCTTCCATGCCCGGCACTCGGCGTCCTCATCGGCCCGCACCGACAGCAACTCGCTCAACGTTCGTTGCTTCCCGGAAGAAGAAGAGACGACGCCACTTCCTCCCGACGACAATTGCGACATGCGTACACCCAACAGGCGTAATCTCTGTTCGCCCGACGCAGGCAGTAAACGCAAAGCGGCTTTGGCGATCAATTCGCCATCTAGCGTCGATTCCATCAATTGCGTGACGCGCGTTTTGACGTCGAAATTGTCCGTCTTGTATTTCAGCGTCACGGATTTGCCCGTCAGAGCGTATCGCTCCAAATCTTTGGATAAATCCGAGCTCAACTGGCGGATGATGACGCTCAATTCTTCACGATCGCTCGTCGAACGAAATGTTGTCTCGCAGCTCACAGACTTGCGCTCAGATCCTTCACTCGAAGAAGAAGACGATCCCTTTTGTAATCGAAAAAACGTTGATTGAGCTACTATTCCGATCGGATAATGCCTTGTTGTATGTAATATAAAAGGACTTACGCCGATACCCATCGCGACGCGCAGAAAGTATTCGTAGCTGCACTCGGTAAAGAGGAGGTACAGCAATTCCCTTTTTTCCCACATGTCCCGGCAGGTGGAAACACCCAAAGAGCCCAATAATTGCTCAGTCACGTTGCCAATTCCACTGATTTTGCGGATCGGTAAATCTTTGATAAATTCCATAACAGCTTCTCGACTGCTTTCTAGTAAAAATTGGCCGTTGGGTTTGTTCCTATCCGAACAGACTTTGGCCAGCATTCCTGTATTTAATAAAATTATTTTAAATTGTAAAAAAAAAAAGAAATAAAATTTAAATGAACCATTTGGAGCGATGCCGGCGCTGGCGGTCAATTGCGTCGATTCAAATATCCTACGTCTCATTTCCTCGACGGCTTGCGACGACGTCATTTCCATCCCGGCGTCTCTTCGGGCGTCGAGAAAGTTTGTGATGTCTAAATAAGCCTCGTCGAGCGAAGCGGCGCTAAACTCGGGGTCGTAATCGGCGAAAACTTTCTGCACCTGACGGCTCACTTCCGTGTACTTTGGAAAGTTTGTGGGGACAATCACGAGTTCAGGACACAACTTTTTCGCCTGTGGTGTTGGAATTATACAAGTTCTTTGATGAGAAATTTTTCATTCATTGAAAATGTACAGCAAATTTATAAGTTATTATTTACTATGAAGCCAGGCATGGCTGCCCTCACACCAAATCTTCTGGCGTGGTAATTTGATGTTGTCAACATTGACTGGGATCCAACTGCCATTGGTTTATTCCTGAATGAAATCAACTTGTTAATATGTACTTAAGAATAAGAATAAGCAAATGGACTTTAAATCGGGTAAATCCCTCATCTCCACGGCTGCATAAAAGGCATCCATGTCCACATGGACCATTGTTCGAGTTAAATCTCTTGTTTGCTCCAACTTTTGGGCCAAGCTGTCCATCTGTGATAATCAAATTACCAAAGTTCACAACTATCAAGAAACAAAAGTAAACTTCAAATTGTGTTACTTTTGCCCTGGCTATTCTCTTTTGATCCTCGGTTAACTTGGAACTGGCCAACTTCATTTCAGCAATTTTGGTGTTGATCCTTTCCTGATTTTTCTGTTTGTGCTGATAAAACTTGGAACCCTTTGACGCCTCTTCGATGATTTGATTAATCTTGACCGTGTCTAATCCTTGCATTCCGGCCTTGTGGTCGTTCAATTTCATAATTCCTAAATTGTCTTGAGCACATTTTGGGATTTCTAGGGGAGGATTTTCGGCCATTTCTTTTAAAAACACTTCGGAATTTTCCGACACGTTTGGCGCGCACATAGGGGATTTTCTATTTACACAAGCATCAACGCCATCTATGGAGGTGCAAGTCCTCAACAATTTCGACTTTTTTTTAAAATAGCGCGGCCAACCCGAAACTTGGAAACGTGAATTCTATTTGTAAAAAGATAAGACTAGACACAGCTGCCATGCCATACAAAAGAGAACACGTTTGACAAAATAACATACAGCAAATTGAATACATTAGGTGATTTTATTCAACTGTCTGCCAGCATTGGAAATCAGATTTTGGAAGGCTGTCTAAACTTGAATTGAACTGAAACTGGCAATGCATGTGACAATATAAACTTATATTACTTTAATTACTTTAAGAACTTATTGAACCAAACTTATTACAAATAGATACAAAGGCATGCAATAAGTTTACAGACTACATGACTGAAACATATAATTTGACATATGACTAATAATACAAAGGAGGCTCAGCAGAGTGCATTTGGAGTCTATCATGTTGTATTTGTCTCCCCTGGTCTATGGTAGAAAGTGTTGGCAGACTCATAGGCAGTTCAAGGAGTTCACTTTCATACTTGATGATATTTTCCGCCTCACCTAGATTTAAAGACTGATTAAAAATACTGTACAAGCGGTCGAAATTCGATTATTTTCCAACCTTTGATTCTGTGTAATTTGTTTCCATAGGCCAAATCTGTTTGGTAACCAAGGACAAAAGTTAAGGGTAAAAGCGGTACGAGAACGCCAGGTGTGCGGGAACGACGGTAGCCAGTTATCATAGCTACAGTAGCAAGAGCATAGAAAGATCCAAACCAATTCAGCATTTCTCTTGATCGGGCAATTTGCAAGGCCACCCTACAGTTCAAAAAATGGATTTTTAAAAATTTTAACACAACTTCAACACCACTATTTAAGCTTACATCCTTTCTCTCATCTGATTCTGCATCTGAATCTGCCTTTCTAACTATATACGAGAAACAAAGTATTAAAAGTGATTCATTCAATGTAATAGACCAATGAAACTACTCACTGTGATACAATTCATTTCCAACATGAAATCTTGATTGCTCTTGATGTTTTTTTCTACGGTTTTGGAAACAAAGCCACCCATTTTGTTCAATTTGTGCGATTGCTAATTTTCCAGGATTGTTTGTGTGAAGTATTGGCTAGCAGTAATGGTAAGCATAAATTGGTTTAGTCTTATCTTACACATCCCAATGAAAAAAATCTTATCTTGCACTACCTGTACACCCCAAGCACGTCCTCGCCAATTATACCGATGAAAAGTGAGAATCTGTTATCTTACATTCGATATTTTTTATCGTGTTTGTTTACGTTTAAAAGCCTTGAAAGATCGTCATCGACTTATTTACTCTGCTAGCAACGCCACCTGTGAGAAGAAATCCATGTAATTAAAAGTGACATCTGTCGTTGAAGCGGGAAAACGAATACGGAAACGCATTGTAGACGACATTGGATCATTTTGAAACCACCACTAGCTGCATTTTCATTTTGATCCACCGTTTTTACTGTTTTATATGTGGTGAACATGTCAGATAATGACAATATCGATGTGTTGGAGGGATCAGCACCCACAAAAGGTGGAATTGTAGTTCGCAAGAAAAAAGATAGTGCCAAACTTGAAGAAGAAGGGCCCAAAGTATCTTTGCTTGGACTGGACAAGCTTGCTGGTAAGCCGCATTATTTTTTTTGTATCAAATAGTGAAACTGATTCCTTTGATGATACAGAGCAGAAACGAAGGCTGAAAGAAGTCCTACTCCAAGATTTGAAAGATGAGGCTGAACAAAAGAAACTTGATGAGGCCTCATTTCAGAAGCCTCATTCCAAGGTCGACAAGAGAGCTCTCCGCTCATCAGATGAAACACCTACATACACAGGAGGTGTCTCTGATGAAGCCAGGAACAGACTGGAGAACAGGCAACAACGTGATAAACAGCGTAAATTTCAAATCACATCAAAGGTATTGTCCTTCATTCTGGTTTACACATACATCTTAACCAAAAAGATTTGTCTTTTGTAGTCAAAAAATGACAAACGTAGGGATGAGAGCCCAAAGTTCAAGCGCCCTGGTGATAGAAGAGATGACAGAAGCGTTAGAGATGACGTCAAACGATCCAGGCGTTCAGACAACGGATGGGAATCTCCCCGTTTCCGGGACGAGCCTTCGACACCCAAAATTCACGTCCCTGGTACACCTTCGAGGTCGAGCTGGGACGATGATGATTTATCAGCCTCTAAAGGCTGGGAGAAAGATTTGGCCGAGAGGAGAGAACGACGGAATCAAGCAAACGGTGGCTCGTCAGAGCGTCGTGACAGAAGAGGCGGTTCCGACTGGTCCGAAAGAGGAGATCGACGGAGTTCCGATTGGTCCGAAAGAGGAGATCGGCGCAGTTCCGATCGTTCTGAGAGAGGAGATCGCAAGAGTTCCGATTGGTCTGAAAGAGGAGATAGACGAAGCAATGATAAATCCGAACGTGGAGAACGACGAGGTTCCAGCTGGTCCGAACGCAGTGAAAGGATTCCCTATTCTCATTACAAGTATAAAGTTTCTGGGTTTTGTATATCATTATTCGGATAGTAATGTAATTAACTGTTAACAGGAGTACTCGGAGTCAACGGTACAACACGCCGAGGGATTCCGGTGTCGGAAGTTCTGTTGCCACTTCTGATCGACGTAAGATAAAACTTTCAATCCATTTTTAATAATAAACTAATTAAAAAAAATAATTAACAAAAATGCAGCGGCATCACCAGAGGTAGAACTGGACCCAGAAGAATGGGAAGCGGAGCAGAAACGTCTTGATCGAGAATGGTACGGGCTGGACGACGGTTATGATGCTGACGCCAGCCAACCGTTTGGCGGAGTTAGTGAAGAGTACGCCCAGCGCAAAGAAGAGCAACTTGAACAGAAGAAGCGCAAACGCGTATCTGCCAAACAGAAACAGATACAGAAAGACAATGAACTTTGGGAACGGAACCGAATGTTGACGAGTGGTGTCGTCACCACGATCGACGTCGATGAGGATTACGAAGAAGAAGCCGAAGCTCGCGTTCATCTTCTCGTTCACAATATCGTCCCACCTTTCCTTGACGGACGTTATGTCTTTACCAAACAGCCAGAAGCCGTCGTGCCCGTCAGGGTAAATTCTTAATTACTTGAAAATATTAGCCCAGCAGTTGATCTAAAATTTCCTATTGTTCAATCGACAGGATCCGACCTCCGATTTGGCCATGGCAGCTCGTAAAGGTTCGGCCTTGGTTCGCGTTTACCGCGAACAGAAAGAACGAAAAAAGGCGCAAAAGAAACATTGGGAATTGGCCGGCACCAAGATCGGTAACATTATGGGTGTAGAAGCACGTCCTGAAGAAGTAAGTGTAATAAGCCATAATTCCATTCAACAAATATTTAAACGATTAACTCAATAGGATGCGGGTGCTTTGGATGAAGCTACGGGAGAGACAGACTACAAGACGAGCCAGCGGTTCGCTGAGCACATGCGGGATACGGACAATGCCGCCACTGATTTCTCCAAGAAGAAGACGATGCAACAGCAACGACAGTACCTGCCCGTCTTTGCTGTACGCCAACAGGTATGTCGGCCAGCATTTTACAATCCCTTCCATCATTCTAATGGTTTTATTACACAGTTGTTGACGATTGTTCGTGAAAATCCGGTGGTTATTATCGTCGGTGAAACGGGTAGCGGTAAAACGACTCAGCTGACACAATACCTGCACGAAGATGGTTACAGCAAGTAAGAGTTTTTCCAGCCAATTTATTCATTCGAGTCGCATTTTCTAAATTTAAAGTTTTCGATTCAAGGTACGGAATGATTGGTTGCACGCAACCTAGGCGTGTCGCCGCTATGAGTGTAGCTAAGCGAGTTGCTGACGAAATGGGCTGCACTTTGGGTGAGGAAGTTGGTTATTCCATCCGTTTCGAAGATTGCACCAGCGACGTAAGTTCCATTTTAATTCGCCAGTTAAAATTGAATTTTTAATTCTGATTTTTGTGATGATAGAAAACTATTATCAAATACATGACGGACGGTATTTTACTTCGCGAATCTCTTCGTGAACCCGATTTGGACAATTACAGCGCCGTTATCATGGACGAAGCCCACGAACGTTCACTCAACACGGACGTCTTGTTCGGTCTTTTAAGAGACGTAAGTTGACATTAATTATGATTCAAATTTGATTTTTAATAAATGAATATTGTCAATTAGGTTGTGAGTCGCCGACAAGATTTGAAACTGATCGTCACATCTGCCACGATGGACTCGTCGAAATTCGCCGACTTTTTTGGTAATGTGCCCGTTTTTATCATCCCCGGTCGAACTTTCCCCGTCGATCTGATGTTCAGTAAGAACCCTTGCGAAGACTACGTCGACTCTGCTGTCAAACAGGCCATTCAGATCCATCTGCAACCCACTCAAGGTATAAATCAATCAATAAATTCTCACATTACAGTTTAATTTAACTTCATTTTCTTCTACAGGAGATATTCTGATCTTCATGCCCGGTCAGGAAGATATTGAAGTGACTTGTGAAGTCATTCAAGAGCGACTGGAACAGGTAGACAACGCACCTCCACTATTGGTGCTACCAATCTACTCGCAACTGCCGTCAGAGTTGCAAGCAAAGATTTTCCAAAAGTCGGCCGATGGAATCCGAAAGTGCGTTGTGGCTACCAACATTGCCGAGACGTCGCTTACTGTCGACGGTATCATGTTCGTCATTGACGCCGGATTTTGTAAACTCAAAGTTTACAATCCGCGAATCGGTATGGACGCCCTGCAAATTTACCCCATCAGCCAAGCCAACGCCAACCAGCGTGCTGGCCGAGCTGGACGTACTGGTCCGGGACAGTGTTTCCGTCTCTACACGGAACGACAGTACAAAGACGAAATGCTCGTCACTACACTACCGGAAATCCAGCGAACAAATTTAGCCAACGTCGTTCTACTTTTAAAATCTTTAAGTGTTCAAGATCTCCTTCAGTTCCACTTTATGGATCCTCCTCCACAGGTTCGTTGTTTCTTTATCTTTTTTTCTTTAAATGTCGAGGAAATTTATTGACGTTCGTCTTTTATATCGTGTAGGAAAACATGTTGAACTCGATGTTTCAACTGTGGACCCTGGGAGCGCTAGAGAATACTGGAGCATTAACACCACTCGGTCGTCAGATGGTCGA
Source organism: Ceriodaphnia dubia (assembly GCA_022539655.2). Classification (NCBI taxonomy): domain Eukaryota; kingdom Metazoa; phylum Arthropoda; class Branchiopoda; order Diplostraca; family Daphniidae; genus Ceriodaphnia; species Ceriodaphnia dubia. The sequence goes on along the minus strand of JAKUCG020000117.1, from coordinate 249,037 downwards.
GTTCCCACTGGATCCAGCCCTCTCTAAAATGTTGATCGCTTCCGTCGACATGAAATGCAGCGCCGACTGTCTCGTCATCGGTATACTCTTTTTTACTTCTTTTTCCGCTTTTCTTATATTTATTTATAACGTTTTCTTCTTTTAGTATCGATGTTGTCAGTGCCGGCCATCTTTTTCCGACCCAAGGGTCGCGAAGAGGACTCTGACGCCGCCCGTGAGAAGTTCCAGGTGCCTGAATCGGATCATTTAACTCTTTTGCACGTCTACAATCAGTGGAAAATCAACAAGTAAGCAAATTGTGTAAATTTCACCCATATTTTCATCAACTAAACTCGGCTCTTCCTTTTGCGCAGTTACTCGTCGACGTGGTGCCAGAAGCACTTTATCCACCACAAGGCCATGCGTAAAGTGCGCGAGGTGCGGCAACAACTTAAAGACATTATGGACCAGCTTAAATTGCCTATCATTTCGTCCGGACAAGATTGGGACGTCATCCGTAAATGCATTTGCTCCGGTAAGGTTTCTTTCATTTCAACTTTGAACCATCAACTTAATATGTGTCCGTCCGTCTGTCTGCAGCTTATTTCCACCAGGCAGCGCGGTTGAAGGGTATCGGCGAGTACGTTCATTGCCGGACTGGCATGCCGTGTCATTTACATCCGACCTCAGCACTCTTTGGCATGGGTTACACGCCAGATTACGTCGTCTACCATGAACTTGTCATGACTTCCAAGGTATATAATGATGCCGTGAACAAGTTGTCTCAAGTTTGCGCGTGACTAACCGATTTTGGCGTGCACAGGAATACATGCAATGCGTGACAGCTGTAGAAGCCACTTGGCTGGCCGAGATGGGTCCCATGTTCTACTCGGTGAAGCAAGCAGGTGCTGGAAGAAGTCAAAAGCGACGACAAGCCCAAGAGACCATGTCCACTATGGAAGAAGAGATGAAGCTGGCTCAGGAGCAAATGGTGGCGGAAAAAGAAGAGCAACTGAAACGGGAGGAATCTCTTCGCAAAAAGTAAAATAATTTTTTTTTTAACTTGCAGATCATAATGAATTGATTAACATTTTATTTCGTTTTTATTATTATAGGTCGTCCATTGTTACACCAGGACGGGCACCTGAAGGAACACCTCGCCGGACACCAGGCCGGTTTGGACTTTAGAAATGAATTTTTTTTTGTGTATGTTTCTCGATTGTCTTCAACATTGTGAAATACAAGCAATTGTGTTATTTTTTAATAATATTGAAAATCGCCATTAGATTTTAGTCGTCAGTCATCCAAGCCGAATTCAGCGTCGCTGAAGGCGCTTTGGCGACGCGGCGAATCGATCTGCGCGTTCCAGCCGACACTCGAGCTGAGCCAGCTTAATAATCGTGATAGCCGTGTTAGCGTAATGGAAGAATCAGGGACAACCAGTTGGTAAATTACCGGTAAATATTGGCGTTTCGGGTACGTCGACGTCGCTACCAAAATCGTAAGCCATCTCTTTGTGAAACGCCACGTCCAAACCTATTCGGACAATTAAATCGTGAATGGAACTAACTTGTAAAACACGATTTCTTGTGTACCGATCTGCTCGTCCGATGGTGAGACTCGATGGAGATTAAAATAACGCAAGATGACGTAAAGCAATAAGATGATGATAAACGACCAAAGCATGATGACAATGCCACCCACAGCATTGATCATGAAATCCTTAGTACAAAAGTTTAGAAAAGTTGGATCAACTTTGCTAAAGATAAACAAAATACCCAAATGGTGCTTTTTGATGGGCTGGTAACCAATCCGTTTTCTTTAAAAAGAGGTACACCGAGAAGGCCGAAATAACCTCCGCTGATCTGAATGGCAATCCCGTCAACTACATCATCAACTAGAAAATAGATCAAGCATTATATAATTGACATTATTCATTAAAGATAAAAGTGAATTAATACTTTTAGATATCTCTACCAACTTCTTAACGGCCTTGTAAAATAAATAACTTGAAATTCCTAGAACAAAAGCACCCCAAAAATCAAATTGGTTGCATCCAGCGCAGACGGCGACCTATTAGTAAAGGACAAAAATAGACTATCAATAGATAAACAAGCGAATCAAATTACGGGGTTTTTTGTACCTACCATTCCGATGAAACTGCCGCTTATTCCGTTAGATAAGTCCCAGCATCTTAGTGGTGGCTTCACCACGAACCGATGATAGATTAAAGCCGTGATTGCGCTTGTGATGGCACATATTAGCGTGTTGAGTGTGATTTTAGCGATGGCAGCCCCATCGCCCGGTTGGCTAATCGATCCTTGCGATCCAGCATTAAAAGCCACCATTCCGACGAGAAAAATGAATGACCCCAAAGCAATTTGCTAATGTTCCATCATTAGTAGACATGGATAAGTTTAGCATAAAATATATTACAAACCGGGATAGAGTGAGAAGGAATATCTCTTAATTTGCCATCGGGTTCTAAACGTTCCAAACGCGGACCAGTCATCAGAGCTGCCGCCAAACATGACGCCCCACCCATAGCGTGAACGACACCGCTAAAAGCGAAATCGTCAAATCCTAATTGGTGAAGCCAACCGTTTCGAGTTGCAACCCAATGCGTTGCCACCGGATAAATGAATCCTTCATGAAGATAATTACAGTGTCAATAGAGCGATAACACAATTTTGCAATAAAATTATGGACTGAATTACAACCAGATGTCAAAGCTGTGTAGAGAAGAAAGGCAATGGCCGAAGAGCGTTCATGTACCACTCCGGATGGAATAGTAGCTGCTACAGCGGCAAATGAATACTGAAAGAAGCACAGCGCCATCATTTCGTCCGGCATATCGAGCAGAGCAAAGTGACCGAAACCAAAGAAACCATTGCCCTCGCTAAAGGCCAGCGCAAAACCGGTGAGGAAGTAAGTCAGCGTGCTAATAGCTGCAATTGAAGCACCACATACAGTATAGTCTACTTTACGTTTGAAATCAGGTAGGCTACAAGGGTCGGTATAATAACCTGTGACGATATAATTACGAAATGCAACGTCGACGACATTTTTGGGACGAACACTACCCGTCTCGTAAAATGCAAACCCAGGCTGTAAAACTAACAAAAAATTCGATCTTCAACCAGTTTTATATGTAAATATTAGATCGCCGGAAAACTTACAAAAGACTAAACTGCCCATGATGATAAGGAAGAACATATCCACATTTTTTTTCAATGAATCCAAATCTTTGTTAGTTGTTAAAGTGTAGGTTTGGTTCAGCGTCATCTTGGATGTCGTGCTGATGAGAGACTCGATGAGAATCCAAGGATTGCAGCTAGTAATGACCATCACATCGAGTAAATCGATACCGGGAATTCGGTGACGTCGGATTCCATCAACACCGAAATAGTATCATGTAAAAGTAGTATGAGAATCGAAAGAAAAGAGGTTCATCAGGTACCGGTTTATGATTTAATAAATAGAAATATATAAGAAGGCGAACTTTTGTCGTCGAGCCAAACCCCGAGTTCAAGTTTTCCTCACGCAATGTAATAACTTTCACCCGCTTGCACCATTCACGCAACAACAATATATGCTATTCTTTGCTAAATATTCTACCACTTTTGATTGATTATCCGCTCTAGTCATTTGATTATTTGATGCCTTGGAGCTATTTTTAACTTCATTCATTGTTTGACCGATTCGCAAAATTGCGAAATTGATAGCGAGCTTGTTTCAGATGTTTAAAGAAACATTATGCGACAGTTTTGTATCAAAATTGTATTGACAACTAGTATTTGCACCACAAAAACGCGCATCTATAAACTTACCAACCTCCCCAATGGGACTGTAGATTGAGCCCGTCCCGTGCGGTGATTTAAGCCATCGACTGAATGGGAAAGTCTAGCTGATTGAACAATTACTGTAACATAAACAGTTTTGGTCAAGTTAATCTGCTTGAATAGCCAACAGAATGCGCAGTACCTATCGAAGCGGTATTCGCCGAAGGATCAACATTATTCCACTTTAAACATTCCTTAGTGCAGTAAGCATTTTGCTTATGAATAGTTGTATCCAATCCTGGTTAAATAAGACCGTAGTAAATGCTATGACCTCCAAATAATTGACTTATGAAATTTACCAATATCTTCGGCATCTAAATTTACCCGATGAAGATCAAAGTATCGGAGGACAACGTAAAGAAGAGTAATGGTTCCATATGACCAAATCATGATGGTTATCCCACCAATCGCATTGATCAATAAAGTCTACAAAAAGTCGTTCAATAGTCACTTGTGTAACAAAAGCTCCAAAAATACAATATTCTACTTGTGTACTTGATGATGACGGTCGAAGAATAATGCCTTCGTCTTTGAATAGAGGAACGCAAATTAAACCAAAAAATCCACCACCCGCTTGGACTCCAAGTCCTCCAACAGGATCGTCAACTTGAATTGATAAAAATCGCTTCAATTATTGAATTCGTACTGCTATAAAATCTTGTCAATTACTTTTGCCAAATATTATCGCTTTCTGGGCGGCAAGATAGACGAAGTAGCTTAAAATGCCCACTACTAACGAGGCCCACTTCTGATATTGATTACATCCGGCGCATATCGCTACCTGCAAAGGAAAAGATTAGCACAATAAGTTTACAGAAAAAATCACGCAAAAATTACCATTCCAATAAAACTGCCGTTGACACCAATGTCAAAATCCCATGCGCTACTGGATCGTTCAACAACAAAGCGGTTGAAAACTAAAGCGGTAACTGTGCTGCCCGCTACACAGATAATGGTATTAACAGCAACTTTGGCAATGGCTAATCCGTCTCCCGGGTTCGTAATGGAACCATGAGATCCTGTATTAAACGCCAGCATCCCCAAAACGAAGAAAAACGAGCCCAAAGCAGCCTGCTAAATACCTCAAAGAAACTCAACGATATTAACCGTTAATTAATGAGATTTTACAGGTTTTAAAAAACTAACCGGGATGGAATGGGCGGGAATGCGGTTTACTTTGCCTTCTTTATCGAATCGATCCTGTCGTGGGCCGGACATGTAAGTGGCCGCTAAGCTTCCTGCTCCACCCAGCGCATGAATTAGTCCACTCCCGGCGTAATCTTCGAAGCCCAATGTTTTCAGCCAACCGTTTTCCGATAGCACCCAATAGCAAGCCACCGGATAAATGAAACCTATCAATTTTTTTTGCGCAATAAATACCTAGACTCGTCAACTAATCCAAACTCCTGTAAAGCCATATACCTGAAATCAAGATAGTGTAGCATAAGTAGGCCGTTGTGGAGCAGCGTTCGTGCACGGCACCTTTAACGATTGTAGTTGCCGTTGCGGCCAACGCGTACTGGAGGAAACAATGCGCCATTTTCTCATCGGGTAGGCCGACAAGCGCGAAATATTGCGTACCGCAAAAAACATTGTCACCGCCACCGAATGCCAAAGCGTAGCCCGTCAGGAAATAAAAGATGGTGCAGAGGCCTTGTACATTTCAAAGACAAGTCAGTAGATACAATCTTATATCGTACTTGAATGTCTTCACTTTGAGACTTGAAAACGGGGAAAACTTTGATCAACAAAGACAAATTCTACTGAACAAAGGCGCATGAAAGCAAGTCGACAGGTGCCAAGGGGCTTATTATGTAAAAGAGAATGTAGATAGTTACTCGAGTCGATGTAATTACGAAACAAGACGTTGGTGACATTCTTTTGGCGGACGCAAGCCGATTCGTAAAACGCGAAACCGCCTTGTAAACCTTTGTAGGCGACAAAATTAGACTCGAGACAATTGTAAGCCTCCAAGTGCGAACACAAAAATTTGAATCAAAAGGAAGTGAAGACTTACAAAAGACGAAGATACCCATGGTGATAAGGAACATGATATCCACGTTCTTTTTTAAGGCTGCCAAGTCATCTCGCAATTTCAACTGCGATTGCAAAAGACTCTGATTCATTGTTACTTTTCAAGGAATGAAACTCGGCAAACAACGGCAAAACGCGTCCTACTGCAACTTGGGATCGACGACAAATGCAATGTCTGTTCTATTTCAATTCAATCGAAAATCGATGACATGGTCGGGATGTTAAGGAATCCGAACAAAGAGGGAACCATCAATTATGGACCTCAATCTCCCATACAGAGATTTCATTGGAATAGAGCATTCGAGAGACGGATATCTTTTAGCTCTCGTAGCATCGATTGCCTCTACATGTATACACGCACGTTGAGTCCGATTAGTCTTTATTACGGCAGGTGAGTTAGAGGTCATCACACATTTGTCGAACAAGATTACGACTGTTTTCAAGATGTTGTCATGAAAAAGTATGTTAGGCTACCGTTTACAGACTGCATCATAAATCTACTGGAAACAGAAAGGACGGACAAGCCAAAAAAAAAGTAAAAAAATTTCCAGACAACAATGAAAATTTGGTGAAAATGACCAAGGTGCCATAAAAGGGATTTGAATGTAAAGACAACACTAAACGGTACTTCCTAGCTTCTTCTTTGACTTGTGAAATTCGAACACTTGGAATATTAATTCTCTGCTGATTAGAATCACCTCCAAGAAAACAAGGCGTCAAGACTTAATTTGGCCGCAACACGGCTGTCGTTCCAGTGTAGTAACGCCAAATAATCGACGACCCTCGTTTCAGTTGATTGTTGTGCGATAAATGAGACCAACAATCAGTCCAATTGACGTAGACGGGCATGTGCGGCGGATGACCAGCGGCCAATCCAGACCCAGTGACTGCCATACAAGCCGACACCACATGGAACGGGTATGTCAGGGATGTCGACAAGAACTAAGGGGAATAAAAATGATTAGCACTTAAACCACGAAAAATGACAAGTGGTTTTACCCCAGCGGCGGTCTTGACTGTTGACTTGTAACGTGGGTCTCCGAGTAGGTAGGTGCTAACAGTGAAGCCAACGGTTGAGGCCAGAACAAGAGCCAGAACTTCGCCAGTAATTCTTGGTACGACTCCTTGGAAAAAACCAGGGATACCACTCTCCTGGTAAATTTCCTTTGCCGAAGCAAAAACTCCACTGGAACATATCAATTCAAGGGCAATTAATATTAAAGTACGATAATGTACTAAATATGTAATGAACTTACGTGTACTTTTGTTCCTGGCCAATAAACTGAGCCATGGTCCGTACCGCAATAACATGGAACGGTTGGCTGGCAATAATTGATGCGGTGGTTGCGGTGACATTACGGCAGAGGGTCAACGCAAATGCTGCAAAAGTTTCTTCCTCAACAGGGGTCTCTTCATCTTCTTCATCTTCCTCATTAAATGGGGTTTTCTTCCTATGAATTTCAAAAACTCTTAGATATCAATAAATTGGGACTGTGAGAGTAGCTCTACTTTTCAGTTTTTCCTTCCACGTGAATGATGAATAACTCAGTGGCTTTTTGAAATGCCATGCCCTTAACAATGGTTGCACACATCTTAGGTCCAAGGCCTCTGTAGAGACCAAAAAACCCATCTCTCTTTTTGATGTAGCCAACTAAATAGGTCAAAAAGTGGTTAGGTTTGTGTGCTTGAAGGTGCTCACAACAACAACTTACTGTACTGGAACACTGATGGAAGTCCGAGAGCTGGCCTTCCAAAGAATGTCCTAGTAGACTTAGGGGCTATAGGTTCATGCCCTAACTGAATCAGTGTTTTGGCCAGATCAAGTGGGTGAGCTCCAGTTGCTACTGCACATCGAAACACTATGTTGCTCCAAGATCCTTGCTCAGCACTCACTAAGAAAAATTTACACACACAATTTAAATAGTCCAATTGAAAATTTTAGCTAAAATTACACCTACTGTTTATATTTCGTTGTAAATACTTCGAAAATGTGGAGAGTTTTGATGGCTTTTAGAACTAACGATCGTAAACCACGAAAAACTTCAACCAGCCTTTCCAAAAAATCGAAGCGTCTGCTTTGCAACAGAGACACCGGGACCCCCCCCCCCTCCGGTTTTCCGCTGATTGGTCGTTGTTTGGGTAATTTATTATCGCCACGTAATCATTTCTTGCAATACTTTAAAATAAAGTTAGTGTTTTTATATTAATAAAGGAGATTTGAAATCCAACTTGACACAACCGATTGAAAAATTCAACTTTTTTTCAGATGGAAACAAATGAACAACGATTGTGCAGACGAATAGACGATGTTGTGTTTTCATGGATCTTGAATTTTGAAGATTTTGCTGGTTGAGTCAAAAGGCAATTACATACACCGTGATCGCTGGAAAATAAATAAAAAATGACTTCTAGGTGGAGGCCCAAAAATAGACGACAAATTCTTCAACTTGACGATGAAGGTATAGCTCTATATTTTTATCTTGTGTTCGGGAATTAAAATACGTGGCGCTTCACAGGATCCCAAAGTCCTTCAGTTCAAAACAACACTACGACAATTAATCCCTCTGTACCCGCTCCTGCACCGCCAAATAAGCTACACGCTCTTTTGGGACATTACAACTCTGATGATGATGAAAGCGGTAAGGAGGAAGAAGATTCTGAATTCAAGGATTTCATGAATGAAATCAAATCGGCAGAAGAAACTCCAGCACCCCCCCTTCCTTCAGGTAGATTTCTTAATTTATTTTTTTTTTCAGGAAATGTAGACTTGTATATTTCTATTTTAGTTTGGCAAGAATTATGGGATCCTCAGTCAGGACAGCCATATTACTGGCATACTGTCACGAATGAGTTGACATGGGATAAACCTAAGAACCTTGCTAAACCCCCAGCAGCTTCAAAGCCAAGTGTTGATGGCGCAAAGGTGAAACCAACTGTAACTGCAGAAGAAAAAACTGTTCCACCAGGAACATCCACAATTAAACAAGAGCTTCCTTTGCCATCAGTCTCCAAGTAATTTATTTGACCATATAAAATGAACAAAACTTGCTTAAAAATCCATCTTTTGTAGAACCTTTTCCACTTTACCAACACCTTCAATAGTTGAAGGACCATCAAGTCTCCCTGCTCCACCAAAAGGAGACATGATCAGGAAAGATGACGGGAAAGTGAGCTTTAAAATTGGTGCTGTAGAAAAGAATAATGCCAAAAGTGTACAGTCAGAAATGACTCAGGCGAAAACGAACGGTCGCTTGACCATTGACGCGGACAGTATTATTGCAGCAATTGAAAAGGAAGTACCTCCGGATCACAAGACGGAAACTTTTGTTCCATTATTTCGAAGACGCCCACAGCAAGAGTCTCGTCCAAAACTTGGCAATGATTTTAAGAAATTCTTTCCGCCTACTCACCAGCCCGTTCTTGATCTCGAACTGGGATCAGCCTCGCCTCCCACAATCGTCAATACTTTCAAGGGATTGGGCTACCAAGAAAAAGAAGACACGCCCGTCTCAACGCCAGTGCAAAAAGTCCAGTTTATTGCAGGGGAGATTCTAAAACCTATGGTCCCAGTCGCCCCAGTTGTTCCTTTGACTGTAGCGCAGAAAATCACTCGACTCGAGACTCATTTGAACTCGGCAGAACCGTTTCCTGCTGGACTGTCAAAAGTACATTTGGCCCCTCAACTGGAAATCTTAAAAGAGGCCTGGAATCAGAAGAAACTGCAGACGGATTTCCTAGAAGAGTGGTTGGAAACGATCGAAAAAAAATTAAAAGAAGAGCCTGTGAAACCAGAAGTCCAGCAGGATCAAGTTATAGATATGGTTCTTGACGATTCGGGTAGTGAGAACCCGGGAACACCGGCTGCAACGGAATCTGCTGCCGTCGCCGCCACAACAACAACTGATGAAGTAGTGGAATGCTTGGACTCGGCATTGAACTCATTTTACACGGATTTGGCTTCACTGGATAGTGTTGCAGTGGAAGATCCGCCGCCCGTCGAACCTGCAGTTACATCAGTGCCGGAAACAGCATCGCAACAAGCTGCGACTTTAGTGGCCGAAACGGTTACAACAGCTGTGATGACAACAGTAGCGGAAGAGGAAACAAATAGCGAGCCCGTTAAAGGAATCAAACGGAGTAAAATGTCTTCAGATATGACTTCACTCGTAGCTAAATGGCAAAAAATCCATCAGGCAAACACTTAAAATTATCTATCGTATGATGATCGTGATCATTTCTGTAAATAGCCATAATCTCAAATACATTGAAATCACTTTCTTCGGCTTCAGATTAGCTAGTTTTTTTCAGCTTGACATACAACCGAAGACCTTACCTACAAGTCTACAACGCAACATGTGGTATTTAGGGTGCTAGTATGTGGTCATTTCTAGTATTATATCTAACAATTAACCAAACATTGAAAGAAAACATTAGACATTAGCCACTGTTTACTAGATGATAGTAGACAATAAATGTATTTCGTTGAAAAATATGAGCGTGCGCAAAATTCGAATAAAATCATGGATGGCCTCCAACTAGCCGCTCAGTGATCCTTATAGGTTATAGTCAGTGGATCAAAACTGTGAAAAACAAATCTTGCCAAAAATTTGCATTTTGAAATTCAAATATTAATCCCTTTCTTTTCTGTAGCGATCTTGGTAGGCACGACATGGGTAGGCTAAAAGCTTTGCGGCGGATAGTTCCATTATAAAACTGAATAATTCCAAACTGATTCCGGTTCCAAGGATAAAGAACGCACTAATTAAGTCTTCGAGCTGTATGGCGGCTAAATGCATGGGGATTGAAGTTGTAGCCTTTTCGTTTCTAACTAAACACTGGTCGACTCTTCGAACATTTTGTTCTACCCAAAATCTGGTTAGGCCCGTTTCCCAGAGTTGCACCAACCTGTATGCATTCGACCAAGCATAGTCCATTTTAAGCAATTGCTAAAATAGATTACAACTCAAAGATATATGAGATATGGACGTACCCAGAAGTGAGATATGATGTGTACATCGAGTCCTTTTGCAGCAAGAAGCAAAAATATCCACTTGACATTGGTAGAGAGTCTGACGAATTTCTGAATCGGCATTTACCGTCTTTCTTTAACTGATTGGCTACTAACACGTAGACTAGTTGAAGGTCCTTAAATCAAATTAGAGTAATTTATGTAGAATATTTGTACCACACTATTTAGAACGTATATGAACTCTCAAAAAATACTGCGGGAACGGGCTCAACAGGCATGATAGCGCCTCCTCTTTCTGCGCAACCAAGTTCACGTCCACGATCACGTCCACGATCAGGTTCAGCTGGTCGTTATTCATTTGGCAGGAACGATCGGCTCTTGTTCGGCATTAATGTCAGGCAAAGCAGCCCGCCACCCCCGTTGCCCGCGATCGCGATCACGACCGTGTATCAAGTATAGAATGACAGCATCGCCGGGATCAATAGTATGGGGTGTCCCCGGCGCCAAAAAGCTTTGGCGCCGATGTAGGATCTATCGTTTCAAACCAGAGGTCCACGATTTCTCTGTTTCAATAAAAGTTGTCAGCGAAGGATGTGTCATAAAGTCTCATAAAGTCACCATAAGACACGAGTGACCAACGTTGTTTCACCTTTTAGTCGAGTTGATAAAGCACATAAACCGCTTGCTGGAGAAAAATAGGACACACCGCGTAATGAGAGAATTCTGCTTTACCATTATAAGAGACAAAATGAAATTTCTTAAAAGAGTTTGTGTCTCCATAAAATATATTATCAACGATAAACAGAAGTACAAGGAAATCCTTCGATACACCGTTACTAAGACAGACTACGACCACAACAGCGAGTACTTACCGAGCCGTTACCGAGCAAATAGCAACACTTAATCGCGTACTTGAGGTCAATAACATTTTTCATGCGACAAAAGCCAAGACAAAAGCTAGAAGCTTATCGCATGCTGCATACGTAGAACTATCAACTATTCGTTTCTTGTAGAAGGGCCAGAAAGATATAGATAATAATCGCCTATCCCATGTAAAACATTTGTTGCTTATAAAAAAAGGTGATCAAGGGCCTACTCGGTAAGTTGGGTTGGGTTACATATGTTATGCAGAATATGCCGGTACAGCCTACATTATTGTTCAAGTTGTTAACAAACAAGATAGCCAGCCGGCAAGCAGAGAAGCTGCCCAGCTCCCGCAGGGTTAACTGCCACTGTGATAGTTTTCGAGACCAAAAAATAACTTGTCACTGTTGTAGTTGCTCCAAACCTATTGAGGAAAAAAAAACGTTTCTCTCTCGACAACTTTTCTGGTAACGTGTTTGTGTCGTGCAATGAAACCCCCGTGAATTCTTCATCTTTAGATGAAACTATTTCGTGAGTAGCAGGTTCATTTGACGGTAACTGACGAAGATTTCTTCCAACCGGCGTTGGCAAGTCTGTTGGCAGCACACTATTTAAGGCGCGGAAAAATAAAAAAGAATTTTGAGATACGACTTTTTGTCAAGCGAAGGAACATAATAGCTAATGCTAATACAGCAGCGATTTAAGAAATCTACTGTAGTTGACTTACTGTTCCGTTTCCGACGGTATAATAGGGAATTGAACATTTTCCACCGTTTCCAAAGAGGCGATTTCGCGTCTACGACGACAAGCGGGAGGCGCAGCGGCTACAGCGGCGGCAAATTGTGCAACAGGAATACAGGACTGTACACTAGTCAGTGTCAGTGTCGACGTCGAAGTAAATGTAGCTGTTCTCAATAGGGGATTATTAAATCCATTTCCAACTCCATTAAGATTGTTGTTATTATTGAAGAAGAATCTTTGATATGCGGGCAGAGGTTGGTAGTAGCCGAAACCTCTGTTTCTTCCCTCCATAAAATTGTCGTCCTCACTGCTGATGACGTTTGGATTCTCATGAGTCCCTTCAATTGCAACTAGAGGGTAATTGCCTCCGTTCTAAATAAAATGATTAGCGTACCGATGTTGTACCCAATTATTGCGAAAGGCGTAAACTAAATACAAAACTCATCTCGCACGTACTTGCTGTGAGTAGGTACCAGGTCTTATAGGATGATACTGGCGAAACAAGGGAATGTCGTTTTGGAAATGATCATCGTGCAGGTAGGAACGCGGTTGGTAATTGTTATGTTGGATGTGTTGGGGCAGCCACCAAAGGACTCGACTCAGTGCTGGACTCTGCTGAAATTGCTGGCTAGAGATGACGACAAGCGCCGACAGCATCAAGAATATCAACGCCAACTTCATCTGTCTCGTGTAATGAATTACATAAGAAGAGTGTTACCGAAACATTATATTAGCGCTATCATAATATAGTAAATGCATATACTTCCCCATCATAACATTATACATTAAGAGAAAAAAAAAGTCTTACCGTACTGAGAGCTCGCTTCTTGGTGCTCCTTTGGGCAGATTGGTGCTGCTGGAAAGTAAATTGGAGAGAGTGAGTTCTGGTCCTTATATATTGACCCTTTATAATACGTGATGTCTGGCTAAAGATCCCGCTTTAACCCTCAGCAACACAAGTTCAACCCACTGTGTTTTATGGTCCCGCCTATATCTATTGTAAATACGTACTGTCATTTTGTCAACTTTTCACGGATGATGTTGATAGAGAAGACCTTGAAATCTTAGGAGATGGTCCTCTTTTGAAAAAATGACGCGGCATTTGATGCCTTCAAAATAAAGTTAAGCGATTACACATGACAGTTTACAATTGAAGCCTATTTAAATTAAAAAAGACAGTGCCGCCTGCAAGTTGCATATTAAAGCGAATTTAGACTGCTGCCGTCCGTCTTGGTGTCTCCTCTAATTTTTTATCAAATCTCTCAGGTCAAATGTGAGTTGAAGTTGTGGCCGACATAGAAAACGAATTGAGGATGATCGGCTACAAATGATAGGCTACTTCTGCAAATACATGTATTTTATGAAATATATTCTGTTATATTTATTAGTTTTTTTCTAGCAGTCATCAAGTGGACCTGCTGTTGCAAGAAGAATCATAGCTCCATGATGCAGAAGGGAATAACCGAAGTACGTATTAGTCTATTATTAAGTAATTTGAAGGAACAAGCATACATTCCCTATGTCTATGTGAAACCGAGTGTGAAACGAACAATTCCGAAATGTCGTTGTACATCGCTTTATGAATATCTACATTTTTTTTGTATTTCGATGGATATACGTGCCAATGTGCACGTAACCACGCACGCTAGCACATACACACACACGTACACGCGCGTAGCACATGCACGTATACTGCTTCCTAATTTACTGTGATGATGACATTGTATAAAACTGTGAAGGATCAAAGGCACTTGTCCCACTTGACCGGGCCTGACTTCAGAATGCCCTTGCGTCGAAAAGGTACATATACTTCAGTAGCCTCTTCTAACGGACTGTCCGCTTATTTATCTTGATATGAAGTTCCATATGGTGACACATTATTAAGCCCGAGCATTGACCTCAGCACGCTCCAAGAGATGCTGGTAACCTTGGCATCTACTAATGCTGCTGATGACAATCTTTATGTATAGAAATGTACTATAAATATTAAATAAGTACTTATAGACGCATTCACCTGCATGTTGTTTTTTCTCGACAATCGCTTCTAAGCTAAAAAAGGCTCTTTAAACTCCAGGTGTATGAAGACAACGAGTGGTCCTCTTAACGATCGGATAGTGGGGGTTTCTTCAGATCTCTAGACGCCAACGTCAACAGACATCTGAACATTAAAGACAAATTTCTATAACTTTTAAAGTAGGCTAGGTACTACCCCTTCTCTGGTGTGGGCTGTTAAAGAAGATTCCGTCGGTAGCGCTACGACTTCATAGATAAGGATATTTCCATGGAGAACCAACGTTCATGCTATTTCCAATTGACTATTACTGGCGACGTAGATTTTGATGGTGATCTTTCTTCCGAAAAGAGATCGAGAAAAGGTGAGATCGAAATAATAAGGCTTATTGTTGTCAGCACTGAACTAGTTGCGGAAATTTTAATTACTATTCGCTTAGTTTTCCACTTTTCCTGCATGCTTTCTGAAAGATGTTTTGTGTGTTAACAAAAAAATATCTTATAGGTTAGGTTTCCATATGAGGTACAATGTCTCTCAATCAAAGTTCCCAAGACTACCAGATTCTGTTGGACACAGTTTTTAACGAAACTGAAGGGCAGCCGGAAGAGTGTCAGAGAGCTGTTGCCTGGGTCATCAAAAACCGTGCCGATATGAATCGACCGGAATGGGGTTGCAACACAATCGCCGGTGTATGCGTTCATCCAGGCCAGTTTGAATGCTGGAAAGACGACAAACGACATCTGATTGCAGAAGGGAAACGCAAAGACCCCCAGTCTCTTCGTACCCTCGACGCTTGGCTTCCAGAAGTTTACTTGACACCCGATCCAACCGGCGGAGCCGACCTCTACTATAATTCCGACAAAGAGCTAGGGAATTCGAATCAGATCAGAAACTCCCAACCTCTTTTGAAAATTGGCAACTATCAATTTTACAAACATTCTTGATTTTCTTTTTGCCTAATGCTCTTTATAATACTATATACTCGTTTATCCTTTTCCATATTGACTTATTATTTTTATTATGGGTTAAATGAATGGTTAGATGCGCAATTGCACAAAGGTGGGCCAGAATATACTGGAATATAAAGTTCCGTGTATGTTCTGTTTTCAAGAATCTTGGGACCGGGGCTTAAAAATAATATTTGATAGAATCAATAATACGACTTGTAATTGAACTCGGAACCAACAAAAGATGGGTTGAAGTACATTTTCAAAAAATTCAGTTGTTAAACGTGAATAAAAGCATCAACTGCAAGTGGCATTCGAGTTTTGTCTTCTGTTCTCCTATTGTTATTGGCCTGATTTGATACACGAAAATGTTTGAATGTTATTTTTTTGAAAAGATTGTAGCCGCGGACCAACCGGACATTCGGATGCCACTGCGTGTGTCACGACGCGAGGCCGCTACGCACACTTATTGTCTACGCCACGGCTTACCGAGGCATTTGCCTTGCAAGGGATTGGGCCAGCCCTCCGGGTACAATCCCTTAGTTCTTAGAAGGTTGGGGTTTGATTGTGTTGCTTTATGTTTTTTTTTTTTTTGGATGGTCTTTATGATACGCTCTTTATATGTAGAGACGTAAGAGACCCATGAATGAGAGGGAAGGTTAAGGGAAGTTGGAAAGTTAGACACATTTATAGTTAGTCATGCATACACACATACGTACAACATACAGTCATACAGACAGTGAATACAGGTATGGGCAACGCATGGGAAACTACCGCGGTATAGGGTAGAGAGGTGCCGGGCTTGGGGATCGAACCCGGGACCTTACGGTACAACAGTATGGTGCTATAGGATTGAACGTCCTATCCATTGGGCTGTGGGCGCACCGAAAGACCTTGAATCGGTGACGCAACGCGATCCCAGGGGGATGGGGCACCGTGCACTAGCCCTTCGGGGTTGGCAAACTCTATATGCGGATTAATAAATTTGCTTGATTAATTAGTTGATGCTGGTAATGTTTAATTCTGGTTAAACTTTGGTTTGTTGTTAATTTAAATACAATCTGACCATTTGAAAAATGTTTGTTATGACCGACAAACGGCACCTCATATGTTTGCTTGTATTTTTTTAGCTATATTGCACCACCATCATGTGAGCGTCACATTTTCGAAAAATAACAAATTTCAACACGTTGTACACCGTGATCCATTAATGATATCTTTCGTCGAAAACGGCCGGTCGCCTATATGTAGGCTACAATAGATGTTTTCACACTTGGTCAAATACATCCCAGATATGAAGTAAACAAGAGATAATGGCACTTTCCAGCAGGTAAAAAATTAAAAAAGTAATATCATCTAAATGTATCCTACCTGATATTGCCCAATGCGCTTAGAAACTGGACTGTGGGACATGCTCGCATTTTAGCGACAAAAGTCCGCACCAAAAATGAGATAAGGCTAATATTTGGGCCGCCATTAAGCTGTTGTTTTTTTGGTTCATAGTACACTGCACGTGCATGACAGTACCAATTTGAAAAATAAGATCATTACCGTTATAACGTACGTGCACATTCAGGATTGGTTGACCAAGGTGTATGTAGATTAGACAGACCCCTAAGTTTCAGTATAAAAGCAGTCTCGAGCCTGCGAAAGCTCCTTTAAACCAGACCGTGATCTGAGGTAGGATCTGATCTTCTAATTCCATATTAGCAATAGGATTTAGAACCAGTTTTGAAGTTCCGGCAGGTCATCCGGCGACAACACAACAAGGAAGACAATTTTCATCAATTCGCGAAGTCCAGTCTAAGGAGTTATGAGGTCAACTATCTAGTAAATCGGTTCAATCATTCAGTCAGTTCCAGGCATTGTCATATTTTGGGGAGAATCGAGGTTGTTGAATATAATTTTGTATTACTCGCGCGTGTATAATGTTACAGCATAGCCTATCGTCCTATAAAAGAGAACCGGCAATATGTACTTCCTTTTCCTCTAAACTCTGAACTGCATTGGGTTAATTTTTCATGTAGCCTATACGGATGACGAATTAGAGTCTCAGTCATGTCAGTCAAATTTGTATATGTTAATATATTCTGACAGAATCGTTTTTTGTTTTTGGATACTGTATAGTTTTGTTTTGACGTCAATATACTTTCCTTAGAATAGAGCGGTTTTTTTTAAGAAGTTCAGAATTGGGTCAGTGATACAAAGGTTGTATATATTATTATTCTAGGGTCGGAATCAAAGAACAGATAATTTAGATTCAGATAGAGAAGAGTGATTTCAGCAGAATCTTGCGGCAATCAATTCTTGGTTATTAAGATTCTTAATTTAGAATTCCCTACAACGTCGAAGGTCAGATTATTCTTTTAAAAGGAACTGAGCGAGAAGAAAATGGTTGTTTGGGTTTTCAGTATTTGATAAGACATAACTAATTACAAAGGAGAATGGCAATATGCATGACATTAATTGCCAGCACATTTTGCCTTCAATTGTCATCTACAGTTTAAATGTTGGGTGACAAAAAATTAATTTAGGAAAATCAGAGCTGTACATGTTCTCGTGGAACACGGTATACAAGACACAAAAATACAAACACGATCATTTATTATTAATAACAAATAAACGCATTCCAATGTGTATAATCTACGATAATACAATTAACAATCTGGCAAAATCAACATACGGCAGCAGGAACATAATAGATTGGATATAGGTACCCTATAGGCTGGCGTGATGACGTATTTTATGAAATCCACGAAATCTATGTTTTTCCATTACTGAGAATGAGCTACCTAGATGCATATTTCATCTGTGAAAAAAGAATACCCGTATATTATGCTATCAAAATACTATCATAAATGAAAGAGTATTTTGGTTTGGTATTACTTCGCTCCTATATATATTTAGCGAGAGAAAGCCCTGCTGTGTGTATACAAAGGTGCGAGAAATTTTAGGTGATAACGCCCTAAGGCGCGTGAGTGATTTTCTTTTTATGTTTAAGTGGAATGAAAACAGCAGTTTTTCCTGTCATTTTATTCCGCAATTATATTCTGCCTAATATAATAAGGCATTTCACCGCTGTCATATATAAGTTGTTTTCGTTAGGCTACAACTGATGTCTCGAGCGGCCAAATGACTTGTTAAATTGTGAAGAACCAAGTATTACTTGACCGGTCATGATGGCATCAACATGCTATAATGGCCTTGCTTTGAAAAGCTGCAGCTGCAGGGATTGCTGTCCGCGTTCATTTAATACACAACTATATTTTAAACATGAAAATATAACAATAAAAGTTAAATAATAAAATGATATTACTTTAAAATAAAAACGTAATGAAAAATATCAAAAAGGGACCAATATACAGCAACGCGACAAGGTCTTCAAGTGCATAAGAATCATATTGGTTAAATTTGCGGGCAGTATTTCAGACGATGGACTGATATGGTGAATAAACACGCGCGACTTATAGTATGATATACGTGAACAAGTAGTGTCCCTTTACGCCCACATATATAATAAATTAGCCAACCTATATATTACAAAAAAAACCAATGCACGCGCGGGAAAAAGGTGGCCGGCTAGGGCAGATGAAGGGGCTCCACCGGTATCAGTTTGAAAACAAAGACGATGAAAGCCAAAACTGTCATAGGATTGGTGGACTGTAATACACGGTAAGCTTACCTGTATAGTAAGGACGTTTCACGTTATTTGTAAAGAAATAGTATGTAGAGCCTCATGTGTACACTCGTTATTAGCGTCATTCGAATGTATTTAAAAGCCAATGCAGTAATGCACACCATCACATTCATATTTTGTATGCTCACTTGTTGAAGTCAACTGTCTCGTCGGTTGAGGAGGTAGGTTCAGTTAATTAAATTATATTAGTAGTTTTTAGTTCTCAGTCTGTTAAATATTATAATAAGTATTTTCATTTGAATTAAAATTAAAATCTGTTATTGTGAAAATAAGAGAAAAAATGCCACTTGACACGGCATCCCAAGATTACATCATTTTGAAGAAGACGGTCTTCATGGAGGGTAAGGGCCAAGGTGTTGAAGTCAAGAGGGCCATAGCTTGGGTCATGTACAATCGTTGTAGACGCAACCCGACACGGTGGGGACGCTCAATTGCCCAAGCTCAGTTCACAGGACAGTTTAATTGTTGGAAGAACATGGCGAAATTCAGAGAAATGGAAAATGCTACGCGCGCGTATCGGCGTGATTTCGACGGATTGGACAGGTGGCTTCCATCGGTTTTCGACAGCGCCGATCCGACCGTCAGAATCGGCGGCGCCGAACATTACTACAATGCTGAAAGAGAACGACCAAGAGACTACAGACATAAAATGAGAATTGAAGACTTTGAATTTTACAGGGAATAGTGTAGGCTAATACTAGACCAACAGTTAAATAGCCTATTTCCTGTGTTTTGAAAATGATGTAGTCGTATGTTATGTTAAATTGTTATATTCGAATAAGACTAACGGTGTTCTGCATACGCAGAAAATATTCAGACTAATGCAAATGTTGAATACCTATATCTATCTTTGTTTATTATAGTATCGTCTTATCTCTTTTCCCCTTTTTTCAACAACTCTAACGTAGCTATACGGCTAGCGATAAATATTTGTAAACTAAAAAATAGGAGGCAAATATCTTATATATGTATAGCAGATAACATAACGGTTTTGGAGAAAAGGTTTGAAACAATCAACACTTTGCAAGCGACATTTTAGTAAAACACACCAAATAATCAGCATTATTTCATTTTGTAAAAATAAGCGTTATAGATTTCTACAAAATTAACAGAACGAATTCTTGATGGTGATGAACTTCCATAGCAACTATTCTCTGATGAACGATGACGCCAACGCATTGTTTTTTTATTGACTGATATCTATCTCATTGTCACGATTTGAAACTGAGTCACTATATATCGAAAATAATAATGTGCTTTGTATCATTATATCCTCTACGGATCAGAAACAATAACAATATTGCAGCCGACTGCAGCATTCGTCATTGTATAATCTTATGACGCAACTCTCGCGCGTAAGATAAAAATAAGGGGTTTCTAAAGAAAATCTTGGAAATAATCAACTCTTGGGTGACATGCATGCACTAAAACATAAAACATCAATCAGCACACGCGGAAAAGACAACGGTATAATAATAAACCTTTTAGTTGCGAAACGGACGAGATTATTATATTGAGCCTATCGTATTTCGCTATTTCCTTTAACTTTGACTTTCATTGTTCCCTTTTTTTCTCTAAAGTTACGAATTTAGGAAAATGTCTCTGAGCAAGAAACATTGAACGTCTGGCAGAGCATACAAACACCAAAATTTCGCCAGAAAGGCAACAAT
Source organism: Ceriodaphnia dubia (assembly GCA_022539655.2). Taxonomy (NCBI): domain Eukaryota; kingdom Metazoa; phylum Arthropoda; class Branchiopoda; order Diplostraca; family Daphniidae; genus Ceriodaphnia; species Ceriodaphnia dubia. The sequence continues at coordinate 228,283 of JAKUCG020000117.1, read as the reverse complement.
CGTGCATGTGTCGACGATGGGAATCGACACCGTTTGATCGAAGATATATGGACCTGATTAGATAGAAAAAGATCTAAACTCTCGAGTGCGTCTTTGTGTGTGCGGTGTTGTTGTTCATCTTTCGCGTTCTGCATTTAAAGAATCAGCATTTGATTTCGAGAGCGAGGTGAGGTTGCGTTAATTAAAATACAACATCATTGGCTGTCGTCTATGGGAGCTGAATTGTTTCTTTTGTTTCATTGTATATTACGCTATCCATTGTCGATGAGGTTTTTTACTTCTTTAAAGTTTAAATTTGCCTATATATGTTTCCTTAGGAGATGGCTCTTGACAAAAGTTCTCGTGATTACAAAGTTCTCTTGGACACCATCTTTGCCGAAGCCAGGGGCGAGCCGGAAGAAGGACAGAAGGCAGTTGCATGGGTCATCAAAAACCGTGCTGATTTGAATCGGTCGTATTGGGGTGGTAACACCATCGCCGGTGTTTGCCTCCAACCGGGCCAGTTCTCGTGCTGGAATGGCGACGGAGCACAGCGGATCGCAGAGGCTAAACGCAAAGAACCGGGCGCTGTAGCGGCCATCGAATCTTGGCTTCCCAACGTTTTCTTGGGTCGTGATCCGTCTAATGGATCCGATCACTACAACAATCCCGACACACCCGGGGAAGGGTATCCCCCTTGGACCAAGAACTGCCAACGCACCGTCAAAATTGGCAACCATCAATTTTACAAAGGGCCTTAATCTTTTTAACTCGTCGCTTGAAATACTCGAGCCCAGTGCCACATCACATTTAGTTTAATCTGTATTCCTAACAATATGTTATAGAAGAAAAAATTTATAGAGTTGAATACATGTTAGCATTTAGTACCATTTAGTAAACTGCCGTGTATTTATTCTTATCGAGAGAAAGAAAGATGTTGATAATAGGGAGAGAATGAACAACGCCAACGCATTGCCGTGTGTAACAAAATATAGACCGGTATCTATTCGCGTCGTCCGTCATGATTAGATAGCGAATACATATGACCATTGGTTTCCCGTATGCACAATAGACACAGGTTTTCGTACTAAAGAAAACGTGGGACGTCCAAAGCTACTTTCTGTATTTCGTCTGGTATTAAAGTTTGCACATTTTGGGTAAGCACCTGTGAAGGAATTTTGTTATATATGTTGATGTATCACATATATATCACATTAGCGTTTTACATTAAGAGCGAGATATTTATTCAGTCATCACATTTATTATTATAATAGATAGCATATCCTCTCTATTTGAAGTAGGCTACTATTAGGCTACCAATGAGTTGCTTATTATTTCCTTTCTTATCGCTCAAATGAATTTAGGTAAATGGCGTTGAACAAGGATTCCCGTGACTACCAAGATTTATTAGACACCGTCTTTGGCGAAGCTGGAGAGCAGTCGGAGAGGTGCCAGAGAGCTGTTGCTTGGGTCATGAAAAACCGTGCCGATCTGGACAAGCCGTACTTTGGAGGCAGCACCATCACCGCTGTTTGCCGTCATCCGGGCCAGTTCGAGTGCTGGAAGGGCAACGGGGAACAGCGGATTGCAGATGCCAAACGCAACAAACCGGACGTTGTAGCAGCCATCGATGCCTGGCTTCCCCAAGTTTTCTTGGGTCGTGATCCGTCTAATGGAGCCGATCACTATGATAATCTCAAGAAGAAAGATTATCACACTTATCCCATCAGCTGCCAGCACACCGTCACAATTGACAACCTAAAGTTTTTAAGAGGACAACACTAAAGAGCTAAGAGTTGTCGATCATCGCATCCGAATTTTTTTCGATTAACTTGATTGAATTATCGCTTCAACTTCCATGACATTTTTAGTCAATGCTTTGTCGTACGTCAACTTGACTATGATAGAATACACAGTATATTAACGCGACGCACTTGCTTCGCTGTGTCTCGTTATGCCCGGCAGAATTCAGATATGGTTGCAAAGATGCAACTGAAGTCGCTTCAAACTCCAAACAGCCTAGAAAAGGAGAAACTTTTGATTGGCATTTCCCTCTGTTTAATAGGCCGGTTTTTTTTTTGCCGGCGAAATAGGCCGGAAAAAATAGTCCGGACGAAATAGGCTATTTTTTTAAAAAAAAGTCTATTTCTGCCAAGTCCGGCCTATTTCGTCTTCCAAAGTTCAAAAAATTTCTAAGTCCTTTATATATGGGAAAAATTTATAAGTCCCAATACAAGTACTAGAAAAGGCAACGGGGATTCCGAAGAAAGCTCGCGCCTGCTGGACGGTCTCTCCCCGCCTAGTATATATTCAAATCCCGGGGCCCCCAACATTGTTTACAACGTTTGCTATATAGAATTAACGTTACATCCCCATTTCCGACGGGAAATCCGTCGGCTTTACAGCAATCGATAGCTCAGCTCTACTGCTACACAGTTCTTCAATTGAATTCGTGATTAGTCGTTGTTTCGCGGGAGTAATCTGCGTTCAATTCATTTTCCCGTCTCTTTCTCTCCCTTGAAGGGGACTCATCCCTCTCCGCCAGCGGCTCCGCGCCCCCCTCCGCCGCGGCGTTTCCCCTTTTTCGCACCGTAACCCGTTTCTTTCTGAGTGTTAGCCGTATTTTCCAACCGAATCGCATTTGGTTTGTAGAACTCAGTAGCTCTTCTTGCTGTCTACGTAGTTCATTAATTTAAAACTCTATATTCTAATTTTTACGGTAGTTAATAGTGGTAGCATCATTTTTTTCTTTTACCGCACTATCTCTCTCCAAGGTCGCCGGCTGCGCCCACCCTCGGCCCGGCGTCATCACCATTCATGTCCCGTCTAATTTTTTTTAAATTGCTTTCAAATAAATTATTTCCCCAATCTAAAGTAATATAAATTCATTTTCTTATTTCTAATACTGTTACACATGCGTTCACGTCGTTAATTGACGTATTTACCTCTTTTTGTACCTATCAATCTATATCAGCTTTATGACGCCAACAACAGATGGCGTTCTGACCACGCTACTGAATCCGCCCCCCTTGCACACGCTGTTTGCGTGCTGCTTGCTGCATGCTGCATGTTTGTTTTCATCGTTTGGATAATTGGATTACATTAAATAAGGTACTTTTTTTATTTATTTTCAACAATGCAACAACCGTTTAATTCTTTATGTTACTACAAGGATGATGAAGACCAGCACACCTACACTGGAATATGCCCAAAAAGCCCTGGCATGACAAGCAAAAATTTGTGGAACGGTGGCTCCAAATGTACCAGGTATGCCTTCTTTTGTCCTTTTCTACATGTTTCTACTTCTACATCTGTCTGCGAGAGCTCTGGATGGTGGTGGTACCACCAAAATTTTCCCCTGTGCTCGGTCTCTTATCAAGTCAGTCTGACTTGATGGAATCCAGAGCTCGCAGACTGAATTGATGAGAGACCGAGCACAGGGGAAGATTTTGATGAGAACACCATAATAATTCAGCTTAAGCCTAATGAACTCTTTGTATATCATTTCAGGAAGGGACATACCCACCCAGTGTCTGCGAGAGTTCTGGAGGATGGTAGTCCAATCTAACTTTTGCCCTATGCCCCGTCTCAATTGGTTGGAGTCACTTTATGACTTGATGGCTGAAGCGGTCAGAGAGATGATCCTTCCCCCCTGAGCAGTTCCTGTGTGGGGCTCCTACCTGGGGTTCCAGACAAAGTGAATTTCGCATGGGAGAAAGCCTTAACCATTTTGGCTGCTCTCTTTGATCTCTCAATACTTGGCTGTTCTTTCCAATTATGCTTGAAATCAAGAGCGGTCCACCATGGAGGTAATATCGAGCCCGAATTGGACAGCGAACATGCCTGATTTCACCGTTCAGAACTCCTTTGCGGGAACTGTTTGCCATCCACGAGGTAGTTTCCCATTCGATTAATCTATTTCGATTGTATTCTAATTTTCAATTTCTTCTTTTAGAAAACGCATTAGAAGAATGTCGGTGATTCTTCGACATACGAATTTGTCGATTCCCACAGATTAAAAATCGATTAAATCGGAAAATGAAGATTCCCGCCCCAAGTCTCCGAAACGGAAGGTGATTGAGTTTTACAAATGTTCGTGAAAATAATAATTCAATTTTTTATTTGATTTTACAGAACCGTCTGAAACAAGCAACAGCAGTCAAAGTGGGAAGCTAGTGGTGCGAACTGTGTACAAATGCACTTTCTGCAATTACTGGGTGCGATCCGTCAATCATTTCCACCAGCATCGTAGGCCACGAGAAAGCGCCTGCGTTCAGGTGCTCCAAATGTGGCTACACCGCCTGTTACCGCACCGAAATACCGAAACACATCCAAAGCAACTCACGAAAAGGCCTGCTGGGTCATGATCAAGTCTCTACCTGAAGATCACTACGCCAAGAACCGGAAGAAAGCTTGGTTCCCGTTGATGGACTCGATGGTAGATCGCCCGTCCAGAATTCAGCTACACCTGCTACCAGCGCATTATTAGAATCCGTAAAATATTTTATCTTCGATTCCAACGGATCAAAAGAATGGCTGCCCTCTTCAAACAAGCGCATCGTCAGTTGACATGGATGACTTTCTTTCAGAATCTTCTCCAAGTTATGCTTTGACTCCGGAATCGTTGACCGATCACGAGGAGAACCCCATTTTACCCAGCTTTGTTCTGACGTCATCCGATTCCAAATCAGAGGTGGACAGAAAATCTGTGAAAACTGGATCGGAATCGCCCGTTCCGACAACATCGAAACAGAAGATCAAAAGTAATAACCTTTTCGGAATTCACTAGAAAAATTAGTTGACTAATAAAATTTTATTCGTTTCAGTCGAACCGAAATCACCCAACAAAGTGAGTCGGCCTCGCCGGTTTTGTATAAGCTCGGACGAAGAATCTGACAGGCCAAACCACGTGACCTTTCCTAAAACGCCTCAGCTAGACAGTAATTGACATTTTATTTTTAACATTTGGGTAGTAAGCTCATGTTTTGATCGTTTTAGGAGAATCCGGGACATTAGCTTTGATCGAACTATCAAAGTCCAATTTTCTGTTGTGACGTCATCTCATTTCCGTCACCTTTTTTTGATCCAAACGGCCTGTTATCTTAATTGATGGTTATTAAGGAGGTTTTTGATATATAAACTGGGACCCTCTGCCGAATAGAACTCATTTAAAACCATTATATGAATAATGGCGTGATTAAAGAATTGTTGTGAATTGTTATGGTTTATGTTTCTCGACCCACACATACTTCTTCGATCGCATATGCATAATATACGACATAGGCTTTCTAGATTTTGCCGTTCCTGTGTGGAATAATTTAAGCGCTTTGTCTTATCCCTTGCGTTTGTTAATCCTTTGAGGTCTTCGTCGTAGAAACCCGGTGATTTTTGTAGCGCTTCTTCAATAGATTCATTTACACGTTGCAGTCGATCGAGACAGAAAATCTGATTGGTTAGTTAACAAATTAAAGCACTTAGTTAATAATAAGAACGTAGGAATTAAGACATACGATAAGATATTTTTGTTGGAGATCGGTTTTGATATTTCATGTACAGCAGAAAAGTCAACATGACATGGTAAATGAAATGCTAAATTTTATACAGTAGCTCTACCAGAATAGTCCGCAATGAATGCTCGTGCGTCACTTAGTCGATCACGTTGGAACATGACGTCGAGGAAGTGTATCACTCCAAAACCTCTGTAATAGCAATCAATTACGATTAGTACTGTTCCAAATAAATTAAACCCATATGAATTGTAACGAACCTAAAGCTTTAGCCTGAGACGGTTTAAAGTATTCTACTTCTTTCCACGAGCATGTGGTCTATATCAGCGGCCCGGTGAAGCAAAGCGGCCACCTTGGCGATGTCCTACTGCGAATGAAGTAAAAAAGAAACGGGATAAGTCGGATGTTTTGCGGTGAAGGTAGTAAAGGAACTTACGAAGCAGTCTTGAGAGATCTGCTCGCCGTTCATGGTGAACGCATCACCTTCGAATCGGACGTTTATTACACCACAAATCTCTTCAATGATGTCCTGGACGACCGAGGTGGTTTTGTTGTTAATCACACGCTCCGTTCCACCAGGTAGTCGGTACATCTGTCGTTTCCAGTTACGACCAGCCATAATGGCAGTGATCTGTTCGTTGCTGGGCACGTTCTTCCTGTCGCCGTAACGCCGTGATGGGCTCTTCGCTTATCGTAGGCGGCCGTCTCCAAGTACTTGAACAAATAAGGTTACACTACTGCGGAGTAACTGAAATAAGCAACCGTAATTAAAACGAGTCTCCATCCTCGCTGACAGGAATCTGGACGGGATGATCTGTCATTGTTTAATCAACAAGATTTGATTTTAAGTCTCATTTCTAATGCAAATCACCAAGTGTAGTCTAAATTATATTACTTCGTTGTCAAGGGGGTGATGAACAACGCCGTGCAATCTCATGTAATCGGCAAGCCAGGCGAGTTCCAGCAAATGAGGTTCAAAATCAATTGAGGAAAGCCGAACTGGACAGATCAAGAGCCCATTTCCAAGCCGTCTGCGGACTAATGGCTCTTGCCACGCAGCCCAGCAACGAAGTAATCTTCTTGCCGAGTAATTGTTCAACGGCTAATGTTCACAAAGTCGGCTAATTCGTTGGGTTCTATCAACAGGGATATTCTAATCTAAAAATCCAATTATCAAATTAAACACTGTTGTCCAGCTTTGTCCGATTGCAAAAAAAAAAAACTCACGGTATAGCGAAATCTCGTTTTGCATCGGGATCAATAAGTAATCCGTCGATAAAAAGCCTGTGCCAAGCCGATCGAGAGGCTTTCCATCACTGGTATCAGGGAAGGGGACGGATTCGAGCAGCGACATATCCGAGTCACGTGTGATGCGCTGTTGGTAGAAGACACGGTAGTGTATTAGACCACCTTAAAGAAAAGTGACGCAACCGGTTAATACCTTCTTGATGTCAGCCAAGAGCAGGCGGAATCCCGCATATGCCCATCAATTTACGGAGCGAGTGGTGGAGGCGAAGAGCGTGACAACGACGGGTGGCAACCAACTTTTAAGTCGACGTGCAAGTTGAGATTCGTATTGTATCCCAAGAGTTCCTGCGCGTATTTAAGTACGGCCTCGTTTACAAAACGGCAGCGATGAGGTTGACGGCAGATCTACGTGAGACATAGTAATCGATAAGCGTGATTACGTAACGTACATACGACGGAGGCAAAGTTTGCATTTTACATTCGATCGAGTCGATTGAGGCTTTCTTTCTGGCTGCCGGATCGAGTAAAAGGGCGGATGTCGTGGCGTCGCACTTATGGAGACGACATACAAGTACTTCAAATTGACGCAAAGGACGTCGGATTGGCACCGCAATTCCAACAGCTGAAATCTGTGATGGAATAAATCAGTTAAGACAGTTGAATGCTTCTTTAAATGTATTTGGACTAATACCTGTAGGTGGGTTCTCCAATGCAAAAGACTCAGCAATCACACAGAGCAGGAGGGTTTCAACTTTTAGACAGCTCTTCCTACACTTTGTATGGAACTGCCCGGGTGGAAAGATCATCTCCCTGACCACTTGAGCCTCTTGACTCAATGCGATTGTGAACGGGCACAGGGCAAAAGTTGGGTGTGATCACCATCCTCCAGAACTCTCTAATACACTGGGTGGAGAATGTCCCTTCCTGAAATGTTATACAAAGAATGCATTAGACTTAAGCTGAATTATGGACTGCATCTAATTTATCACAATCCCCTCTAATCACGATTGAGTTGTTTAAGATCACAGATCACAAGTAACACACAACCCCGAAACAATCCAATGACTCAGATGCCCTAGCCCCAGATATGTAAAAGTAGTATATAGCAGTATATATAGCAATAAATGTAGAAGTAGTAGCATGTAGAAAAGGACAAAAGAAAGCAAACCTGGTACATTTGGAGCCAACGTTCCACAACTTTTTCTTGTCATGCCAGGGCATGTTGGGGCATATTCCAGTGTAGGTGTGCTGGTCTTCATTATCCTGGTAGTAACATAAAGAATTAAACGGTTGATGCAAAGTTGAAAATAAATTAGAAAGGTACCTTATTTAATGTAATCCAATTATCCAAACGATGAAAACAAACATGCAGCATGCAGCAAGCAGCACGCAAACAGCGTGTGCAAGGGGGGCGGATTCAGTAGCGTGGTCAGAACGCCATCTGTTGTTGGCGTCATAAAGCTGATATAGATTGATAGGTACAAAAAGAGGTAAATACGTCAATTAACGACGTGAACGCATGTGTAACAGTATTAGAAATAAGAAAATGAATTTATATTACTTTAGATTGGGGAAATAATTTATTTGAAAGCAATTTAAAAAAAATTAGACGGGACATGAATGGTGATGACGCCGGGCCGAGGGGGGCGCAGCCGGCGACCTTGGAGAGAGATAGTGCGGTAAAAGAAAAAAATGATGCTACCACTATTAACTACCGTAAAAATTAGAATATAGAGTTTTAAATTAATGAACTACGTAGACAGCAAGAAGAGCTACTGAGTTCTACAAACCAAATGCGATTCGGTTGGAAAATACGGCTAACACTCAGAAAGAAACGGGTTACGGTGCGAAAAAGGGGAAACGCCGCGGCGGAGGGGGGCGCGGAGCCGCTGGCGGAGAGGGATGAGTCCCCTTCAAGGGAGAGAAAGAGACGGGAAAATGAATTGAACGCAGATTACTCCCGCGAAACAACGACTAATCACGAATTCAATTGAAGAACTGTGTAGCAGTAGAGCTGAGCTATCGATTGCTGTAAAGCCGACGGATTTCCCGTCGGAAATGGGGATGTAACGTTAATTCTATATAGCAAACGTTGTAAACAATGTTGGGGGCCCCGGGATTTGAATATATACTAGGCGGGGAGAGACCGTCCAGCAGGCGCGAGCTTTCTTCGGAATCCCCGTTGCCTTTTCTAGTACTTGTATTGGGACTTATAAATTTTTCCCATATATAAAGGACTTAGAAATTTTTTGAACTTTGGAAGACGAAATAGGCCGGACTTGGCAGTAGAAATAGGCCGGACTTTTTTTTAAAAAAAAAACCGGCCTATTTCGTCCGGCCTATTTCGAATCCGGCCTATTTCACCGCAATTCGCTATTGGTTTCAATTATCGGTAGCAATACATACCAGATATTTTATGATTTTATTTTTGAAAATAGCAGCCGGGGAGAATCGAACTTCTGTCCCAAAAGACTTAGCTCTTTATCGGTAGTAGCTGTACCGATTTTCGGAGGGGGGGCGTCGATTTTCAGTATGAAAACCTATCGAAAATTTTTTTTTTTTTAATGGTATCTTTGCACCATTATTCGGTATGACGTCTCGGTAAACGGTACCAAGTACCATTTATCGGTATGACTATGCTACCGAAAACCCCCTTCATTTTTAACAGTGTAGATTAAGTTAGCGTCACCAACGCGACGCTCAGGAGGACGGGATATACAGCGAATGGTCCTTGCTTAGAATCAGAAAAGGCGTTTGGTGACGAAATCAACTTCACATCGCCTTAGACTTACTACGAATCGTTTAGTATATTCTCTAAGATTGGCATTTGTATTCGACGACGAAGAACTGACGATGCACAATTTGGAATACATAGTGGTGGGAGTGGTGGCGGATAGTATCCTCCACACATCTAATTAGTTGTCAGTATCCTTGACACTTAGTCCTCAGAATTCAGTATTTTTTAAAACTGATATTAAGTTGTATTAGTAGAGTGGTGTTATCGGCGTTACCTGCATTCGATCGATTAGATTTTTCTCAATATTTGAACTGCGTCATTTTTTCAAATTTGGCGCCGATGCTTCGATGTCAACAAAAAGTGGCTGACAGGTGTTTTACCACGAAAGTTTAAGAAGGTTTTTATAAGGTGTTAAGTAGACCCCCCTGCCCAACTAAACCAAGGGTTATTGAGTCAGCAAATCGATTAAAAGGTTTCTTTGATTTCAAATAATCAATTCAAATATTAATTCAACGTAAGTGTAGAATTTTGCCTGATACCCAGCGATCGTAGCTGTAATTTGATGCAATAATAACCTCGAACAGTTTTGCACTTTCTGTTCATGAAATCTCTGTTCATCTCATTCTCTGTCAGTTCTATAAGAGGAAATATCAGCAATTATAGTTTTAGAGCATGACTGATAAATTCCTAGAAAACATGCACCATTGTCATCTTGCTGGTAGTTAACAATTCAAGTTCTAAAATGTTTCCCTTTTTTCTAGGAAAAATGTCACTGGATAAGAGTTCCCATGACTACAAAGTACTGCTTGATACAATATTTGCCGAGGCAAGAGGTGAACCTGAGATAGGACAGAGAGCAGTTGCCTGGGTGATCAAAAACCGAGCCGAAATGAATCGGTCGTACTGGGGAGGCAATTCAATCGCGGCCGTTTGTCTTCATCCTCATCAGTTCGAGTGCTGGAACTCTGACCATCACCGACAACTGGTGGAAGAGGGTAAACGGAGGGAGCCACAAACACTTTGTGCCATCGATGCTTGGCTCCCTAACGTTTATCTCGATCGGGATCCGACCAATGGAGCCGATCACTATAATAATCCTGACAAGGAAGGATACCCTTCTTGGACCAAAAATTGTCAGAAACTTGCACACATTGGAAACCATCAGTTCTACAAGGGCCCTTGATAATTCCAATTTTTTCATGTTCATTCCTCTGTTAATATTTATCTCCTTGATTGATGCCCGATATTACAAAGCTTTTCCTGTTTATATTGGGGTTTCCGCTTTCCTAGCTGTTTCAACTTGAAAATTTATGTAAATTTGACAATAATGAGAGGCAGTGAATGTAAACAGTCGGGCGTCGACTGCTTTGCACGTGTCGAGCTCGGTGATTGACGCGCGATGGCAACTCTTCAGGCGATTAAATATAGTGCCGGCCAATTGGAAATTCTTGACCAATTGCAGCTGCCTGAATCTTGCACTTATATTGCTATTAATAATGTGCAAGACGCTTGGGGAGCCATTCGCGAAATGAAAGTAATTTTATTAGTTTTAGTGTTGAGATGCTTAAGTGCCGTCACTAATCGAGTTCTTTTAGGTTCGTGGAGCTCCAGCCATCGCGATTGTGGGATGTCTGAGCCTGGCCGTCGAGTTGAGGAAACTGACTGATGTCCAGTCGAAGCAAGATCTCCACCAGTTGGTCAAAGACAAACTCGACTACCTGGTGACATCACGGCCCACAGCAGTCAACATGCAGTTGGCAGCAGAGGCATGTGTCAAGCTATCTAGTGAGCTCTCTGGGAATGACTCTGTGGATGCTGCAGCAGCTAGAGATGCCATCCTAAAACACCTGGAAGCCATGTTGGAAAACGATTTAGCAGACAACTTGGCCATTGGAGATTACGGAGCCAAAGACATGGTGCAGAAGACTGGCAAGAGCAAGTTGCGAGTCATGACTCACTGCAACACTGGTTCCCTGGCCACAGCTGGCTACGGCACTGCTCTTGGAGTCATCCGCAGCCTCCACAAAGCCAACCAGCTGGACCATGTCTATTGCACAGAAACCAGACCCTACAACCAAGGATCAAGACTGACGGCTTTCGAACTAGTCTACGAGAAAATGCCGGCCACTCTCATCTGCGATAACATGGCCGCTGCAGCGATGAAACAGTTCAAGATCGACGCCATCATCGTCGGCGCCGACCGAGTGGCGGCCAACGGCGACACGGCCAACAAGATCGGAACGTACCAACTGGCCGTCCTGGCTAAATATCACAACGTTTTATTTTACGTGGCAGCTCCGTTCTCTTCTATCGATTTCGAAATCCCTTCTGGCGATTCGATCCCCATCGAGGAACGTCCCCACTCTGAGATGACCCACACGGGCTCCATCCGGACTGCGGCGGCCGGTATCAATTGCTGGAACCCGGGATTCGACGTGACTCCATCCGAGCTGATAACAGGTGGTATTGTAACAGAAAAAGGCGTTTTCAATGCCGACCAATTGGTGAAATAGTCGTAAATAAAATTCTTAACAACATTTTGAAATAGTTTGGATAAATTTGTATACTTTGTCTTTTTGGGATTTGGGGAGGGAAATAAAAGCTGAAATTGATGAGGATTACAAGGGACGCACAAAAAAAAGAGACACGCTGTACACACGCACTAGTATTTGTTTCCAAAAAAAGAGCTACCAGAAATACTTGGTTACATTTTTTGTTTCTTTAATTTCGTCATTCTTTTGTTTTTTTCTTCAATTGTCGAAATCGAAGGATTTTCCACCTAAAGCATCATCACTGTTTTTTTGAATCTTTTTTTTGAGTTAATTACACGACGGACGTCAGGAGAGGAACACGATTGAGGCTATAGTTAAAAAATAATAGTGTTGACGGGGGTAGGTAAAAAATAACTGGGGGGGATGCAAATTAAAATACAGAGAGAAAAAAAGAGAGTACACAATTATTTTCCGATTGAAAATCACAGGTCGTCGCGAAAAAAGAAAAGAGGGCGTGATGTGTAAATGAAGAGAAAGAAAAGAAGAAGAACTCGGTTGTTGTTGTCTAATTATACATCCGGGCGATTGGGGTCTGGTCTGCTGCCTAGAAGTGAATGAATTGTCAAATATCTTGAAAGAGAGAAGAGAAATAGGAGAAGTGTCGTCGAGCGATCGAGGCCGGGCGGCTCACACTTTGCTGAACTTGAGACCTGCACGAAGAAGAACGAGACGAAAAAAAGTTAACGAGCGTCACAGAAGGGACAGATAAGTAGAACGAACGGGCACGTACCGTCGTCGTTGGAGTAGCAGTCGTGACAGTGGAGGTTGTTGTTGCGAACGCGAACGTCCGTGCCGGCAGTGCCGTTGCCCAGGGCGATGCCGCAGACGCAACAGCGGAAGCAGTTGATGTGGTAGAAAAGCCGCAGACTCTCGATGATCATCGCCGCACCTCGACCTGTCGCCATGTTATTTTCATTTTTCAAATTTAAATCCGATTGACAACTTTAATTGAAGTTCATTTTATTATACCCAATTCCTCTTGGCAGAGGGAGCACTTTTTCTTGCCGCTGACGCTGAGCATACGGTCGTTGTTGTTCTGCTGCTGGACCGCCGACGTCGTGTTGGATTGGACGGGCGCAGAGTGACTGGGTCCCTGTAGGGACGGATGCCGGTAATTGGCCGGTCTCTGGGCCGGCACTTGAGGTCCAGCACGGGCAGTAGCGATCGACGACGGATTCGTGGCTTCCTGGACGTTCATGTAATCGCCATAATTGGCATTGTTATTATTATTGTTGTTCCGTTGCGTCATCCTCTGCGTCAACGTCGTAATCACCTACAACAATCCAAAAATCAATTAGGAAAAAAAACAACAAAAAAATCAGTCCAGGAATTACCGAATGAGGAAGAGGGGCGATGGGCTCCTTTTCCGTCTCTGGCGGATGGGTGGATCGCCAGGACGGCTGGTGCGTCTGAGCCGGATTGGCCGTCTGTTGTTGTTGTTGCTGTTGTTGGAGGTATTGCTGCTGCATGGCCGTCGACGAAGGCAGCGTCTGCGACTGGCTTTTAGCCGGCCTGGACGGCGGTTGCATTTGGTGGATGCTCTGCAATTGGTCCATAGATCCGGAACTGACGAGCGAACGGACTTGCCAGACGGGCGGAGCGGCGTGCGGCGCTCCGGTGAAATCGGCGTACTCTAAAATCTCTTCCTGATTGGCGTAGAGCGGGCGAGGAGTCGGCGAAGAGCCGAGACTGGACGTCGAACGCGATTGATTGACGGCCTCTTTGGGCAGCCGCAGTTCCGTCATCTTGTCCATCGACGTCGACGAAGACGAACGCGACATCCAATGGCCGTCCGGCAATGGATTGGCGACGACGGAAGAGCGGACGGGCGGCGTCAGTTGCATCGAGGAAGAAGACGACGGCGAGTAATTGCGTTCCTGCATGGCGTCGATGCGCCTCTGTTCCGCTTCCTGGATGAGCCAATGGCGCGAAACGTCCTTCATCTCTTTCCGTCCAGCTCCTCCAGGACCGCCACCGCCACCCTCGGACGCCACTTTCCGCTTGGCCATCCAGGCTTCACCGTCGTGAAGGCGCGGTTTAGGGGCGGCGCTCAACCGGCTCGGTTTCGGTGGACTCGCCTGTTGTTGTTGTTGTTGTTGCTGGACCGGTTGTTGCTGCTTTGGTGGAGACATGAAAGAGCCGGGATAAGTAGAACTGGTGCGGACTTCCGGATCGACTTGGACGTGAAGTTGTTTGACAACTTCTTCCTGGCTCGACTGGACCGGGTTGAATTTGACGGAAGAGGAAGCGGTGGATCTCCATCCGGGGCCGAGCATCGTGTCCGCTTGCCATTCGCGAGCCAATTGGTCGATTTCGGCCGTCATTTCGTATTCGGCGCCATCTTGGCTGCGATTGTGAGCTGAGGAAGACGACGAAGACATTCGTTCCTTTTCCTCCTTTTCCAGCGTTTCGATGATTTCGCGCTCTTTACGGGCCAGCAGCAGCTCTTCTTGCTCCGCTTTAGGCGGTTTCCATTCGGCCAATCCCAAGTCGGACGCCCTGTAGTCTGTGGCGTTGCGTAGCAACGATTTCAAATCGGGAGGCGGCGGTATGGCGTCGGCCATTTCCTTGGCATCTGTTTTTTCCGTCCCGAAATAGAATTAAATTTTGGCCGATAATGAATGGACTAAATTTAGATAAATACCATCTTCCATGGCGTTGACGTCAAAGCCGAGAAAATCCGAGCGTCTCTTTCGCAATTCCTGACGCAAACCGGCGTCGGTTCCGCGTTCATTTCCGGCGCGTCGAATCGTCGTCACCTAATTGGTAGATATATATTTTTGGGGGTGGATGGGGTTCATTTAGTTTTCGTTTTAGGGATTTATATGAAAACGACAATTGGCGGCCGTCGTCCATTAGTTTCTTCACACGAAAAAAAGAAAGAGGGGGGAAAAAACAACCGAAAATTGGTGGGAAAAAAATGTGGAAAAATTCCCAAGAAGCGAATGACCGTGAAACTGTGAACAAACTCAAGTCAACTACTTCCCAAAACGAGCTGAAAACTAAAGGAGCGAAAATGTTGGCCAAAAAGAGGGTGCAGAATGGAATTGAATTGGAGAGATAGAGAGATAGGCATGTTTACCTGTTGCTGTTGGATCATAGGAGAAGGAGCCGAAGGAGCCGAAGTAGTGGAACAAGTCCAAGTTGTCGAGTGAGGAGGACGTAGGAGGAGAATTGCGTCTTCGTCAGGGGGAGGAGGAGGAGGTTTCTCAGAAGGCGGAGCCGCGTTCTGAACGACCGCGCCCAAGTCTACCCAATCCACATCCCAGACCACCTTCACCCCCCAAACACAACAACAAACCATCGTCGTCGTCGTCGACGTTGCCAACCGATACGGAAACGTGTGTTTTTTTTGTTTTGTTTTTTGGAGTTGTGCGTTGTGCGTCGGAAGAGAAAAATCAAAAACACAAAGGAGAGAGAGAAGAAAGAGAGAAAGAGAGAAACCAAAGGGAAAAAATCAAAAAATCAATCAAATAAAACTAATAGTGTCTTCTTTTTCCATCAAAATCAAAATATAATAATCAAAGTGCCAAGAGCCACCGAAAATGTGTCAAGTCGATCAACAAAAAAACCCAAAAAAACAAATGAAAATCTATAGCGTTCTACTTGAGGAGTTAACTGTTGAAACTCTTTGTTACCTGCTGCTCGGCTGATGATGCTGGAGGCCACGGAGCCGATGGACCGGATGACGATTCCGCTTTAATAACAGTCGACTCGCTGTGGAAACAGAAAAGAATTTTTCCGGCTCGTTTCGTGGTGGGAAAAAAATGGACAAAATATACCTCTGCTGTTGTTGTTGTTGCTGGAAGGAGTAGGGAGAATAGCCGACGGGCGGATGGGATGGAAGAGGAGGCGGAATTTGTTGCGGCGCTTCCGTCCGAGTAGGAGACGTCGGTGATGGAGTGCCGTGAGGCGACAGAGAGCGGATGCCTTCGTCTTCGGTGCAGTCGGAAGATTCGGCGTCGCCGACGGACGGATGGTAAATGGCCGGCGGAGTCGACCTCGACGCCATCATCGCCACTGACGAATTGGCGTAAATCGGTTCCGGCACGACGTGGGTGCTGGCTGCTGCCACTACCACCGGTTTGTTGGCCGGTTGGCGAGTTGATGGAGCGACGTTGACCGGTTTGGCCGCCGTTACGGCCGGTTTCACTTTAGTGGCCGGCGCTTGGACGGGTTTGGCTTTTTGGGCCAGCACTGGGACTTCGGTTTTGCTTGTCGCCGCCACTTCCACTTGACGGAAAGCCGCCAATTTGGCTTTAAAATCCGGTTTCTCTTCCTGGACTTCGTCGACGGCAATTTTCGTCGTTTCGGCCGTCGATTCCTGACTGGCCACTTTGTGGAAACTGGCCAATTT
The DNA here is from genome assembly GCA_022539655.2 of Ceriodaphnia dubia. Lineage (NCBI taxonomy): Eukaryota > Metazoa > Arthropoda > Branchiopoda > Diplostraca > Daphniidae > Ceriodaphnia > Ceriodaphnia dubia. Next base: position 211,903 of record JAKUCG020000117.1, on the reverse strand, counting down.
GTTTTTGAATTGCGGATCGCGATCGGGCAGCGTCGCTTTAACTCCACCACTGCTACTGCTGGACGCTTCCGTCATTTCAAAAGTGGACAATCTGTTCTTAAAAGTGGACGAGAATTCGCCCGAGCGTCGATTGTTGATCTTATCTTGTTCGGCCGACGATCCGTCTCGTTCAAACACTGACCGTCTCTTAACAACAACCAGCTCTGCGTTATCTACTAAAAATCAACAAAAAGATTTAACAAGAGAAAATTAGCGCCAAGTCCAATATTTGTCAATACCCTGGGCCGTCTTTTTTTCCGTTTCGTCATCTTGTTCGGCCACTTTGTTTTGGGTGGGCTCTGTCCGTTTCTCAACCTCTTTCCTGTGTCGCACAAATTTAAAAAAATGAAAAAAGAGTCAGTGAGATGAGTAACTTTGATTGGATAAGGAGGCCAGATAAGGAATGAGGGTCGTAAAAACGGGTCTCTCTCTTCCATTTATGACTGCTAGAAAAAACCGGCTCTTCTGGCGCGACCGGTCTCTTTCTTTTATGATCAGAAGAAGAAGAAAAAAAGACTCGCCTGATTTTCGTCTCGGTCATTTCCTGTTTCTTCGTCGTCACTGTCGTCGTGGAGAATGTGACCTGATCTTGGATGGAATTGCCGTAATCCGGCAAAAGAGGTGGACGGATCGGGTCGTGGGTCTCCTCTTCCGATTTCTATTCATCCGCCCAAAGCCAATTAATTGAAATGAGGTCGAATTAAATAGATATACAAGACCCGTACCTGTGGGTGGTCGAAAGCGGAGGAAGAATCGGCCGAGTCGTTGACGGAATCGAATTCAATCTCGTCATTGTCCTCGACGGAATACAAGGCGGACAATTTGCCCCGTTTCTCCCTGATTCCCATCAGACGTTTGGTGGCCGCTTCCGACGCTTTGAGCGCTTCTTCCTGTTCCATCCGTTTCACCTCTGTGACTCGCTCGATGACGTGCTCTTGCCTCTTCCGCCGGCTGGATTTCCATCCTTCCAGGTTCGACTGCCAATCCTCTGCGTCGTCTTTCTTCTTCTCTCGAATCTTTTTGACTTCTTCGGCTTTCTTTAATTGTTCCTGGGCCGTTTGCGCCAATTTCGTCGGCCCCGTTTTCACGAATTGCATCGGATTGTAGGCCACTTTGGGCGCCGTTTTCGTCGAGCGCGTCGGGATGTACTCGGACGATCCGAAATCCTGCATTTGTCGTCCATTTCCGCTGCAAGTCGATTGATTATCCAAACTCTCGCTCGACTCGCTGTGTCTGTCCAAGGCGCTGCTGGATCGCGAATTGCGCGACCAACTCCTGATGCCGTTATAATCCTTGAAATCCTGTGTCCAGTTTTAAAAAAGAAATTAGCTCTGGAACGTTTAAAAGTTCCAAAATGAAAAATACCCGGCAACTGTTGTCTTGGAGGCCGTCACCGCCCGTAGAGGACATGGTCGGCGTGGGAGAGACGCAATTGACCTCGTCCACCGTTCCAGGCATTTCTCCAAAAGGGAGAAAAGGGTAGATTTTTTTGTTGGGGTTGGAAATAAAACAACAAGAGAAAAACACAAAAAAAGGAGGGCAACAAATAACAGAAAAAAAAGAAGAAGAAGATCCCACGGGGGCGGCCGTCAATCGCGCATGGACAATAGCCCGTTTTCTGTGCGCTCCTCTAACAATAGACGGAAAAGTCGACGGTCCGCGTCGTCGTCGTCGTCGTCTTCTTTATCGGCCGTTGAAATTCATCGACGAAGCGCGTCCGATTCTCTTGAACCTGTTTCCAAAAAAAGAAAGAAAAAAAGAATTTCATCGTCAGGTGCTGCCATCTAGTCCGACTCACGATTTTTCTCACGAAGAGACTCGAGGGGAAAGTTTCCGGCCGTCGATGGCCCGTTCCGCAAGAGTCGACGTCTCCGATTGTTATTTTTTTCACTTGGTTCTTTGTTATCATCAAAGAGTTTTCCTTTTTGATTCATATTTTTAAGATTTAAACCGATTCGATTTCGCGGAGCGTTTTCAGCCTTTGACGCTTCCCTTTCTCTCTGCCCCTTCGTTTTCGGTTACCTGGGTAACGCGATACACACGGAATAAATAATGCCTATTTTTCTTTCTCTGTACGTAGGAAAAAGGAGATTAAAATAGAAGAGAAGAAGAAAAAAAACAGATCGAGTTTCGTTCTCTTCTCTTTGCGCGGCCGCCATTTTGGATCAAGGTAAGTATACACACACAACATTCCTCCGTCGACAACGAAAAAACCCTTTGGGAGCACCTGGCACGATCGAGCCGGCCGCAAAAAAAAAAGAAAATAAGAAAAACTCGGATTTGTCCGTTAGATGGCGCTGAGATCGCGGCTCATTGTCGCCTTGATTTAAAAGAGAAAAGATGCAAATGTCACGACGATCTCGGCGGCCGAGTTTAGTCGACGGTTCGAATGGCAAAAAGTCGTCGATTTCCATTGAAACAAAAGAAGAACGGAGCGGAGCGGAGAAGGAGGCAAGGTCGTGCCTCACCTTTAGCGCTCACGGTGCACGGCTCCGACGCCCCAGGCGCTTTACCACACCGAATCACAGAGAAAATAGAATCAGAAAGAGATTGTCGGTTTGCGCGTTGCCAACGTCGAATCAATGAAAATGCGAATAAAAAGAGAGAAAAGAAAAACTTTCTTCAGTTGGAAAACGGGAGAAACGGCCGACGACCGCAAAACGGTAAAAGAGGAGGAGTTAACGGGTGTCGGAGCGGTCGAATAAGATTAGTGTCTTGACTGTCTTGTGAAGGCATCGTCGGCTGACAAAACAATCATCGATCTCCTCTGGGTAACAGTAGCCAAGGAAATCTCGGAACCTCGTTTTACCAGGGTCTCTGTGAAACCCCCTTTTTGCCAGCAGACAACATTCCAGGGCCCAGTGTTGTTATTATAATCCGGGGGATGGAAGCAGCAAGAGAGCTGCTCTTCAAAAGAGAGGGGCGACGACGAAGGGAAACCTTTCTAAAAATATACGACGACAACTTCCTCTCTCTCTCTCTTCTCCCCTTCGTGCTATCGGTGGCCATTTTGAATGGCTAATTCCATTACGCACACGGGATAGATCAACAACGAGACTGTGTAACTCGGTTCGTCATCAGTCTCTTCTTTTCTTGGCCTTTTTTCTTCACAAGGGCATCGGATGACGACATCCGGATACAGTCCATCTTTTTCTTTCTCTTCCAGGAGAAATGGACGGAACTGACGTCACAGCAAAGTCGAGTTCTAAATTTAGAACGTGTCGGTCGGAGGGGGACTTGGAGGTGTGAGAAAATGTGATGTTAACGACGTCTCGGGCCCAGCAAAGCTCGAGGGTCTCGAAAAAATCTCCTCAATGCTTTTTTAATTTCCCAAGTCTTCTCTTGCCAGAGAGAGCCAGAGATGAAATTTGGATCAGTTCCCACTGGGAGCATCTCGACCCCGTTACTCTCCAAGAGCCATCTGTGCCCTCCTCCTCCAGTCCTCCTTGTTTCGAGTGGCAGAGTCAAAAGTCTATTAGAGGCAACTGCCAGCTCATCAAGATAATGGGCTCCAAAAAGAAGAACGGCCGTGTCCACATGATTATCTTCTCAAAAGCTGTGATTGGCGCTCCATTTCAGAGTTCGATCAGAGCGTCGTCGGCGCCTTATGGGGGTTCGTTCAACTCGGACGGATCGAAACAACAAATTCCCAATTAGGAATTGGTGTTGTTCCTTGTTGCCCTTGGAAAGACGGGCGTCTCTGCGGTGGCGGCCCAGGGAACAACCGGACAAACTCGAGAACACGGTTGACGAACTTTGACCGGTTTTTTTTTCTTCCAGAGAGAGAAAACCCGCGTGATTGATTCCTCCTACCCACTAGAGTTACAAAAGAAAAAGAGAAAAATGGCGTGGGAATAAGTGATGGGGGTGGAGTCGGGAACCAGTAGCAGACGAGGAGCAAACGCAGGTGCGTGTGTCGTTAAGCCAACGCCGGGGTAGTAGTCGTAGTCTAAAGTTGCACTCGGCTGTCGACGTGGAAAGAACTTACAAGAAGAAGAAGATGACGAGGAGAAGAAGAACTGTGCAGGTTAGTAGAGGACAACGACCCGGCAGTCTACTACACGTACGGCGATGCCGCTGTAGTCGAAAACCGCTCCCGGGCGAGCCCGCGTTCGTTCAAATCACCGTTTTCGTTGCGGCTAGCCGAACCAACAACAACAACAACAGCACAAAAAAAAAGGTTCCCTTTTTCTCTCTGACGACTACTGAAGCGTCAATCTATTCATCTCTTTCAAAAAAAAAACCAAACGAGAGAATTGTAACGGAACTGGCATAACTCGACAACAAATTCTTCTTCTGGAAAAAGAAACATTCCGGCCGGAATATTTGTCGATCTTTGATTATATTCCTCCTCTCTTTTATATAACTGGATTTGATGGTGGTGCCGGACGGAGAAGTTTTTGGAATGCGGAATGTCGGAGCGGCCGATTGAGAATCGCCGCTCGACCCAATGGAGCAGAGACGGACTCCCCTGGACAACATTTGTTGTCTAACGGCACCGGAAGTGCGGACGACCGACGATTAGTTCCGGATCAGATGGACAACTAAGGGGAAAGAGACCAGGTGTTGTCGTCGTGGAAAACAGAGCAAACGGATGTCCGGGCTTTGTCCAAACGGATAAAAACGAGCACATCATCATTATCATCACCGTCAAAGACATTTGGAAACAAACACATCAATCATTCTTTCCTTTTCATAACGGGGGATTGTATGACGAGGGTCTCTGCCAGGGCGATTAGAGGAACCGCCGAGTCCACTGGAATGTGATTATAATATCGACCAAACCGAAGAAAAAGATGAAAAATCGATTCATCGCGCGCCGGTGCCTGGCCTTTAGTGGAGTGGAGACCCTTAGGCCCGGACTAGCGACGACCTTGCCTCTAGGGGCCAAAGGGCTCCCTCTTTTGTTCTACCACCAAACCTTTTTTCTTTTTCTTCTTCTTTTTTGGTCTGCTAGCAAGAAAGAAGGAAGAAAAACCCAACCAATTATCAGAACATTCCTCCTTCACACGTCCATTCGCTCTAGAAAAAAAAGAGAAGAGAGAAAGAAACGGACAGCTGCCACACACATTATCTCCGTCTCTCTCTCTCACTCACACACAACACACAAAACGGAACGAAAAGATAAGATAATCACACAACAGTATAGAAAACGTAATCCACTATAGAGTTTACCTTGCGGAAATGGCCGAGTCGTAATCAACAAGCGGGAAACACTGGAACATTCCACATGATGATCGTCACTTTTTTTCTTTCTTTCTTTTCCCCACCGAGAAAACTCGAACGAACGATTCACACTTGAAGTCTTTGGTACTCCACAAGGCGAAAATCTCTCGTTGTTTCAATTGTCACATCACCAAACAACACTTTTTTAATAAAAAAGCAGACGACTTTTTCTTCTTTGTCTGATTCGATTGGAGGTGGAAAGAGAAAGGTTGGGGAGCGTCAATGTTTTTCTTTTTAATTTCGTGCGAAAAAGAAAAGGTGCAAGTCCGGACGCGACTCACGCACCGTCCAATCGAATCAACGTCCCGACTCGTAGTGACGACGCCAAGGCGCCCAGCAGGCAGAAGTGGGGTGGAATGGGTGGACTGGGAATGGAATATAGAAAAAAGGGGGGAGACGGGGAGAATGAGAAACCTTATGTCGAGTTCCAAAATTTGGCCCCGGGCCATTTTTCTTTCTGAAAAACCAAACCATCTCTTTTCGCCATCTAGCGCTCGCTAATTAAACAACTTATCGAAACGCCATCTAATGACGACATCGAACTCGTCCTTGAGCGGAAATTCGACGTGTCAAAAATGACCGACAACAACTTGTGTGCGGGTTGTTTGACCGCATCAACTATAAGGCAAGAGAAGACCCTTATCTTTTTCTTTCTTTCTATCCTTCTTTTTTGTTGACTTTGACGAGAACCGCGGCCGTGTCAACATTTTTTCAAGTTTTCTATTCCACAGAAAAAAAGGCATTCCAGTGAGACTAAGAGATTGATTCATCATCAGAGGCTCCGAGTCATCTTCTTTTTATGGTCTTCTACCTGTTGGAACGTGTGTTAGTACGTGAACAATACGCCATCGAAGAAAAAAAAGTCACTTCAATTTCCACTCGAGGAAAAAAAGAGTCTCGACCGTATCTTTCACCGTTTATTTCTCTCCATATTTACACGGCCCAACGTGATGGATGACGTCAGACGTTCGAGATTAGACCTCTAGAAAAAACGGGCTTTTATTTGATTCTTCTCAACTCGGCGTCCTGTTGTTGTTGGCCTTTTCGGACGTTTGAAATTGGCAAAAGATGATGAGGTACGTCAAAGTCGCTCCAATCAGCTGCAATTGACAGGTAATCCATCAAATACTACAAGTAATTCGAAACTGTTTGCTACAGTGTCGAGCTGTTGTCGACTTACCGACGGGATGAGTTGAAGGTTAACTTGGACCAGCCCCATCGCCGTCACGCTAGGAAGCGAATGAATCATCTCGGCCGTCAGGAAGTTGATCTGTTGGCATAGATTTCAGTCAACGGCAGTTGTAACGAGACAACAACAACCACAACCCCCTAACCCATGATTGAAGACCGTATTCATCCCGGCTGCATTTCTCCAAGACTTTTTTTCTCTTTTCTGAGTTTTCTCCATCATCATCTTGCTGGCCACCACCGCCTTCATAACTCATAGGCCCCCAAAAAAGGAGGGCAAAAACGCGCAAACAGTTATAAAACTGTCGGTCAAAAACCCTTGGGTAAGGTACGCGCTAGAAGGCACGTCTCTCTCTCTCTAAATCCTTGTGAAATTAGCACTATAAAAAGATGCGGTTGACCATTTCAGGAGTTTGTCGCCTCGCCGACTCTCTTAAAACTACCTGAAGGCGCACCTTGATTTACAGGATGACAAACTCGCCTTTTTTAGCTCGACAGCTCAGCTCAGCCATGAAAAAAAAAACCCAAAATTTAATACCTGAGTTTGTAGAGCGTGATCTTCAAAGTTCATTTGACGAAGTTGCTTTATCAAATCGCCGGCCTTTTTAAAAAAAAATAATAACAAACAGTCCGTATCAAATTGTTGGGAGAAATAAATACGTCTAATACCTGTTGCCTTATACGAGACGGTATGTAAACGAGGATGAAGAAGCAGGTCGTCTCTTTGATGAAATCAAACGTCATCAGAATGGTAGAAACCCGCCATTTGTTGCTCTGATAATCGACCAATAAGAAGAAGCTAGTGCTGGTCATGCGCACAAATTCCGTCGTGATGACGACGAGGAGGACGAAGCCGAAATAGCGGCTCATTTGGTGGACGAGATGGACGATCAACAGGTAGCGACGTCTCCAACTGTCGAGCAAGGCTCCGACAGCAGCAGCAGCAGGTGCTCGGGCCGAGACGACGATTTCTTCGGCCAAGATGCGGAACATGAGCGAGGCCATCCATCCGAGACAGCAAAAGAGGATGGAGCCGAGATACGGGTAGACGAGGGCCGCCATGTTCAGTCTCGACAACAGATTCTTGGCCAACGGCACTTTCCCGCTGACGCTCACTGCGTATTCAACCGACTCGGCCAACTCGATGACAATTTCCTATTGAAAACGTAACAGAATGAGACGATAGCCTAGGCTATTCACTCTAGTACGACAAAATTTACGAGGAAAAAACAGGAGGATCCGACGGTGCAGATGCGACGGAATTGCTGGTAATGCTCCGCTCTAAACGGGCGATTCTCTTCCAGTTTGTAAAGAGCTTGGACGAGGCCTTTCCAGGCGAAACAAGAGACGATCAAGAGAGCCGTATGCGATGGCGTCGTCAGGCAAAAGTAATTGACTTCGTTGATCATCCAATTCCAGTTGATGGTGGCCGTATTATTTTTCTTGTGGACGTCCGATAGGCCTTCGACGATGACGTACGTGTTGCAACCGATGTCCAGCAGGTAAAAAGCCGCCATGGCGAGAGATAAGGGCCAGCAACAGGTCCGTCTCTCTTCTGGTTGCGCAGGTGGCGTCCGTTTCAAAGTCAACGGGACACCGAATATCTTCATCCACGTAGTGATTGGCTGGAGGGACCATTGGAAATTGAATAATGCGTCGTCCCTGCTGCTGTCGACAGGGCGACGAGATAGCGCTGCGGTCGGAGCGAAAGCGACCATCGTGTTGGCCATGTCTCATACGACTATAGACTATCTCCTCATCAGGTCTCTAATAGCGTCGATGATAAGCCACCACCACTATAGTAATAGTAACTGGTAAGTAGTGTTTTTGCGGTTTGTATAGACTGGTGACTGTGGGCCCCGATGGGCCCATGTGCGGTCGATTGTTGTGGCAACAAACTCGATGGAGCTGCCGTTAGATTCTTTGTTGGTATATAATCGAGCTAAAAGCCACAAGCCGCAGGATATAATATAGAAAAGGTCAATTGCGCTTCAGCAGTGACGAGATGTCGTTCAACTGCGTCTTTTATTTGTTTGTACTCGGCTGTTCCCATTACATATTTAACAGAGTACTTGCGTAGAGGCAACACGTTGCATTTAATACCCGATAAAAGGACGAATTCAACAGAGTTCATTAAGTGCCGCAAAATGGAGTAATCAATGGAAATAAAAGTTGACTAAAACTTAATTGGAAATCGAGTTCTTTTCTTGCGAATCAAACTGGTAGAGGATGACGAGATAAGTCAACGTCGTCCCCACAAACTGCAAATTAACGACCAACAGTTATAGGAACGAATGAGCCAAGCCAAGAAAATTTAGCCTATTACTTAAAATATACTTGAGGGACAAGTTGGCAGTCGATGTCGAAGAAGCCAAGGGCGGAAAACTGCAACGGAAAATGTGAAATTTCCATTCTCAAACAGTCCAGCTGTAACATATAATCGAATCAAGTGAAAATCGACAGAAATAATTAGTTATTAATTATTTTTGCCTGAGTTTGCAGCGCAACATCGGAAAAACGTAACTTTTGCAGCTTCTTATTGACCGTCATTCGCTGCGAATTCATTCGTCATAAATTAGACGACAATGTCGGATAAATATTATTATAGTATTCAGTTATACTTCTTGAGACACGAGTCGGGGCAAGTAGACAAAAGCGCTAAAGTAGACGAAATCTTTGGCGAGATGAATCGCGTACTGGAAACTGTCGAACTCTTGAAAGTTATTGGACATTTTCAACGAATTCATCAGCTTGAATGAGTTGTTGACCATCCTGACAAAATAGGTAGCCACCACCAACAAAAGAAGAGACCCCAAACAATTGTTGAGGCTGTGAACATATTCGCCGATCCAGTAGTATTGAGCCTTCCACGCGGCCAACCGCCGGCGCCACAAATCCGTCTGCCAATTTATCAGCTTATCCCTTTCGTCATCATCGGATTGTATTTGTTTGGCGAGAATGTTGAGCATTGTGTAAGCAATCCAACCGAAAGAGCCAAACAAGATCATGGAACTCGTAAAGTAAACCATAAATATGTAGAATCCAAAGTACTGCATTTGTTTGGCCAAGGACATTGAGCTTAGTTCGGGCGAAAGGATCAATGTGCAGATAACCAAGAAAAGTAAATCCTGTTGAAAATCATTCAGAGAGTTATGACCAACACCCTAAGAAGGGATGTCCGTAAATACCAGACAATTTGTCGAGGGCCCAGTGGCCAGACAGCAAATGTCCGGTTTTATTTTGGCAACTTGCTACATTATACTAAGTTACATTCCGAATGTTTTAGATTCAAAATTTGAACGTGTGTACGATGCACAAAGTTCATTTTGAAAAATTCAAAAACATTGTCAAATGTTTACGTAAATGTAAAAAAAACAGAAACGGGCGTTTACATCAAGGGCCCAGTTGCCAGACATGCCGTCGGGTATTTACGGACATCCCTTCTTAGGGTGAACAAGTGCGTTTTAATTATAACTAGTATATTAAATAACATGCCGCAAATGAAGCTGACACCGCTACAAGAGAGACAGTCCGGAATCTCCGATAGTCTTGGTCGCTGTAAAGAATTTCTCGTTCCATTAATTTGAGAACTCTAATCACCTGGCACCAATTGTCCATAAGTGCCAACTTGATTAGCAGACCGTGCGATCCCAGGTAAATAATAACAGTATTGACAATTAGGATTGCGTTTGAAAAGACGGCGAACGTCCATGTCCTCTCTTTGGATACTTGAAGATCGTTGGCTATTTTCTCCACATTTTCACTGACCCAGTAAAGGATACATTCGGCGTTGAGGAAGAAAGCCAGAAATCCAAAGACTGTGACAATCCACCAAGATCGTCGACGATCCTTCAAACTCTGCTGAGAGGATTGAAACTCCAAAGGCACACCAATAGATCGCAAAAGTAGAATAAACGGCCTGAAACTCCATTCAAAGTCTCTTGTTTTCGATGTACTATTTTCTCTATTCCAGCACAGCTGTCGAGTCGCTACCTTTGTGCTCGACATCGTCTCGCCAACTATTAGGCTATTCTATTAGATAGCCTATTGTCCTTGTTTACATGAAGCATTTTCCATGTTGTATATTGTTTTATTCAAGAATTATTATGAATAATGTAGGAATTGAAAATTTGATACCACATTATGAAAGTAATGAAATATGAAAAAGTCTTTGTCCCTTTCAGGCCTATTACATTACTACCGATGTTATTGGGCCTAAGTGCCTAACGCTTTCATCTATTATATCCTATTGAAAACGGTATAACATGCATGAAGTATTGAAGTAGTTAGTAGCTATAGACTCGGTAGCCTATTTCTTTTTTCATCATTACCTGTCGAAAATCATTTAGAGGGTATAGTTTAGGGGGGGGCACAGTTGACTGCAAATTGAATGCAAAATCACCGAAGTTTCGTGCTGGACTCTATATGAGTTGCGTTCGGACTTTTGGATTGATGACGATCAACTTATCAATCATCATTTTAAAATTACTTCAACCGCTTATAGGACTTAAAGATCATTCTAATACGCCAATAAGTCTGTATTCAGACGCGCATCAATGGAAACAATACATGTCGATGAGAAAAAACGTCAACAATAGCAGATAGACTATAGTTTATTTGGAACCGCTCTTTTCTTGCGAATCAAACTGGTAGAGGATAATGAGATACGTCAATGTCGTCCCTACAAACTACAAACAGGCGACAAATACAGTTAGAAAGAAATGAATTGACATAAAATATGGCGGTCTATAGACTATAATAGCAATTAAAATTTACTTGTGGGACAAGTTGGCAGTCGATGTCAAAGAAGCCAAGAGCGGAAATCTGCATCGGAAATTGGGAAATTTCCATTCTCAAACAATCCAGCTGTATTATATAATCAAATCAAGTGGATTATATAGGCTAGGCAGCAATAGATGAAAAAAACATCCTTATTTTATAATATTTAACATTGCCTGAGTTTGCAGCGCAACATCGGAAAAGTGTAATTTTTGTAGTTCCCTGTTGATTGCCATCCCCTGTATATTCATTCGATGTTTATTAGAAGACAGTATAGGTGCAATGAGTTTGATTATAGCAAACTAGTTACTTCTTGAGATACGAGTCGGGGCAAGTAGACAAAAGCGTTGAAGTAAACGAAATCTTTGGCGAGGTTAATCGCGTACTCTACACTGTTACTGGTCCATTGAAAGTTGGACATTTTCAAGAAACTCAATAAAGCGAACGAGTTGTTGACCATTAGAATAAAGTAGCATGTAACCAACAACAAAATTAGGGGTCCCAAGCAATTATTGATGCTGTGAACATATTCGCCGATCCAGTAGTATTGCGACTTCCATGCGACCAATCGTCGGTGCCACATATCCGTCTGCCAGCAGTGTATTAAATGATGTCCTTGAATCTCCTCATCAACGTCATCAATATTGGATTGGATTTGTTGGGCGAGAATGTTGAGCATTGAGTAGGCAATCCAACCGAGGTAGCCAAACAAAATCATAGAATTCGTAAAGTAAACAGCAAACAGATAAAATCCGACATGCTGCACTTGTCTTGCAAAGGATGTAGAGCTAAATTCGGGCCAGGCAATCACCATAAAGAAAATCCAGGAAAGTAAATCCTGTCAAACAACATTAGTTGATATTTTAATGAAATATAGGCTATATATAGCCTACTTTTTGAAAGATATATAAATGGCTCGTAGGCTACGTATGTCTCTAATTATTAGAGAAGAATACCTTAAGAGTTTTACCTACCGCCAACGAAGCTGACACAGCTACAAGGGAGGCAACTCGAAATCTCCGATAGTCTGCATCGTTGTAATTGTTCTCTCTTTCCATTAACTTGAGTATTCTAATCACCTGGCACCAATTGCCAAGTGCCAACTTTATTAGCCAACCTTGTGATCCTACAGACATGGCGACATAATTGGCCATTTCGACAGCGTTTGAAAAGTTAATAAGCGTCCATGGTTTTCGAATGGGTACTTGAGGAACGTCATTGGCTATTCTATCCACATTTTCACCGACCCAGTAAAGAATGCCTTCGGCGTTGAGAAAGAAAGCCAGAAAGCCAAAGACCGTGACAATCCACCAAGAACAGCGACGATCCTTCAAACACTGCCTAGAGGACTGAAACTCCAACGGCACACCGATAGAATGCAATAGTAGAATAAACGGCTTAAAACTCCATTCAAAGTCTCTTATTTTCGATGTGCTTTTAGCTCTATTCCAGCACAGCTGTCGAATCGCACCCTTTGTGCTCGGCATCGTCCCGCCAACTATTAGGCTGTTCTATTAATATTGATTATAGTCGCGTTTATACACGATGTAACCCATTTTCCATGTTGGTTCATTTTCCCTAACAACGATTATGGATAATATAAAAACTGAAAATTCACCATATTATGGAAAATATTGTTATGAGTGAAGATTTGAGGCGAGTTGAAATGTCCTTTGGCGACCTCAAGCTACCCTTTTTCCCTTTTCCTGAAAGACTTGTCCGGACCTATACTGCAAATTGACGTTGACGTGACGATGATCAGGCGATGATCGAAGCGGAGAGTTGAAGAGAGGACTAAGTCGGTGCTTGGCACTCGCGATGGTCGGACGACTCATCCTGTGGACTTTGAATTTTCAGTCTGCTTCTGAGCCTAGGAGTCGCGTTAGCTTAACAAATTGAACCTTTTGAGTAGCTTTGAGTAGATTTTCCCTGGTTTTGAGTAGTTTGAGCTCCTCCGTTCATAACAATATTATGAAATATAAAATAGTCCTTGTCCCTATAGGCCCAGTACTAACCGATCCTTATTGAACCTAGCCCTTTCAACTAGCCCATTTGAAACGGTATAATTGCATGCCGTATAGTTAGTTTTAATAGTTAGCCTCGGCTTAGTTGTTTTATCAACAGCTGTCAAAAATCATTCAGAGGGTAGTTTAGAGGGGGGCGCAACTGACTGCAAATTGAGTGCAGAATCACCAGAGTTTCGTGCACTCTGGAAGGAGTTGCGTTCGGACGCTATAGGGACAATCAACCTTATTGGTCATCATCATTTTTATTATTTCAACCACGTATTAGACTTAACGATCATTATAAATAGCCTACGCCACAGTGTATTGAAATATCCGTCACTGCCTCATTATATTGGGATCACCTGCGCATCAATGGAAACAATGCATACCGATGAGAAGAAACGTCGGCAATAGTTAGGCTATATTTATTTGGGACCGCTCTTTTCTTGCGAATCAAATTGGTAGAGGATAATGAGATAAGTCAATGTCGTCCCCACAAACTGCAAACAGGCAACCAACAGTTAGGAACAAATGAATTGACATAAAATTTGGCCTTTATAATAGCTATTAAAATATACTTGAGGGACAAGTTGGCAGTCGATGTCGAAGAAGCCAAGCGCGGAAAACTGCATCGGAAAATGGGAGAATTCCATTCTCAAATAATCCAGCTGTAATATATCATCAAGTCAGCTGGATTAGGCTATACGTATATAAATAGGAAAAAATCCTTGTTTGATAATATTAAACCATGCCTGAGTTTGCAGTGAAATATCGGAAAAGTATAATTGTTTTAGTTTCCTGTTGATTGTCATCCCCTGTATATATTCATTCGTTACATATATTCTAGACCACATTGTCCAATAAGTTTGATTAATATTTAGTTACTTCTTGAAATACGAGTCGGGGCAAGTAGACAAAAGCGTTGAAGTAAACGAAATCTTTGGCGAGGTTAATCGCGTTACTCTACACAGTTACTTGTCCATTGAAAGTTAGAAATTTTCAAAAAATACAACAAAGAGAACGAGTTGTTGACCATTAGGACAAAGTAGCTGGTAACCAACAACAAAAGCAGGGGTCCCAAGCAGTTATTGATGCTGTGAACATATTCGCCGATCAAGTAGTATTGTGACTTCCACGCGGCCAATCGTCGGGGCCAGCACATATCCGTCTGCCAGCAGTGTATTAATTGATGTCCTTCAATCTCCTCATCAAATTCTTCAACATTGGATTGGATTTGTTGGGCGAGAATGTTAAGCATTGAGTAGGCAATCCAACCGAGGTAGCCAAACAAAATAATGGAATTCGTAAAGTAACCAGCAAACAGATAAAATCCGACATGCTGCATTTGTTTGGCATACAACGTAGAGCTGAATTGGGGCCAGGAAATTACCATAAAGAAAACCCAAAAAGTTAAATCCTGTCAAATTAAAACAAATCATTTATTGGTATTTTAAGGAAACATTTTTTTTATAAGACAAAAATTGTCCACATATCTCTATAATTAGAGAGGGATGATACCTTAAGAGTTTTACTTACCGCCAATGAAGCTGTAAAAGCTACAAGAGAGGCAACTCGAAATCTCCGATAATCTGCATCGTTGTAATTGTTCTCTCTTTCCATTAACTTGAGTATTCTAATCACCTGGCACCAATTGCCAAGGGCCAACTTTATCAGCCAACCTTGTGATCCTACAGACATGGCGGCATAATTGACAGAGTTCGAAAAGTTGAGAAGCGTCCATGTTTTTCGAATGGATACTTGAGGGTCGTCATTGGTTATTTTCTCCAAATTTTCACCGACCCAGTAAAGGATGCATTCGGCGTTGAGAAAGAAAGCCAGAAATCCAAAGAACGTGACAATCCACCAAGATCGGCGACGATACTTCAAACTCTGCTGAGAGGATTGAAACTCCAAAGGCACACCGATAAATCGCATAAGTAGAATAATAGGCTTGAAACTCCATTCAAAGTCTCTTACTTTCGACGCGCTTTTTGTTCTATTCCAGCACGGCTGTCGAGTCGCTACCTTTTCGCTCGGCATCGTCTTGTGAACTAGCTGTTAATAGGCGGTTCATAGTCCCATTTGCACGGGGGGACCCATTAGTTTTTTTAATCCAACAACTATTATTATGGATAATATATATTATATAAAAATTGCAAATTCAGGCTACTATATACTTTGCAAGTATAATGAAATCTAAAAAAGTCCTATATTACTACCGATCATTATTTGTCCTAAATCTTTAAAACAGCCTATTGAAAACGTTATAACTGCATGTATTTATAGCGGATATTTTAGAGGGGGCCGCAGCTGACTGAAAATTGAGTGCAGAATCACCAGAGTTTCGTGCACTTTAAATTTTCTGGCCTTTAGTAGCGTTTTGATGAATCGCATTAAGCCTCTTCGTATTAGCCTTCATACTAAGTACCCTTAGTAGCCCCTTCGGCCGATTAACCAAAACGCTACTAACGGCCTAGTAGGCCCTAAAAAATTTAGAAAGTGCATGCAGCACCCTGGAAGCTATAGGAGTAACGTTCGGATGACGCCAAATTGCATGGGAAGATATCAACCTTATGGCCATCATCATTTTAATTCCAAGCTTCAATCTGTATTAAGAGACTTATTGATCTCTTATTATCGCCACTGTGATGTGTTGACGCATCCATCAATTAATGTCTCATTATTTCTTAATAACGTTTTCGAATGAATTTCAACACAATATATATTGACGTGCACACCGATGCATGATTCCGAAAAGAAACGTCATCAACAACAGATATTAGGCTATAGTTTATTTGGAACTGCTCTTTTCTTGCGAATCAAACTGGTAGAGGATGACGAGATAAGTCAATGTCGTCCCCACACACTGCAAACAGGCGACCAACAGTTAATAGGAACGATTGAATAATTAACAGAAAATATGGTCTTATAGCTATTAAAATTTACTTGAGGGACAAGTTGGCAGTCGATGTCGAAGAAGCCAAGAGCTGAAAACTGCATGGGAAAATGTGAAAATTCCATTCTCATATAATCCAGCTGTAATATATCATCAAGTCAAGTGGGTTATATAAGTATAGACTAAAAATTGGTTATTTAATAATGTTTAATCTCGCCTGAGTTTGCAGAGCAACATCGTAAAAGTGTATTTTTTAAAGTTTCCTATTGATTGCCATTCCCTGTATTAATTCGTTATATATTAGACGATGACAATGTCGAGTGAATTTTATTATGTAGTATTTAGTTAGGCTACTTCTTGAGATATGAGTAGGGGCAAGTAGACAAAGGCGCTGAAGAAAACGAAATCTTTGGCGAGGTAAATCGCGTACCCTACACAGTTTTTGGTCCATTGAAAGTTGGACATTTTCAAGAAATTCAACAAAGAGAAAGAGTTGTTGACCATTAGAATAAAGTAGCTGGTCACCAACACCAAAAAAAAGGGCCCAAAAGAATCATTGATGATGTGAACATATTCGCCGATCCAGTAGTATTGCGACTTCCACGCGGACAATTTTCGGCGCCACAAATCTGTCTGCCCGCAGTATATTATTAATTGATGTCCTTCATCAACATTGGATTGGATTTTTTGGGAGAGAATGTTGAGCATTGAATAGGCAATCCAACCGAGGTAGCCAAACAAAATCATGGAATTCGAAAAGTAAACCGCAAACAGATATAATCCGACATGCTGAATTTGTTTGGCAAAAGACGTAGAGCTGAATTCGGGCCAAGAAATCACCATAAAGATAACCCAGAAAAGTAAATCCTGTAAACAAATTTTAGTAATTGTGAGATTTTAATGAAATATTTTTTACGAACAAAAATTGCACAAATTATCTCTATATAGTTAGGACAAACAGTGTTAGTTTAAGACTTTTACCTACCGCCAATGAAGCTGTCATCGCTACAAACGAGGCATTTCGAAATCTTCGATAATCTGCATCATTGTAATTGTTTTCTCGTTCCATTAATTTGAGGATTCTCATCACCTGGCACCAATTGCAAAATGCCAACTTGATTAGCCAACCTTGTGATCCCAGGTAAATAATGATAGTGTTGACCATTTCGACGGCGTTTGAAAAGTTGGCAGACGTCCATGTTTTTCGAATGGATACTTGATGAGGATCATTGGTTATTCTATCCACATTTTCACCGAACCAGTAAAGGATGCATTCGGCGTTGAGAAAAAAAGCCAGAAAGCCAAAAACCTTGACAATCCACCAAGAACGGTGTTGATCCTTAATCAAACATTGTTGAGAGTATTGAAACTCCAATGGCACACCGAAAGATCGTAAAAGTCCAATAAATGGCTTAAAACTCCATTGAAAATCACGCTTCAACAAGTTTTCACTAGTCCAGCACAACTGTCGGTTCACTACCTTTGCGCTTGACATTTTCGGCAAGAGTAGTCTGTAGCCTACAGTTACGTTCACGCAGGTTGGATTCCCTTTTCAATGGTGTTTTTTTACCTAATAGCTTTTGAAATATGGAAAGTGATGTGGGCGACGATTAGGCTACCTAATGACGTCACCTCCCGAGGCACGTTTTAAAAGATATTAAACGTTAGCCTACTTGTTTACTTTGTGCAGCCTATAAAGCAACATCACATATCCTATAGGCTTGCAGTTCCAGCCATTTATTATTTATTGATACTCTCGTCTTTTCATCTAATTATTGATTTCTTGTAACTCGTCGGATTTCATCTCTTCAAGACGCAGATACAACTTTTAAACATAAATCGATGCAGTAGTGGCACGTGCATATAAATGATGAGGTGATTTTAGGGTGTCCGAAATTCTCGTGGTTCTAATATAGAATCAAATTTACATAGGCCCTTGTGAGTGATTCTTAAAAGGCAAGTGTAGGCTATAGGAACCTCGATCGTACTTCAATCTGCACTCAATTTTTAGTCTTCAGTTGTGGCCTCCTCGATAAATCGTCTCATCTGCTATTTATAGCCTACCGTTCTAAAATCGATTTTGTAAGAGTCGCCTTTCTTGAGTTATTCTAAGTCTTATAAGTTTAAATGACAAACACAGACAAATAATAAGTTTCAAAAGTTGTATTAGTTCTTACTCTGCAGCTGCTGGTTACACGAGTGGCTTGTACATGCATATGAGTGGCGATTTACAGAAGGGAAACTGGGGCTTATATAGTGCGAAACCAGACAGTGATCTCATCACCATCTGCTTTCACACACAGCTTCCAGACGGTGATCTCACCACCATCTGCTTTCGCATTACCTTAAAAGGTATAAAACTTTCTGCAAATACATTGAGGCCATTTGCCATTGAGGCCATTGAGGCCAGACTGTCTGACTCTTCTGCGTCTTTGCATGTTACCGTCTCAGGTAACATCCTGGTTCATTACATTCCTCCCCCCCTCCTTCAAACAGTTAAATACAAATATGAAACAAAATTTTCTTTTTGCTGCTATTCTAAAACTAATCCCATAGCTATTTTTTAATTCCATATTCACCAAAAGCATTATAATAAGTTTTTCAGAAATATTCCCGTGGATTTGCTTCTTTTGGTCCTCCTTTCCTGCACTTTTTCCTTCCGTGTGGTGCGGCATCAGTTGTATTCAGCTTTTCTTGAGCGTTTAAGCTTTTTCCAATTACACTCCTTCCCCCTTCTCTTATTAGTTAGCATTCCGTTTACCAAGAAAAGATAGTACCAAAGACAAAACACACACACATACATAATTAAAATTTGTGGAGCAAAATACAGAACATGATAAGAAAATTGAAGCGTTTTCGTTGAATTGAAAGATATGCATTTAACAATTAAAACATCGTAGGTCGTGGGTACTTGCGTTTAGCAAATCAGTTTTTTGTTATGTGCCGATTGTTGCGAAGTTTCCGTTTCATCCGCTTCATCTTTAATGTTGTCCTGGTTGTGATGATCAATTGCTTTTTTTTTTTTTTTTGAACAGTATTAGCGGCTGTTTTAGCCTGATGTACACCGATATCACCATTCCAACCGTCACTGGAATTTGTATCTTCGGATTCACTTGTATCCGAGACAATGTTTCTCGATGATGATGATTCCACATTCTTCCATAGACATCTCGTCATCGGTATCCTTTGTATTCACAAAGCCTACAGGTCGGAGGGGCTGTTTGAGGATTTTGCAGGCGTTTTTTCAATTTCATTTAACACTCCGATGGGCCAATCACGGGAAAGTGATGACTCTCGTGGAAGTAAAATTGGAGACGTGGCCATCAGCCCAATCATCAGATTGATACCTTGTCGCGACATCGTATCCGTGCCGATTATAAAATCGCACGGTATATTGATGACGAATTTTCACCAAAGCGGGTATCAGTCTGGTTTTTATCATTTTTATTGTAGCGCCTGCAATGCTGCTCGTCGCAAAATCCGTGATGTGCCGCTTCCTTTCAAAATGAATATTACTTTCCCTTTTCCTCTCTGTTGTAGCCGTGGGCTGTGAAAACAGATGACTCGGCTGATGCTGGAAAGGTGCATAGGGAAAGTCGTTGAGAAGGTCCATATACCAGCAGACAGGTAGGCTAAGGGCATTGAACTCGTCTTCGGCCTCATTCTTTCTTTCAGTTCTTCTTCAGCCTCCTTTTTTTTTTTTCTTTTGATTCTGCTTCTTCCTTCTCCTCCGTCTTTGGAATGTGAAGCTGGCCTCGCATCGAAAACTTTCTTTTTCTTTATTTCGTCTTCTTTTGTGCTAGTCTCGGGTTTGCTGCATACAGTTGAGCCACAGCCAGTCTCTAGTCAGTTTGTTGTAGAGAGTTCATTTCTCAACGGAAGAATTTTCAGTTTGCAAGTTTCGTCGTCCTGTGAACTGTTGTCTTGGTTACCGATAGTGATTGGCGTTAGTTTTACAGCTTGGGTTATTGTGCAGTGATTTCCAGGGATTATTCTTTCTTTTTCTGATCTTTTGGACAAATTCGGTATTTTTCTTTTTTTTCGATAAATTTAAGAGTGTGTAACAGGGGCTACATGGGTTATTACAAATTGGATGCAAAGGGCATTATTGAAAATGGTTTATAAAAATAAGTTCCATCTTTTCTTTTAGATTCTGTGAACTTTCTTGTTGATCTGTGTCTGAATAAGAGTAGTGAAAACGGTGGATTTAAAAAATGTTGAGAGGCGAATTTGTTAACTTTTGGGAACTCTTAAGGGGCTGATGGGGCGAATGTTAAGTAGGGATTTAAACCAAAGTTTTGCGAGAAGGGTAAAAACAAATGCATACATTGAAAGTGAAAGTGGGGAATTCAATTATGATGAACTATGAGTTTTTGATTCCGGAAATTCATTATATTAGTTAAACATTAATATAAATGAATTCGTGCATTGTCAAAATCCTCATGGTATTCTAGATGCTTTTTCAATTGTTGGGATAGACAACTCAAAATAAGTAACAACTGATTTTAGCTGCAAGACTCCAGAAAACGAAACGGCAGAGAGAGTTCTGTTACTTTGTGTGGGGGCTATTTGTTTGAATTTTTTGGTTGTGAAAGTTGCAGACAAATAAATCATTTCAACTAAATCATTTGTTATTTGGATTTTAATTCGGCTTTTCGAGTGGTGTTCACATTTTGTTTGCTTCGCTACGTTTTTTTTTTTTTTTTTTTTTTTTTTTTTTTGTTAATGTTTGTTGCATTTATATGGGCTATTTCAATGGAGCTCTAGCGATTTTATCGATCGGTTCAATTTACTTGCGGTGTGACAAAAAGAAGCAGTTAGAGTTTTCTAGGCCTACTGGCAGGGAAATATAAGATATACAAAAGAAAACAAAATGTGATTCATTACTTTCTATCTGGTCGCGACCTCACTGATGGGGTTTCTTGTGGTCATTAGAAATGGGTCACCTCATATGTTCAGACATGACAGTTATGTGGGGGTTGGCCGGCCTTTTTCGAACCATTCAGTTGTTCAGATTTTCCTCATTTGTTGTTGATTACATTATTGATTACAAATTGCGTTAGTGGTTAAAAGGCGTATTAGTTTTGTGAAAGTGAAATTGTTTTAAAATTAGTCTTATTAGATTTGTTATAAAGTAAATGAAAGGTTATAGGAAGTTTGCTTTCAGTTCATTTTTAATTCCTTTAATCCAACCCATAGTTACAAGGTGATTATAGTTTGTATTTGCCGTTGCCTCAGCGGTTATTCCTTGAAAAGCTTAGTATATCCAGTACCAAGTGCGACCAAAAATAAATTTGAGCCCTAATAATTTGAAATTTGATTGGGTGCTCTCTTTCTCTCAGTGTTTGCTACCGATTTTGCCGTTTGATCCGCCATGGAAATGTCATACATATCGTGTGGCGTAATCGGACAAGTCCAGTATGTGGTTGGTTCCATCCCTAATTTTCGTAATTAGGCCCGATCCGTTTATTTTCCCAGACTGGTGGTACTTTTTTTTTCAACGGTTTGATTGGTGCCTTGATCCGTAGGCCATTAGGCCTTTCCTTTTACATGTATCTGGAAGTTTTTCGACAATTTTCTTGTTGTCTTTTCCCACTTCTGGCCTAACGTTCGGTCGTCTATTCCTAGCTGGCGATCCTAATTTTTAAATCCTAAGTGTTCCATGTGTCTGCGAGAATTCTTGTCTCCAACAGATTAATCATTGCTCATTTAAATCCGAAGTGTTCCATGTTTCTGCGAGAATTCTTGTCTCCAACAGAATAATCATTGTTCATTTAAATCCGAAGTGTTCCATGTTTCTGCGAGAATTCTTGTCTCCAACAGAATAATCATTGTTCATTTAAATCCGAAGTGTTCCATGTTTCTGCGAGAAATTCTGTCTCCAGCAGATTAATAGTTTCCATTGTTTTCCCAAAAGTCCCTTAAATTCCTTTGCAATATTCATCGTTTTGCTGCGAAATTTTCCAATTTTCCTGTTTTACAAGAGTTATGGTTGCTGCTGTCGATAGGATCGGAATCTGGCGTAGACTTTTCCCATGTCGGTGTGTCCCGCCCGGTCGATAACCTAAAGTAATCTCATACTCTTGGAGTTTTTAAAGATCATTTAGCTTGTAGGCCTAACGCTTTTTTTCATGCTCAGCGGCCATTGACGGCCTATTGTCGATAATTTGTATACCGACTCTACAGGTATGATGTAAAAAATTTCTACAGTGTGTTTTATTGGCAAAAAAACCGTTTTTTGGCCAATTACCATTTGTCTCCCTATGGTATAAGTGTTTCGATGAATATGCGATTTATGCTTTCCCCTTTCCTGATTCACAGAATCAGTTTGTAAAGGTGAACGCTGTATCTGTGCGAGTACGGTTCAATTACGATAACTCTGCATGATACATTCAAAGGCGTCCCTTTGGTAGTTCACCTCCATTCCCAAGCTGCAACTTTTCCTGGTGAGCTTCGTGGGGGAATGTACTTTTTCGAAAAAGCTTTTAATTACTTCCTGAAATAGCTAGCGAGACCTAAAAGGATTGCAGATCCTTTCCGTTTGTTGGCGCAGAGTATTAGATTGAAATGGATTCCACTTTACTTGGGTTCGGTGCGACATTTTCCTGCCAGTCGTAACACTGTGTGCTTCAAAACCTTCCGTCATTTTTAAAAGTTTCCGTTTTAACTGGTTTCATCGACATAAATTGTGCGTGCCCTAAAGTGCTGCAACAATGCCGCTAAGGAGAGGATAACTGTACTTTCTGTAACTTTGTAAAAAATGTCTTTCCATTATCTTTGAGGGGGCAATTTTAATTGATGAAAATTCTACAGCGAAGAATCATAGTAAAAGCTCTAAAGAGTGTTGTTAGTTTTTTTTCGGTTCCCTTTTTTTTTTTTTTTTTTTTAATTTGTTGAAGCTTTAAAGTCTAACAAGATCAGGGCATATCCGTTTAATATGTCCTATTCGATAACAAGTTTATTACAAATTTTATTTCTAAATGGCGATAGGCGGCGGTAAAAAGCATTCTTGGCTTCAAATAAGTCCGAAAAAATTGAGAAACTGTTTACAAGAGACATAACCATCAAGCCTAAATCCAATTGTACAGATGTGGTATCTAATTTAAAAAGAGGATCAGACATTTGCTTACCTTTGTTTTGGAAGAATAGAAAATTTCTCTTTTGCTGTAGTTTCACTGATTTTACTTTACTTTCACAAATTACCAACTGGTTAAAAAACGCACACTCGATCGTTGGTATTTACTAATTCAATACTTTAAACTACAAGACATAAAATAACTTTTGGCGTACTCTTGATTTTAGTCCAACCTCCTGGTTGGCTCGCCAAATGTAAGAGTCGCCTTTCTTGAGTTATTCTAAGTCTTATAAGTTTAAATGACAAACACAGACAAATAATAAGTTTCAAAAGTTGTATTAGTTCTTACTCTGCAGCTGCTGGTTACACGAGTGGCTTGTACATGCATATGAGTGGCGATTTACAGAAGGGAAACTGGGGCTTATATAGTGCGAAACCAGACAGTGATCTCTTGTGGTCATGTGTAATGTGTAATGTGTAACTCAGTGTAATTGGAAAAAGCTTAAACGCTCAAGAAAAGCTGAATACAACTGATGCCGCACCACACGGAAGGAAAAAGTGCAGGAAATGAGGACCAAAAGAAGCAAAACCACGGGAATATTTCTGGAAAACTTATTATAATGCTTTTGGTGAATATGGAATTAAAAAATAGCTATGGGATTAGTTTTAGAATAGCAGCAAAAAGAAAATTTTGTTTCATATTTGTATTTAACTGTTTGAAGGAGGGGGGGAGGAATGTAATGAACCAGGATGTTACCTGAGACGGTAACATGCAAAGACGCAGAAGAGTCAGACAGTCTGGCCTCAATGGCCTCAATGGAAAATGGCCTCAATGTATTTGCAAAAAGTTTTATACCTTTTAAGGTAATGCGAAAGCAGATGGTGGTGAGATCACCGTCTGGAAGCTGTGTGTGAAAGCAGATGGTGATGAGATCACTGTCTGGTTTCGCACTATATAAGCCCCAGTTTCCCTTCTGTAAATCGCCACTCATATGCATGTACAAGCCACTCGTGTAACCAGCAGCTGCAGAGTAAGAACTAATACAACTTTTGAAACTTATTATTTGTCTGTGTTTGTCATTTAAACTTATAAGACTTAGAATAACTCAAGAAAGGCGACTCTTACAATTTCAAACATTGAACTCGGCACCAGCAATAGGCTAGCTAAACGTTTGTCCATTGTAATTTACTTGCTATGAATGGTGCTTTTTTCTTGCTGCGAATCGAATTGATAGAGAATGATGAGGTAAGTCAACGTCGTCCCCACAAACTGAAAAACAATAAAATCAATATACAAACGACAATAAATAAATATTAGTTAATTTTCTTTTAATTATTTTTGAGCTGATTACTGAGGGGATGAGTTGACAATCAATGTCAAAGAAGCCGGCTGCTGAAATCTGTGGCAGAAACAAGGAAATTTCCATTTTCAAGTAAGCCACCTAAATAATGTACATCAAATCGTATGAAAAGCCCAAAGTCGTATAAGGTTGTTTGAATGGCTTTAATTTTTCTCCTACGTAGGCCTATTAAGCTACCTGATTTCGAAGGTTAGTTTCGTCGAAATCGAGCTTGTCTAGTTTCTTGTTCACCACAATGGCCTTAAATAACGTCAATAACTAGTAAACTATCAGCGCCATAAAGTTTTAACTGGAGTTACGTGTTTACCTCTTGGCGAATGACATAGGGCAAATAAACAATCGCAATGAAATAGATAAAATCTTTAACGATGTAAAAAACAAAGAGACAGCCAACAATCTCATTGTCTTCATGATGCCAAAATCGGAAAGCGTTTAACAGGACGAACGAGTTGTTGACCATCCTTACAAAGTAGCCAGTGATCACCAGCAGAAGAAGGGAGCCGAAGCAGCCGTTGATGCTGTGAACATATTCGCCGATCCAATAGTATTGAGCCTTCCACGCCACTAATCGACGACGCCAAACTTCCGGTGAATTTGGCTGACGTTGCTTGTTATTAACTTCATCGTCTTCTTGGATTCGATTACAGAGAATGTTGAGCATAGAATAAGCAATCCAACCAAGAGAACCAAACAGGAATATGCTACAAAAAAGGTAAATGGGGAAAAAGTGGTCTCCGACGTGCTGCAGTTGTTTCACTATCGACGACCTGTTAGGATCAGGCCACCACAGGACCATTTGAATCATCCAGAAAAGAATTTCCTATTGGTTGAAGTTTCGAATCATTTTTAAGGAAATTATCCTAAAAAACAGTTATTTATTATAGTAGGCTATATAATTGCATTACTAAGACGATAGCCGTTGCTCCAGCTATGCAGGCGAGTCGAAACCTCTTGTAGTCTTGGTCGGTGTAATAAATATGCTCTTCCATGGAATGGAGGATTAGGGAAAGGTGACGCCAATTCTTGTGCGCCAACACCACTAGCATGCAGTGTGTTCCCATGAGCGCTGTTATGATCATGGTCAATTCGATGTACCTATTCCAGTTGTACACGGATGTCGATTTTTGACCGACAGTCAATTTGCTGGCAGCAACTATTTCTTGGCCAATAATAATAAAATGGTGTTCAACGTTTAGAAAGAAAGAAAAGAGGCCCATACACGTGATGAACCACCAAGAACAGAGATGACGATTCTTCGTCGGACCTTTAGGTGATTGGAAATCCAACGGCACACCAAAACATCGCAAAAGAACGAGTAGGGGGCTCAAACTCCATTCAAAGTCAGGTTTTAATTTATTTTTTCTATGGTCCCAGGGATGTGAAAATGCTACTACTTGGCTTGACATCGTTACGTAAACTATTACGTTATGACTTCGTAAGTCATCAATTAACTCACAAAGCTCATATACTTAGCCTTCTAATATTAGATTAAGTTTCGTACCAGATAAACTTGTCAGTGAAAAATAAAAGTGATGTATTATATTGATATAAACGATTCTTTGGATGCTTCTGGATGTGCCGCCAATCAATCAAACGGCGATAGAACGATCAGCTAGCGAAGCGTCTTTGCTCCAATTCTCTTCAGCGATCAATATGCCAATCGGTTAAATGTTGTGGAGTTCAACATGCCTTTGCAAAATCGGAAAGTCGATCGTCTCACAAATTCCCTTACTTTCGTCAAACCATTGAATCAATAGGACAGCACCTTATCTTCATTACCTGATGATGCGTTATTGCAGTTATCATGCTGTTCATGAATTATATTGACACATCAACAACACATTATTCTACAAGACATGTAATATACGGAATTACGGTAGGCTACACGTAAAACGTAACGGAATTTAGTCACATATAATAGTAATATTATATATTTAGGAGAATTAAGCCACAAATTATGGGGAGCCGACTATTGTAGCCTATGGGACCATTTACTTTTTTGGCAAAAAATTTCACATGTTTTGGAAAATCATTCTGGAATGGAGATGACGTCACAAACTCACTATTAATGTTCTATAGAGTCAAACTGATAGAGGATGACGAGGTAAGTAAGTGTCGTACCCACAAACTATAAATTAAAAAAAAGTAATTAATTATCACATTCCGTAGGCCTAGTTTGATTTGTGAAACATGATTGGTTTCGATATAAGTTTTGAAGACCTATAACAGGTTGACGATATATTTTCTACCTTTGGAATAAGGTGACAATCAATATCAAAGAAGCCCACAGCCGTAATCTTGGGTAACGAAAGGGACATCTCCAGTTTCATGAAATTCACCTATATTGGTATGATTGTCGATATACAGTAGTTACTTTTGAATCGTTTATAACTACGTCACGGTATTAATGTTTCAATATATATAGTCGGAGGGTTATTTATTGTTTGCCTGGTTTTGTAGATCCGAGTCTTTAAATCGTAGGTTTTGCAACTTTTTGATCACTCCGATTGCCTATGAAACGGAAAAGGAATAGAAGGAAGAACTTTCTTGTAGCCTATATAGCGAATTTATTATATACAATGTACCTCATTGTGAATTAAATAGGGCACGTAGGTGATGCCACAAAAAGTAATAAAGTCTTTAACGAGCAAAACCAAATGCACAATATTGCTGTGTGTCCATCCGTGCTGCGTCCCTCTCAGAAACATTAAAAAGGTGAACGAGTTGTTGATCATTCGGACAAAGTAGTTGGTCATCAGCAATAGAATAAGAGGTCCAAAGCAGTTGTTAATGTGATAAACAAATTCACCCAACCAGTAGTATTGAACCTTCAACGTCGTTAACTGACGTTGCCAATATTTGGGTTTTCTATCGTTTCTATTATGTTGCTGCTGCTTGTTGTTTCCTTCATTATTATAGGATTCGATGCGGCTTCCCAGAATTTTGAGCATAGTGTAGGCTATCCAACAGAGAGATCCGAACAGGAACAGGGAAGCAAAAGTGTAGATCGGGAAAAGATAGAACCCGACGTACATCAATTGATAAACTATTGGCTGTTTGCCATCAGGTCTCATAATTATCAAGAGGAAAACCCAGAATATCAATTCCTGTTTAGGAAATCGACCAAAGTATTATCCATTCTGTTTCCTGTCATAGTTAACTTTTGGGTAGGTACTATACTTACTACAATACAAAGTACAGCGCCCACATAGCAGTTAACACGGAACTCTCGATAGTCTTTCTCCTTATAAAAATTTAGCTTTTCTATAGAACGGAGGGCTTGAACAAGATAGCACCAGTTGGTGAGGGAAGAGGCCATTAGCAGTGCGTGACATCCAACAACGGCTCCTATGTTGTTTGTGATTTCAATGTAGTGGTTCCATGTGAACACGGAACTGTATTGACTTCGTGTTGCCATTAAAAAGGGATCTCTCTTCCGGTAGATCTCTCTGCCAATCATACCAAAGTGACATTCAGCATTCAAAAGAAACAACAAAAAACCAACACTAGTAACCATCCACCAAAGCCATCCTCTGACCGGTTTAGATAATTCGAAATTCAACGGCACTCCACCAAAACGCATGAGAATCAACAGAGGCTTAAAACTCCAATCAAAACTTAACTTGAACTCTTGTTGGCTAGCCAGAATCCGTCGAAACGCTGCCACTTGTTCAGACATTTCAGGTCAACTACGAAAAGCTACCTCCATCAACAGAGCTTTCTATACAGCTACAGTTTTCTATTTACAGTCACTAATGTCGGTGCAATAATGTAAAACCAATACCAATACATCAGCAATGTTTTGTTGCGTATAGCAACCAATATTCCCCACCAGTGTCAATATTTTACAGAATCGATGTTTCTACAATTCTCCCGTAATAACAGACCCAAAAGCCAATCCGACGTGGTAAATTTTTTGAATGTGTGCATGTCCCGCGTTTTTTTTGCGGCATTTGGCCTCCTTAATGTCTTCCATAAATATCGTTGTTTGGTCTGTCCTCTGTGACACGCTTGGGCAGTTAAGGTGATGTTCCATCAACCATTTCTTGTCTATCAACTACCGAATGAGCATAAACATGAACGCGAGATTTCAAAAGGTCGTGCTTGATGGTCCCAATTTGAAGCTCTTGTCCTCCCTAATGTCTTCCAAAAATATAGTTGTTTGGTGATTCCTCTGTGAAACACTGGGACAGTTGGGGTTATTGTAACGGAATGCCGTTCCGTTTTGTGGCTCCGCCCATATAGTTCTATCTTTTTTGCCCTTAAGCCTACTTTGCGCAACTAGCCATTCACAGACCAGTAGCAACAGTACACACTTGCACTTTTTTCTACGTCGGGGGGTCAGTAATACATTGCATTGTGAGTAAACCGAGTATTGTCACTTCACATTTATTCTCAACATTCTCCGTATCGGATGAGATGGCAACACCTCGATTTCCCTTAAATCTGGTGCCAGCATCTTATTTCACTTACATTATGTTCCATCAACAATTTCGTTCTTGGGCCCAACTTGAAGCTCTTGGCCTCCTTAATGTCTTCCATAAATATCGTTGTTTGATGATTCCTCTGTGAAACACTGGGACAGTTGGGGTTATGTTCTTTCAACAATTTCTTGTCTGTAGCAACTTCCGAATGAGCAAAAACCTAAAAAAACGCTAAACGCTGGGACAGTTGGGGTTCTCGGGGTTGGGGTTGGGTGCTCGGTACCAATATGAAGCATTTGCAAATGCTTCATATTGGTACCGAGCAAAATGTCGGTCAAAATGCCTTGTCGGCTATCGTGTTGGAATCCTTTTATCAGTTTAGAAAAGTACCGTAGTCCTTCTTATGGCCAAAACTTTTTCAATCGGAAATACCACCGAAGTATGTTACACGATAATTGAAGAGGGAGATAATAGGATCAGTTGAGACTTTGTAAGACCTTCTAGCGTCCTGCGTTCGTAAGATTACCGTGTTGGAAGCTCGCTAACAGTTTGTCTTAACCAGTTTTTCCTCAAATACAGAGGAAAAGGTATTAGAAAGCAGAAAAGAGAATCTGCATTAAAAACTGTACTCAGTCGTGCTGTCTCTAAAGAATTTCATTTTTTGACGAAAATCGCACATTTTTCCATACTATAGACTTCCTATTTTTGCGAATTTCGTCGATTTATGAACTAAACGTATAAACGACACGTAGATTACGAAAATCGCCATCATTTGAATGAGAGTTACCTTTAAAGGGGTGAAAAACGAGAAATTGTGTAGATTTTCAAAAATAGGCTATCATAGTCCTTCTAATGGCCAACTTTAGTCAATCGGATATACCACCAAATTAATGCAATATAGACCATGTATATTGCCACCAAAATAATGAGATATCAAAGTAGTTACAATATAGTTGAAGATAAAGATAATAGGATTTTCTTATTCTTCATGCTTCTAAAAAATTCGTGTTAATGTTTAGCCTTTTGAAAAAGCTGCCACGATTAGAACATGGAGTATGTTCACACAACAATTTCTTGTCTATCAACTTCCAAATGAGAATAGTCCCAAACGGGAGATTGGAAATGGTCGTGCTTGGACCCGTTTTGAACCCCTTGATCTATTCTTCTTGCTTCTACAAAATTCGTGTTAATGTTTAGCCTTTTGAAAAAGCTGCCATGATTGGAACATGGAGTATGTTCACACAACAATTTCTTGTCTATCAGCTTCCGAATGAGAATAATCCCGAACGCGATATTAGAAATGGTCGTGCTTGGTCCCATTTTGAACCCCTTGATCTATTTTTCTTGCTTCTACAAAATTCGTTTGAATGTTTAGCCTTTTGAAACAAGCTGCCACGATTGGAACATGGAGTATGTTCACACAACAATTTCTTGTCTATCAACTTCCAAATGAGAATAGTCCCAAACGGGAGATTGGAAATTGTTGTGCTTGGTCCCATTTTGAACCCCTTGATCTATTCTTCATGCTTCTACAAAATTTGTGTTAATGTTTAGCCTTTTGAAAAAGCTGCCACGATTGGAACATGGAGTATGTACTTACAACAATTTCTTGTCTATCAGCTTCCGAATGAGAAAAATCCAAAAAGGGAGATTAGAAATGGTCGTGCTTGGTCCCATTTTGAACCCCTTGATTTATTCTTCATGCTTCTATAAAATTCGTGTTAATGTTTAGCCTTTTGAAAAAGCTGCCACGATTGGAACATGGAGTATGTTCACACAACAATTTCTTGTCTATCAACTTCCAAATGAGAATAGTCCCAAACGGAAGAATAGAAATGGTCGTGCTTGGTCCCATTTTGAACCCCTTGGTTTATTCTTCATGCTTCTATAAAATTCGTGTTAATGTTTCGCCTTTTGAAAAAGCTGCCACGATTGGAACATGGAAAATGTTCGCACAACATTTCTTGGCTATCAGCTTCCGAATGAAAATTGTCCCGAACGGGAGATTGCAAATGGTCGTGCTTGGTCCCATTTTAAATTTCTTTATATATTCTTCTTGCTTCATAAAATTCGTTTTCAATTTTAGCCTATTCCAAAAACTGCCACGATTGAAACATGGAGTATGTTCAAACAACAATTTCTTGTCTATCAGCTTCCGAATGAGAAAAATCCGAAACAGGAAATTAGAAATGGTCGTGCTTTGTCCCATTTTAAATCCCAATAGAAGAAAAGGGAGAAAAAATTATCATTTTGAGACTGTGCACGACTTTCTAGCGTCCTGCATTCGTAAGATCATCGTTTTTGAAGCTCTACTTAGCTCTACTTAGCGTACTTGGTCTCATTTTGAAGACTTTTTTTTTCATGTATGTGCTCCTAGAATATCGTGCGTATGTAAAGCCCTTGGTATGCTCAGTAAGGATTGCAAAGATACTTGTTTCATAGAGACCGTTCTTCAACTTCATAGACACCATTCGTCAACTTCTGACGCCGATTTACAGAAAAGGCGAGGAGATAGAAACACGCACCTGGTCTCATTTTGAAGCCTTTGTTTGTATGTATGTCCTCCTTAAGTAACGTGCGTATGTAAAGCCCGGGGTATGCTCAGCAAGGATTGGAAAGTAACTTGTCTCATAGACACCGTTCTTCAACTTCTGACGCAAATTTACAGAGAAGGCGAGGAGATAGAAAGACGAATTGGTCTCATTTTGAAGCATTCGTTTATATGTATTTGCTCCTAGAATATCGTGCATATGTAAAGCCCGTGGTATGCTTAGCAAGGATTGGAAAGTAACTTGTCTCAGATAGACCGTTCTTCAACTTCTGACGTCAATTTACAGAGAAGGCGAGGAGATAGAAAGGCGTACTTGGTCTCATTTTGAAGCCTTTGTTTTCCTGTATGTGCTCCTAGAATATCGTGCGTATGTAATGTTAAGGGAAAGCGTCAATCTGATGCATTAGGACAACCACACTTGGCCTAAGCATTGGCAGCGTACTGACGCGCGTTTTTCCTAGAAGGCAGTCGACTGTGAGCTGGTTGTGGAAACACATACACACTCCACCAAGTCCGACTATCCATTGTTTTCTGTTTGTGTCTCATCTGTGAACTTGTCTCACCATATGTAAGTAACCCAGTACTTGTCTCACATGATAATTCAATACACTGTGTAGACGAAACCCATATCTGAGTATGCATCGTTTAATAGGTTATGGGCCCAGCTCACGCTACACCTAACAAACGAACACCAGAATGGCGTTAAATATATCCCTCGATGCTATTAAGCACATGAGGAAGTTCGATGGTAAAGACTTTACCACTTGGAAGCACAGCATGGAAATGTTATTCTGCCTAAAGGGTCTAAAAGACACCGTTGAGGTAATGACATACACCACAAAAACACTGCTGCATGCTTTAACTCACTCCATTCTGGTATCTTTCTTTACACAGGGAGTAAACACTCAACCTGAAGAAGAGTACGAAGGAGAAGGAGAAAATGCAATCCTAATCAATGGAGATGAAATTGAAACATGGACTATGACAGATTGTTATGCCAGATTTATCATTTTCAATTGCTGTGACGAGGCGAGAAAATTGGCACTACTAAACAGTAGAACCAGCCATGAAATGTGGACACGTCTGGAAACTCAATATCTCCAACGTGCGGCTGACAACAAACACTGTCTCCACAGAGATTTCTTTAACCTTCGGTTTGTGATATCTTACAATGTCTCTAAAGCATTATAAATCTGAAGGACTCTCTAATTCGATTCCAATACTAGGCCAAAAGAGGGTGAAGACATCATGATACATGTCACTGCACTTGAATCTATGGCGGCTGAACTAAATGACCTTGGAGTCAATGTAACTGAACACGACCTGATTACGAAAGTCGTATGCAGCCTACCAGTCCAGTTCGATTTTCTCTCGTCCTCTTGGGACAACATCCCTGACCATGAGAAAACAATGGACGCACTTCGTGCTCGGCTTGTAACAGAACAAAGAAGAATCACGGCTCGTATGACCGACACCAAACCCACAATGGCTCCATCAATCACATTGAACAATGGGAGCTCAAATGCAACTCAAAACCCAAACAATGAGAGCAACGCACTATACGGATTTGGAAATCGTGGTGGGCAAACTGCCTCCCGATCAAATTACCGTGGTTTCGGTGGACGGCGCGGCCGCCAACAACAAAGAAAGGGCCAGCGAGACCAAAATGACAAAGCCGGTGCTCAATGCACATACTGTGGCAAATTTGGCCATTACGAATTTGAATGCCGATTAAGAATTGCCCACGAAGGTGAAAAGCAACAAGGCAAACGAGCAAACAACGGAGAGGGAGGGGGCTCCACGCCTAACCCAGATTTCTCCCTCGTTTCAATCTCCTGTCTGAAAGCCACCAATCCAGAAGCTTTGTACCTGGATTCTGGCGCATCTCGCCACATGAGTGATCAACGCTCTTACTTCCACGAATTAAACGAAGTCGAACCAGGGAGCTGGCCTATCAATGGAATTGGAGGCACAGTCATGTATGCACATGGTATCGGTACAATCAAACTGATCTGGGAAGTTCAAGGAAAACAAATTCAAGGAATAATAAAGAATGTACTTTATGTACCCAACCTAGGAGTGACCCTCCTCTCAATCGCTAGCATCACTAGCAATGGTTTTGATGTTATTTTCTCTGGCTTGACCGCACAAGTTTATCGTGACAAACACCTGATCATGAATGGCAAAAGAACAGGGGAGACTCTCTACCAGGTCGATGCCACTGCGAAACGCTCACCGACTATGGGTTTTGCCGCCAGCTCCAATCATGCCTCACTTACCATTTGGCATCAACGTCTCGGACATGTTAATGTACGGACGGTATCCAGAATGGCGGCGGGTGTTGGAGTAACAGGCATGTCTATCAAACCAAGTAGTGGCAAGCTAGACGAATGCTGTCATGGGTGCAATATGGGAAAGATGCACAAACTTCCTTTCCCTACTAGCTCAAGCAAACCCAAGGTTGTTGGAGAATTAGTAGTGTCCGACGTTGTCGGCCCCATTCAAGAACCATCTATCGGTGGCGCTAGATACTACGTACTATTCAAAGACGTATACAGCAAATACAAAGTCGTATACTTCCTTAAGATGAAGTCAGAGACAGAAGAAAGTTTTCATAACTATACTTCAAAATTACTTACTGACACTGGCAAGCGAGTGCAAGTGTTCCGCTCTGACAATGGCGGTGAGTTCACCAGCCACACTTTTGCTACCTGGTTGGCAGAAAAAGGTATAAAACATCAAACATGCGCGGCCCACACGCCAGAGCAAAATGGTATAGCCGAACGTGACCATCGTTCTACTGTCGAATCAGCTAGAAGCCAAATACATGCCAAAGGCGCCCCATTGAAACTATGGGCTGAAGCGGTAAACCACTCGGTTTATGTATTGAACAGAACGTTATCTGGGGATACCAACGTCACGCCCTATGAATTGTGGCATGGTAAAACCCCAGATCTGTCACATTTGCGCGTATTCGGCTCCCCAACTTATTTCCTCGTACCCGACACTGGGCGTCAAAAGATGGATCCGAAAGCGACAAAAGGAATTTACGTCGGGGAAAGTGAAACCCAAAAGGCAAGTCGTGTGTACGTCGAGGCAACCGGACGGACGCACATCACTCGACACATCCGTGTGTACGAAACTCTTCCTTTTTGGGCACATCCTGAATCGGATTTGGTTCCACATGAACCAACAGTGACAGAAGCGGGGGAGTCCATTCAGATATCCGGAGAATCTCAGACTAAGAGAGCCCGTTATGTGAATCTGCCACAAACAGAACCTGTCACGAGAAAGTCGTTACGTGGTATGGTCCCTCGCAAAGAGTGGAACATGGAGTCGGCCATGCACACAATGGCTAATGGACAGACCCGTTCATGGAATAGTTTCCCAACTCTCGCCATGCAAGCTCTTAACTTCATATTTTATGAACCAAAAAGTTTCAAGGAAGCAATGGCATCCGAGGAAGGCCTCCTCTGGAAAACTGCGGCCGACGAAGAAATCTCTTCCCATCTAAAGAACAACACTTGGACATTGGTTCCGCTACCTCATGGTCGAGAATGTATTCCCAGTGGTTGGAATTTTAAACTCAAAGTTAACAAGATGGGCATCCCATACAGAAGAAAGGCCAGATTTTTTGCTAAAGGTTATCGCCAGATTCAGGGTATTGACTATCAGGAATCATTTGCACCAGTCGTCCGATATGATTCCCTCCGTGTGATCATCGCCATAGCTGCCGAACGCGACTTAGAACTTATTCAGCTAGACGTAAAGACTGCTTTCCTCAATGGAGTAATTGACGAAGAGATCTACATTGCCCAACCGGAAGGCTACGTCGTCCCTGGACGCGAAAATGCCGTTTGTCGTCTAAACAAATCTATTTACGGCATCTGCCAAGCCTCTCGTATATGGAACCAGACTTTACATATTGCACTCATTGATTTTGGTTTCCAACAAAGCACTGCAGATCCTTGCGTATACCATCGCATCCAAAAGACCGATTATCTACTCGTAGCCATCTGGGTAGACGATGGCCTAGTGGCAGGCAGCAATATGGACCTCATTGCTCAAACTGTTCGTTATCTGAACACAAAATTTGATATAGCGGCTAGTACGGCAGAACACTTTGTTGGCATTGTCATTTCTCGCGATCGTCCTCGCAAGAGAATCTACTTATCAATCCCGCAATACATTGATAAAGTACTTGCAAAATTCAACATGTCCAACAGTCGCTCGGTCACCGTTCCAGTTCTCAAAGGTGCACCGCGCCTCTCCAAATCATCGGCACCGACCGACCAATCTGATAAGACCGCCATGGCGGCTATACCCTACCGCGAAGTAGTGGGGAGTATCATGTACGCGGCCATTACTGTACGCCTTGATATAGCATTTATAGCAAATCAACTGGCACAGCATTGTCAAAATCCTGGAATGGACCACTGGACAGCTGCAAAACGCGTCCTACGCTATCTGGCTGCCACGCGCACACATGGTCTCTGCTTCGACGGTGGGAATAATATCAGAAACACGATTGTTGGCTATTCCGATGCAGATTACGCAGGAGATACCGATACAAGACGCTCAACTTCAGGATACGTGTACATCCTCAATGGGGCTGCTGTAACCTGGTCAAGCCGACGTCAACCAATTGTAGCACTCTCAACCATGGAGTCAGAATATATTGCGGCAAGCGACTCTACACGCGAAGCTGTCTGGCTACGCCGACTTCTTGAAGGACTGGATACACATCAGAAGGAGCCAACGGAACTAAGATGCGACAACCAGAGTGCCATCCTACTGGCGCGAAACCCAGAATCCCACAAAGGATCGAAACACATTGAAGTTCGGTACCACTACATCCGTGAGCAAATCCTAAAGGAAAACATCAGCATCACATACGTAGATACGCACAGTCAACTGGCAGATGTCCTGACGAAAGCCGTGGATGTTGGAAGTCACGAGAAATGTTTGAAAGGTTTTGGTATTGTCAAAGTACCTGAGGTAGCTATCTAAACATTACTATGTTTCAACTTTAAAACCATACTCAACTGAACTTCTGGAACTTTCTCCAGAAGGAATGTTATTACAATTCAGAAACCCAGATAATGCTCTCTCTTTGTTTATCAACTAGTTTACCTTTGTCCACCTGTTCAGATTGAGAAGGAGTGTTAAGGGAAAGCGTCAATCTGATGCATTAGGACAACCACACTTGGCCTAAGCATTGGCAGCGTACTGACGCGCGTTTTTCCTAGAAGGCAGTCGACTGTGAGCTGGTTGTGGAAACACATACACACTCCACCAAGTCCGACTATCCATTGTTTTCTGTTTGTGTCTCATCTGTGAACTTGTCTCACCATATGTAAGTAACCCAGTACTTGTCTCACATGATAATTCAATACACTGTGTAGACGAAACCCATATCTGAGTATGCATCGTTTAATATGTAAAGCCCGTGGTATGCTCAGCAAAGATTGGAAAGTAACTTGTCTCATATAGACCGTTTTTCATCTTCATAGACCGCGTTCTTCAACTTCTGACGCTGATTTAAAGAGAAGACGAGGAGATAGAGACAGGTACCTGGTCTCATTTTGAAGCCTTTGTTTATATGTATGTGCTCCTACAATATCGTGAGTATGTAAAGCCCGTTGTATGCTCAGCAAGGATTGGAAAGTAACTTGTCTCATATAGGCCGTTCTTCAACTTCTGACGCTGATTTACAGAGAAGGCGAGGAGATAGAAAGACGTACTTGATCTCATTTTAAAGCCTTTGTTTTCTTGTATGTGCTCCTAGAATATCGTGCGTATGTAAAGCCACTGGTATGCTCAGCAAGGATTGGAAAGTAACTTGTCTCATATAGACCGTTCTTCAACTTCTGACGCCGATTTACAGAGAAGGCGAGTAGATAGAAACACATACTTGGTCTTATTTTGAAGCCTTTGTTTATATGTATGTGCTCGTAGAGTATCGTGCGTATGTAAAGCCCGTGGTATGCTCAGCAAGGATTGGAAAGTAACTTGTCTCATATAGACCGTTCTTTAACTTCTGACGCTGATTTACAGAGAAGGCGAGGAGATAGAAAGACCTACTTGGTCTCATTTTGAAGCCTTTGTTTTCATGTATGTGCTCCTAGAATATCGTGCGTATGTAAAGCCTGTGGTATGCTCTTCAAGAGTTGGAAAGTAACTTGTCTCATATAGACCGTTCTTCAACTTCTGACGCTGATTTACAGAGAAGACGAGGAGATAGAAAGACGTACTTGGTCTCATTTTGAAGCCTTTGTTTTCCTGTATGTGCTCCTAGAATATCGTGCGTATGTAAAGCCCGTGGTATGCTCAGCAAGGATTGGAAAGTTACTTGTCTCATAGAAACCGTTCTTCATCTTCATATACACCGTTCTTCAACTTCTGACGCCAATTTACAAAGAAGGCGAGGAGATAGAAAGACGTACTTGGTCTCATTTTGAAGTCTTTGTTTACATGTATGTGCTCCTAGAATATCGTGCGTATGTAAAGCCCCTGGTATGCTCAGCAAGGATTGGAAAGTTACTTGTCTCATAGAAACCGTTCTTCAACTTCTGACGCCAATTTACAAAGAAGGCGAGGAGATAGAAAGACGTACTTGGTCTCATTTTGAAGTCTTTGTTTACATGTATGTGTTCCTAGAATATCGTGCGTATGTAAAGCCCCTGGTATGCTCAGCAAGGATTGGAAAGTTACTTGTCTCATAGACACCGTTCTTCAACTTCTGACGCCAATTAACAAAGAAGGCGAGGAGATAGAAAGACGTACTTGTTCTCATTTTGAAGCCTTTGTTTATATGTATGTGCTGCTAGAATATGGTGCGTATGTAAAGCCCCTGGTATGCTCAGCAAGGATTGGAAAGTTACTTGTCTCATAGACACCGTTCTTCAACATCTGACGCCAATTTACAAAGAAGGCGAGGAGATAGAAAGACGTACTTGGTCTCATTTTGAAGTCTTTGTTTAAATGTATGTGCTCCTAGAATAACGTGCGTATGTAAAGCCCGTGGTATGCTCAGCAAGGATTGGAAAGTTACTTGTCTCATAGACACCGTTCTTCAACTTCTGACGCCAATTAACAAAGAAGGCGAGGAGATAGAAAGACGTACTTGTTCTCATTTTGAAGCCTTTGTTTATATGTATGTGCTGCTAGAATATGGTGCGTATGTAAAGCCCCTGGTATGCTCAGCAAGGATTGGAAAGTTACTTGTCTCATATACACCGTTCTTCAACTTCTGACGCCAATTTTCAGAGAAGGCGAGGAGATAGAAAGACGTACTTGGTCTCATTTTGAAGCCTTTGTTTATATGTATGTGCTTATAGAATAACGTGCGTATGTAAAGCCCCTGGTATGCTCAGCAAGGATTGGAAAGTTACTTGTCTCATAGAAACCGTTCTTCAACTTCTGACGCTGATTTACAGAGAAGACGAGGAGATAGAAAGACGTACTTGGTCTCATTTTGAAGCCTTTGTTTTCCTGTATGTTCTCCTAGAATATCGTACGTATGTAAAGCCCGTGGTATGCTCAGCAAGAATTGCAAAGTTACTTGTCTCATAGACACCGTTCTTCAACATCTGACGCCAATTTACAAAGAAGGCGAGGAGATAGAAAGACGTACTTGGTCTCATTTTGAAGTCTTTGTTTAAATGTATGTGCTCCTAGAATAACGTGCGTATGTAAAGCCCGTGGTATGCTCAGCAAGGATTGGAAAGTTACTTGTCTCATAGACACCGTTCTTCAACTTCTGACGCCAATTAACAAAGAAGGCGAGGAGATAGAAAGACGTACTTGTTCTCATTTTGAAGCCTTTGTTTATATGTATGTGCTGCTAGAATATGGTGCGTATGTAAAGCCCCTGGTATGCTCAGCAAGGATTGGAAAGTTACTTGTCTCATATACACCGTTCTTCAACTTCTGACGCCAATTTTCAGAGAAGGCGAGGAGATAGAAAGACGTACTTGGTCTCATTTTGAAGCCTTTGTTTATATGTATGTGCTTATAGAATATCGTGCGTATGTAAAGCCCCTGGTATGCTCAGCAAGGATTGGAAAGTTACTTGTCTCATAGACACCGTTCTTCAACTTCTGACGCCAATTTACAAAGAAGGCGAGGAGATAGAAAGACGTACTTGGTCTCATTTTGAAGTCTTTGTTTAAATGTATGTGCTCCTAGAATAACGTGCGTATGTAAAGCCCGTGGTATGCTCAGCAAGGATTGGAAAGTTACTTGTCTCATAGAAACCGTTCTTCAACTTCTGACGCTGATTTACAGAGAAGACGAGGAGATAGAAAGACGTACTTGGTCTCATTTTGAAGCCTTTGTTTTCCTGTATGTTCTCCTAGAATATCGTACGTATGTAAAGCCCGTGGTATGCTCAGCAAGGATTGGAAAGTTACTTGTCTCATAGACACCGTTCTTCAACTTCTGACGCCAATTAACAAAGAAGGCGAGGAGATAGAAAGACGTACTTGTTCTCATTTTGAAGCCTTTGTTTATATGTATGTGCTGCTAGAATATGGTGCGTATGTAAAGCCCCTGGTATGCTCAGCAAGGATTGGAAAGTTACTTGTCTCATATACACCGTTCTTCAACTTCTGACGCCAATTTTCAGAGAAGGCGAGGAGATAGAAAGACGTACTTGGTCTCATTTTGAAGCCTTTGTTTATATGTATGTGCTTATAGAATAACGTGCGTATGTAAAGCCCCTGGTACGCTCAGCAAGGATTGGAAAGTTACTTGTCTCATAGAAACCGTTCTTCAACTTCTGACGCTGATTTACAGAGAAGACGAGGAGATAGAAAGACGTACTTGGTCTCATTTTGAAGCCTTTGTTTTCCTGTATGTTCTCCTAGAATATCGTACGTATGTAAAGCCCGTGGTATGCTCAGCAAGAATTGCAAAGTTACTTGTTTCATAGAGACCGTTCTTCATCTTCATATACACCGTTCTTCAACTTCTGACGCCAATTTTCAGAGAAGGCGAGGAGATAGAAAGACGTACTTGGTCTCATTTTGAAGCCTTTGTTTATATGTATGTGCTTATAGAATATCGTGCGTATGTAAAGCCCCTGGTATGCTCAGCAAGGATTGGAAAGTTACTTGTCTCATAGAAACCGTTCTTCAATTTCTGACGCCAATTAACAAAGAAGGCGAGGAGATAGAAAGACGTACTTGTTCTCATTTTGAAGCCTTTGTTTATATGTATGTGCTGCTAGAATATGGTGCGTATGTAAAGCCCCTGGTATGCTCAGCATGGATTGGAAAGTTACTTGTCTCATATACACCGTTCTTCAACTTCTGACGCCAATTTTCAGAGAAGGCGAGGAGATAGAAAGACGTACTTGGTCTCATTTTGAAGCCTTTGTTTATATGTATGTGCTTATAGAATAACGTGCGTATGTAAAGCCCCTGGTATGCTCAGCAAGGATTGGAAAGTTACTTGTCTCATAGAAACCGTTCTTCAACTTCTGACGCTGATTTACAGAGAAGACGAGGAGATAGAAAGACGTACTTGGTCTCATTTTGAAGCCTTTGTTTTCCTGTATGTTCTCCTAGAATATCGTACGTATGTAAAGCCCGTGGTATGCTCAGCAAGAATTGCAAAGTTACTTGTTTCATAGAGACCGTTCTTCATCTTCATATACACCGTTCTTCAACTTCTGACGCCAATTTTCAGAGAAGGCGAGGAGATAGAAAGACGTACTTGGTCTCATTTTGAAGCCTTTGTTTATATGTATGTGCTTATAGAATATCGTGCGTATGTAAAGCCTCTAATATGCTCAGCAAGGATTGGAAAGTTACTTGTCTCATA
Source organism: Ceriodaphnia dubia (assembly GCA_022539655.2). NCBI lineage: Eukaryota > Metazoa > Arthropoda > Branchiopoda > Diplostraca > Daphniidae > Ceriodaphnia > Ceriodaphnia dubia. The sequence goes on along the minus strand of JAKUCG020000117.1, from coordinate 170,530 downwards.
GAAACCGTTCTTCAACTTCTGACGCCAATTTACAAAGAAGGCGAGGAGATAGAAAGACGTACTTGGTCTCATTTTGAAGTCTTTGTTTACATGTATGTGCTCCTAGAATATCGTGCGTATGTAAAGCCCGTGGTATGCTCAGCAAGGATTGGAAAGTTACTTGTCTCATAGACACCGTTCTTCAACTTCTGACGCCAATTAACAAAGAAGGCGAGGAGATAGAAAGACGTACTTGTTCTCATTTTGAAGCCTTTGTTTATATGTATGTGCTGCTAGAATATGGTGCGTATGTAAAGCCCCTGGTATGCTCAGCAAGGATTGGAAAGTTACTTGTCTCATAGACACCGTTCTTCAACTTCTGACGCCAATTAACAAAGAAGGCGAGGAGATAGAAAGACGTACTTGGTCTCATTTTGAAGTCTTTGTTTAAATGTATGTGCTCCTAGAATAACGTGCGTATGTAAAGCCCGTGGTATGCTCAGCAAGGATTGGAAAGTTACTTGTCTCATAGACACCGTTCTTCAACTTCTGACGCCAATTAACAAAGAAGGCGAGGAGATAGAAAGACGTACTTGTTCTCATTTTGAAGCCTTTGTTTATATGTATGTGCTGCTAGAATATGGTGCGTATGTAAAGCCCCTGGTATGCTCAGCAAGGATTGGAAAGTTACTTGTCTCATATACACCGTTCTTCAACTTCTGACGCCAATTTTCAGAGAAGGCGAGGAGATAGAAAGACGTACTTGGTCTCATTTTGAAGCCTTTGTTTATATGTATGTGCTTATAGAATAACGTGCGTATGTAAAGCCCCTGGTATGCTCAGCAAGGATTGGAAAGTTACTTGTCTCATAGAAACCGTTCTTCAACTTCTGACGCTGATTTACAGAGAAGACGAGGAGATAGAAAGACGTACTTGGTCTCATTTTGAAGCCTTTGTTTTCCTGTATGTTCTCCTAGAATATCGTACGTATGTAAAGCCCGTGGTATGCTCAGCAAGAATTGCAAAGTTACTTGTTTCATAGAGACCGTTCTTCATCTTCATATACACCGTTCTTCAACTTCTGACGCCAATTTTCAGAGAAGGCGAGGAGATAGAAAGACGTACTTGGTCTCATTTTGAAGCCTTTGTTTATATGTATGTGCTTATAGAATATCGTGCGTATGTAAAGCCCCTGGTATGCTCAGCAAGGATTGGAAAGTTACTTGTCTCATAGAAACCGTTCTTCAACTTCTGACGCCAATTTACAAAGAAGGCGAGAAGATAGAAAGACGTACTTGGTCTCATTTTGAAGTCTTTGTTTACATGTATGCAGAGGAAAGTTACAAGGATTGGAAAGTTACTTGTCTCATAGACACCGTTCTTCAACTTCTGACGCCAATTTACAAAGAAGGCGAGGAGATAGAAAGACGTACTTGGTCTCATTTTGAAGTCTTTGTTTATATGTATGTGCTCTTAGAATAACGTGCGTATGTAAAGCCCGTGGTATGCTCAGCAAGGATTGGAAATTTACTTGTCTCATAGACACCGTTCTTCAACTTCTGACGCCAATTTACAAAGAAGGCGAGAAGATAGAAAGACGTACTTGGTCTCATTTTGAAGCCTTTGTTTTCCTGTATGTTCTCCTAGAATATCGTACGTATGTAAAGCCCGTGGTATGCTCAGCAAGAATTGCAAAGTTACTTGTTTCATAGACTTCATATACACCGTTCTTCAACTTCTGACGCCAATTTTCAGAGAAGGCGAGGAGATAGAAAGACGTACTTGGTCTCATTTTGAAGCCTTTGTTTATATGTATGTGCTTATAGAATATCGTGCGTATGTAAAGCCCCTGGTATGCTCAGCAAGGATTGGAAAGTTACTTGTCTCATAGAAACCGTTCTTCAACTTCTGACGCCAATTTACAAAGAAGGCGAGGAGATAGAAAGACGTACTTGGTCTCATTTTGAAGTCTTTGTTTACATGTATGTGCTCCTAGAATATCGTGCGTATGTAAAGCCCCTGGTATGCTCAGCAAGGATTGGAAAGTTACTTGTCTCATAGACACCGTTCTTCAACTTCTGACGCCAATTTTCAGAGAAGGCGAGGAGATAGAAAGACGTACTTGGTCTCATTTTGAAGCCTTTGTTTATATGTATGTGCTTATAGAATATCGTGCGTATGTAAAGCCCCTGGTATGCTCAGAAAGGATTGGAAAGTTACTTGTCTCATAGACACCGTTCTTCAACTTCTGACGCCAATTTACAAAGAAGGCGAGGAGATAGAAAGACGTACTTGGTCTCATTTTGAAGTCTTTGTTAAAATGTATGTGCTCCTAGAATAACGTGCGTATGTAAAGCCCGTGGTATGCTCAGCAAGGAAAAGTTACTTGTCTCATAGACACCGTTCTTCAACTTGACGCTGATTTCAGAGAAGACGAGGAGATAGAAAGACGTACGTTCTTCAACTCCTAGAATATCGTACGTATGTAAAGCCCGTGGTATGCTCAGCAAGGATTGGAAAGTTACTTGTCTCATAGACACCGTTCTTCAACTTCTGACGCCAATTAACAAAGAAGGCGAGGAGATAGAAAGACGTACTTGTTCTCATTTTGAAGCCTATGTTTATATGTATGTGCTGCTAGAATATGTGCGTATGTAAAGCCCGTGGTATGCTCAGCAAGGATTGGAAAGTTACTTGTCTCATATACACCGTTCTTCAACTTCTGACGCCAATTTTCAGAGAAGGCGAGGAGATAGAAAGACGTACTTGGTCTCATTTTGAAGCCTTTGTTTATATGTATGTGCTTATAGAATAACGTGCGTATGTAAAGCCCCTGGTATGCTCAGCAAGGATTGGAAAGTTACTTGTCTCATAGAAACCGTTCTTCAACTTCTGACGCTGATTTACAGAGAAGACGAGGAGATAGAAAGACGTACTTGGTCTCATTTTGAAGCCTTTGTTTTCCTGTATGTTCTCCTAGAATATCGTACGTATGTAAAGCCCGTGGTATGCTCAGCAAGAATTGCAAAGTTACTTGTTTCATAGAGACCGTTCTTCATCTTCATATACACCGTTCTTCAACTTCTGACGCCAATTTTCAGAGAAGGCGAGGAGATAGAAAGACGTACTTGGTCTCATTTTTGAAGTCTTTGTTTACATGTATGTGCTCCTAGAATATCGTGCGTATGTAAAGCCCGTGGTATGCTCAGCAAGGATTGGAAAGTTACTTGTCTCATAGACACCGTTCTTCAACTTCTGACGCCAATTAACAAAGAAGGCGAGGAGATAGAAAGACGTACTTGTTCTCATTTTGAAGCCTTTGTTTATATGTATGTGCTGCTAGAATATGGTGCGTATGTAAAGCCCCTGGTATGCTCAGCAAGGATTGGAAAGTTACTTGTCTCATAGACACCGTTCTTCAACTTCTGACGCCAATTTACAAAGAAGGCGAGGAGATAGAAAGACGTACTTGGTCTCATTTTGAAGTCTTTGTTTAAATGTATGTGCTCCTAGAATAACGTGCGTATGTAAAGCCCGTGGTATGCTCAGCAAGGATTGGAAAGTTACTTGTCTCATAGAAACCGTTCTTCAACTTCTGACGCTGATTTACAGAGAAGACGAGGAGATAGAAAGACGTACTTGGTCTCATTTTGAAGCCTTTGTTTTCCTGTATGTTCTCCTAGAATATCGTACGTATGTAAAGCCCGTGGTATGCTCAGCAAGGATTGGAAAGTTACTTGTCTCATAGACACCGTTCTTCAACTTCTGACGCCAATTAACAAAGAAGGCGAGGAGATAGAAAGACGTACTTGTTCTCATTTTGAAGCCTATGTTTATATGTATGTGCTGCTAGAATATGGTGCGTATGTAAAGCCCCTGGTATGCTCAGCAAGGATTGGAAAGTTACTTGTCTCATATACACCGTTCTTCAACTTCTGACGCCAAATTTTAGAGAAGGCGAGGAGATAGAAAGACGTACTTGGTCTCATTTTGAAGCCTTTGTTTATATGTATGTGCTTATAGAATAACGTGCGTATGTAAAGCCCCTGGTATGCTCAGCAAGGATTGGAAAGTTACTTGTCTCATAGAAACCGTTCTTCAACTTCTGACGCTGATTTACAGAGAAGACGAGGAGATAGAAAGACGTACTTGGTCTCATTTTGAAGCCTTTGTTTTCCTGTATGTTCTCCTAGAATATCGTACGTATGTAAAGCCCGTAATATGCTCAGCAAGAATTGCAAAGTTACTTGTTTCATAGAGACCGTTCTTCATCTTCATATACACCGTTCTTCAACTTCTGACGCCAATTTTCAGAGAAGGCGAGGAGATAGAAAGACGTACTTGGTCTCATTTTGAAGCCTTTGTTTATATGTATGTGCTTATAGAATATCGTGCGTATGTAAAGCCCCTGGTATGCTCAGCAAGGATTGGAAAGTTACTTGTCTCATAGACACCGTTCTTCAATTTCTGACGCCAATTAACAAAGAAGGCGAGGAGATAGAAAGACGTACTTGTTCTCATTTTGAAGCCTTTGTTTATATGTATGTGCTGCTAGAATATGGTGCGTATGTAAAGCCCCTGGTATGCTCAGCATGGATTGGAAAGTTACTTGTCTCATATACACCGTTCTTCAACTTCTGACGCCAATTTTCAGAGAAGGCGAGGAGATAGAAAGACGTACTTGGTCTCATTTTGAAGCCTTTGTTTATATGTATGTGCTTATAGAATAACGTGCGTATGTAAAGCCCCTGGTATGCTCAGCAAGGATTGGAAAGTTACTTGTCTCATAGACACCGTTCTTCAACTTCTGACGCCAATTAACAAAGATGGCGAGGAGATAGAACAATGTACTTGGTCTCATTTTGAAGCCTTTCTTCTCATGTATGTGTTCCTTAAATATCGTGCGTATGTAAAGCCCCTGGTATGCTCAGCAAGGATTGGAAAGTTACTTGTCTCATATACACCGTTCTTCAACTTCTGACGCCAATTTTCAGAGAAGGCGAGGAGATAGAAAGACGTACTTGGTCTCATTTTGAAGCCTTTGTTTATATGTATGTGCTTATAGAATAACGTGCGTATGTAAAGCCCCTGGTATGCTCAGCAAGGATTGGAAAGTTACTTGTCTCATAGAAACCGTTCTTCAACTTCTGACGCTGATTTACAGAGAAGACGAGGAGATAGAAAGACGTACTTGGTCTCATTTTGAAGCCTTTGTTTTCCTGTATGTTCTCCTAGAATATCGTACGTATGTAAAGCCCGTGGTATGCTCAGCAAGAATTGCAGAGTTACTTGTTTCATAGAGACCGTTCTTCATCTTTATATACACCGTTCTTCAACTTCTGACGCCAATTTTCAGAGAAGGCGAGGAGATAGAAAGACCTACTTGGTCTCATTTTGAAGCCTTTGTTTTTATGTATGTGCTTATAGAATATCGTGCGTATGTAAAGCCCCTGGTATGCTCAGCAAGGATTGGAAAGTTACTTGTCTCATATACACCGTTCTTCAACTTCTGACGCCAATTTTCAGAGAAGGCGAGGAGATAGAAAGACGTACTTGGTCTCATTTTGAAGCCTTTGTTTATATGTATGTGCTTATAGAATAACGTGCGTATGTAAAGCCCCTGGTATGCTCAGCAAGGATTGGAAAGTTACTTGTCTCATAGAAACCGTTCTTCAACTTCTGACGCTGATTTACAGAGAAGACGAGGAGATAGAAAGACGTACTTGGTCTCATTTTGAAGCCTTTGTTTTCCTGTATGTTCTCCTAGAATATCGTACGTATGTAAAGCCCGTGGTATGCTCAGCAAGAATTGCAAAGTTGCAAGAGTTACTTGTTTCATAGAGACCGTTCTTCATCTTCATATACACCGTTCTTCAACTTCTGACGCCAATTTTCAGAGAAGGCGAGGAGATAGAAAGACGTACTTGGTCTCATTTTGAAGCCTTTGTTTATATGTATGTGCTTATAGAATATCGTGCGTATGTAAAGCCCCTGGTATGCTCAGCAAGGATTGGAAAGTTACTTGTCTCAAAGAAACCGTTCTTCAACTTCTGACGCCAATTTACAAAGAAGGCGAGGAGATAGAAAGACGTACTTGGTCTCATTTTGAAGCCTTTGTTTATATGTATGTGCTTATAGAATATCGTGCGTATGTAAAGCCCGTGGTATGCTCAGCAAGGATTGGAAAGTTACTTGTCTCATAGACACCGTTCTTCAACTTCTGACGCCAATTAACAAAGAAGGCGAGGAGATAGAAAGACTTACTTGTTCTCATTTTGAAGCCTTTGTTTATATGTATGTGCTGCTAGAATATGGTGCGTATGTAAAGCCCCTGGTATGCTCAGCAAGGATTGGAAAGTTACTTGTCTCATAGACACCGTTCTTCAACTTCTGACGCCAATTTACAAAGAAGGCGAGGAGATAGAAAGACGTACTTGGTCTCATTTTGAAGTCTTTGTTTAAATGTATGTGCTCCTAGAATAACGTGCGTATGTAAAGCCCGTGGTATGCTCAGCAAGGATTGGAAAGTTACTTGTCTCATAGACACCGTTCTTCAACTTCTGACGCCAATTAACAAAAAAGGCGAGGAGATAGAAAGACTTACTTGTTCTCATTTTGAAGCCTTTGTTTATATGTATGTGCTGCTAGAATATGGTGCGTATGTAAAGCCCCTGGTATACTCAGCAAGGATTGGAAAGTTACTTGTCTCATAGACACCGTTCTTCAACTTCTGACGCCGATTTACAGAGAAGGCGAGGAGATAGAGACACGTACTTGGTCTCATTTTGAAGCCTTTGTTTATATGTATGTGCTCCAAGAATATCGTGCGTATGTAAAGCCCGTGAAATGCTCAGCAAGGATTGGAAAGTTACTTGTTTCATAGAGACCGTTCTTCAACTACTGACGCTGATTTACAGAGGAGGCGAGGAGATAGAAAGACGTACTTGGTTTCATTTTGAAGCCTATGTTTTCATGTATGTGCTCCTAGAATATCGTGCGTATGTAAAGCCTGTGGTATGCTCTTCAAGAGTTGGAAAGTAACTTGTCTCATATAGACCGTTCTTCAACTTCTGACGCTGATTTACAGAGAAGACGAGGAGATAGAAAGACGTACTTGGTCTCATTTTGAAGCCTTTGTTTTCCTGTATGTTCTCCTAGAATATCGTGCGTATGTAAAGCCCGTGGTATGCTCAGCAAGAATTGCAAAGTTACTTGTTTCATAGAGACCGTTCTTCATCTTCATATACACCGTTCTTCAACTTCTGACGCCAATTTTCAGAGAAGGCGAGGAGATAGAAAGACCTACTTGGTCTCATTTTGAAGCCTTTGTTTATATGTATGTGCTTATAGAATATCGTGCGTATGTAAAGCCCCTGGTATGCTCAGCAAGGATTGGAAAGTTACTTGTCTCATAGAAACCGTTCTTCAACTTCTGACGCCAATTTACAAAGAAGGCGAGGAGATAGAAAGACGTACTTGGTCTCATTTTGAAGTCTTTGTTTACATGTATGTGCTCCTAGAATATCGTGCGTATGTAAAGCCCGTGGTATGCTCAGCAAGGATTGGAAAGTTACTTGTCTCATAGACACCGTTCTTCAACTTCTGACGCTGATTTACAGAGAAGACGAGGAGATAGAAAGACGTACTTGGTCTCATTTTGAAGCCTTTGTTTTCCTGTATGTTCTCCTAGAATATCGTACGTATGTAAAGCCCGTGGTATGCTCAGCAAGAATTGCAAAGTTACTTGTTTCATAGAGACCGTTCTTCATCTTCATATACACCGTTCTTCAACTTCTGACGCCAATTTTTAGAGAAGGCGAGGAGATAGAAAGACGTACTTGGTCTCATTTTGAAGTCTTTGTTTACATGTATGTGCTCCTAGAATATCGTGCGTATGTAAAGCCCGTGGTATGCTCAGCAAGGATTGGAAAGTTACTTGTCTCATAGACACCGTTCTTCAACTTCTGACGCCAATTTACAAAGAAGGCGAGGAGATAGAAAGACGTACTTGGTCTCATTTTGAAGTCTTTGTTTACATGTATGTGCTCCTAGAATATCGTGCGTATGTAAAGCCCGTGGTATGCTCAGCAAGGATTGGAAAGTTACTTGTCTCATAGACACCGTTCTTCAACTTCTGACGCCAATTAACAAAGAAGGCGAGGAGATAGAAAGACGTACTTGGTCTCATTTTGAAGCCTTTGTTTATAGGTATGTGCTTATAGAATATCGTGCGTATGTAAAGCCCCCGGTATGCTCAGCAAGGATTGGAAAGTTACTTGTCTCATAGAAACCGTTCTTCAACTTCTGACGCCAATTTACAAAGAAGGCGAGGAGATAGAAAGACGTACTTGGTCTCATTTTCAAGTCTTTGTTTACATGTATGTGCTCCTAGAATATCGTGCGTATGTAAAGCCCGTGGTATGCTCAGCAAGGATTGGAAAGTTACTTGTCTCATAGACACCGTTCTTCAACTTCTGACGCCAATTAACAAAGAAGGCGAGGAGATAGAAAGACGTACTTGGTCTCATTTTGAAGTCTTTGTTTACATGTATGTGCTCCTAGAATATCGTGCGTATGTAAAGCCCGTGGTATGCTCAGCAAGGATTGGAAAGTTACTTGTCTCATAGACACCGTTCTTCAACTTCTGACGCCAATTAACAAAGAAGACGAGGAGATAGAAAGACGTACTTGTTCTGATTTTGAAGCCTTTGTTTATATGTATGTGCTGCTAGAATATGGTGCGTATGTAAAGCCCCTGGTATGCTCAGCAAGGATTGGAAAGTTACTTGTCTCATATACACCGTTCTTCAACTTCTGACGCCAATTTTCAGAGAAGGCGAGGAGATAGAAAGACGTACTTGGTCTCATTTTGAAGCCTTTGTTTATATGTATGTGCTTATAGAATATCGTGCGTATGTAAAGCCCCTGGTATGCTCAGCAAGGATTGGAAAGTTACTTGTCTCATAGAAACCGTTCTTCAACTTCTGACGCCAATTTACAAAGAAGGCGAGGAGATAGAAAGACGTACTTGGTCTCATTTTCAAGTCTTTGTTTACATGTATGTGCTCCTAGAATATCGTGCGTATGTAAAGCCCGTGGTATGCTCAGCAAGGATTGGAAAGTTACTTGTCTCATAGACACCGTTCTTCAACTTCTGACGCCAATTAACAAAGAAGGCGAGGAGATAGAAAGACGTACTTGGTCTCATTTTGAAGTCTTTGTTTATATGTATGTGCTTATAGAATATCGTGCGTATGTAAAGCCCCCGGTATGCTCAGCAAGGATTGGAAAGTTACTTGTCTCATAGAAACCGTTCTTCAACTTCTGACGCCAATTTACAAAGAAGGCGAGGAGATAGAAAGACGTACTTGGTCTCATTTTCAAGTCTTTGTTTACATGTATGTGCTCCTAGAATATCGTGCGTATGTAAAGCCCGTGGTATGCTCAGCAAGGATTGGAAAGTTACTTGTCTCATAGACACCGTTCTTCAACTTCTGACGCCAATTAACAAAGAAGGCGAGGAGATAGAAAGACGTACTTGGTCTCATTTTGAAGTCTTTGTTTACATGTATGTGCTCCTAGAATATCGTGCGTATGTAAAGCCCGTGGTATGCTCAGCAAGGATTGGAAAGTTACTTGTCTCATAGACACCGTTCTTCAACTTCTGACGCCAATTAACAAAGAAGACGAGGAGATAGAAAGACGTACTTGTTCTGATTTTGAAGCCTTTGTTTATATGTATGTGCTGCTAGAATATGGTGCGTATGTAAAGCCCCTGGTATGCTCAGCAAGGATTGGAAAGTTACTTGTCTCATATACACCGTTCTTCAACTTCTGACGCCAATTTTCAGAGAAGGCGAGGAGATAGAAAGACGTACTTGGTCTCATTTTGAAGCCTTTGTTTATATGTATGTGCTTATAGAATATCGTGCGTATGTAAAGCCCCTGGTATGCTCAGCAAGGATTGGAAAGTTACTTGTCTCATAGAAACCGTTCTTCAACTTCTGACGCCAATTTACAAAGAAGGCGAGGAGATAGAAAGACGTACTTGGTCTCATTTTGAAGTCTTTGTTTACATGTATGTGCTCCTAGAATATCGTGCGTATGTAAAGCCCGTGGTATGCTCAGCAAGGATTGGAAAGTTACTTGTCTCATAGACACCGTTCTTTAACTTCTGACGCCAATTAACAAAGAAGGCGAGGAGATAGAAAGACGTACTTGTTCTCATTTTGAAGCCTTTGTTTATATGTATGTGCTGCTAGAATATGGTGCGTATGTAAAGCCCCTGGTATGCTCAGCAAGGATTGGAAAGTTACTTGTCTCATATACACCGTTCTTCAACTTCTGACGCCAATTTTCAGAGAAGGCGAGGAGATAGAAAGACGTACTTGGTCTCATTTTGAAGCCTTTGTTTATATGTATGTGCTTATAGAATATCGTGCGTATGTAAAGCCCCTGGTATGCTCAGCAAGGATTGGAAAGTTACTTGTCTCATAGAAACCGTTCTTCAACTTCTGACGCCAATTTACAAAGAAGGCGAGGAGATAGAAAGACGTACTTGGTCTCATTTTGAAGTCTTTGTTTACATGTATGTGCTCCTAGAATATCGTGCGTATGTAAAGCCCATGGTATGCTCAGCAAGGATTGGAAAGTTACTTGTCTCATAGACACCGTTCTTCAACTTCTGACGCCAATTAACAAAGAAGGCGAGGAGATAGAAAGACGTACTTGTTCTCATTTTGAAGCCTTTGTTTATATGTATGTGCTGCTAGAATATGGTGCGTATGTAAAGCCCCTGGTATGCTCAGCAAGGATTGGAAAGTTACTTGTCTCATATACACCGTTCTTCAACTTCTGACGCCAATTTTCAGAGAAGGCGAGGAGATAGAAAGACGTACTTGGTCTCATTTTGAAGCCTTTGTTTATATGTATGTGCTTATAGAATATCGTGCGTATGTAAAGCCCCTGGTATGCTCAGCAAGGATTGGAAAGTTACTTGTCTCATAGAAACCGTTCTTCAACTTCTGACGCTGATTTACAGAGAAGACGAGGAGATAGAAAGACGTACTTGGTCTCATTTTGAAGCCTTTGTTTTCCTGTATGTTCTCCTAGAATATCGTGCGTATGTAAAGCCCGTGGTATGCTCAGCAAGAATTGCAAAGTTACTTGTTTCATAGAGACCGTTCTTCATCTTCATATACACCGTTCTTCAACTTCTGACGCCAATTTTCAGAGAAGGCGAGGAGATAGAAAGACGTACTTGGTCTCATTTTGAAGTCTTTGTTTACATGTATGTGCTCCTAGAATATCGTGCGTATGTAAAGCCCGTGGTATGCTCAGCAAGGATTGGAAAGTTACTTGTCTCATAGACACCGTTCTTCAACTTCTGACGCCAATTAACAAAGAAGGCGAGGAGATAGAAAGACGTACTTGTTCTCATTTTGAAGCCTTTGTTTATATGTATGTGCTGCTAGAATATGGTGCGTATGTAAAGCCCGTGGTATGCTCAGCAAGGATTGGAAAGTTACTTGTCTCATATACACCGTTCTTCAACTTCTGACGCCAATTTTCAGAGAAGGCGAGGAGATAGAAAGACGTACTTGGTCTCATTTTGAAGTCTTTGTTTACATGTATGTGCTCCTAGAATATCGTGCGTATGTAAAGCCCGTGGTATGCTCAGCAAGGATTGGAAAGTTACTTGTCTCATAGACACCGTTCTTCAACTTCTGACGCCAATTAACAAAGAAGGCGAGGAGATAGAAAGACGTACTTGGTCTCATTTTGAAGCCTTTGTTTATATGTATGTGCTTATAGAATATCGTGCGTATGTAAAGCCCGTGGTATGCTCAGCAAGGATTGGAAAGTTACTTGTCTCATAGACACCGTTCTTCAACTTCTGACGCCAATTTTCAGAGAAGGCGAGGAGATAGAAAGACGTACTTGGTCTCATTTTGAAGCCTTTGTTTATCATGTATGTGCTTATAGAATATCGTGCGTATGTAAAGCCCGTGGTATGCTCAGCAAGGATTGGAAAGTTACTTGTCTCATAGAAACCGTTCTTCAACTTCTGACGCTGATTTACAGAGAAGACGAGGAGATAGAAAGACGTACTTGGTCTCATTTTGAAGCCTTTGTTTTCCTGTATGTTCTCCTAGAATATCGTGCGTATGTAAAGCCCGTGGTATGCTCAGCAAGAATTGCAAAGTTACTTGTTTCATAGAGACCGTTCTTCATCTTCATATACACCGTTCTTCAACTTCTGACGCCAATTAACAAAGAAGGCGAGGAGATAGAAAGACGTACTTGGTCTCATTTTGAAGTCTTTGTTTACATGTATGTGCTCCTAAAATATCGTGCGTATGTAAAGCCCATGGTATGCTCAGCAAGGATTGGAAAGTTACTTGTCTCATAGACACCGTTCTTCAACTTCTGACGCCAATTAACAAAGAAGGCGAGGAGATAGAAAGACGTACTTGGTCTCATTTTGAAGCCTTTGTTTATATGTATGTGCTTATAGAATATCGTGCGTATGTAAAGCCCCAGGTATGCTCAGCAAGGATTGGAAAGTTACTTGTCTCATAGAAACCGTTCTTCAACTTCTGACGCCAATTTACAAAGAAGGCGAGGAGATAGAAAGACGTACTTGGTCTCATTTTGAAGTCTTTGTTTAAATGTATGTGCTCCTAGAATATCGTGCGTATGTAAAGCCCGTGGTATGCTCAGCAAGGATTGGAAAGTTACTTGTCTCATAGACACCGTTCTTCAACTTCTGACGCCAATTAACAAAGAAGGCGAGGAGATAGAAAGACGTACTTGTTCTCATTTTGAAGCCTTTGTTTTATGTATATGGTGATGCTCTTATGTTGCGTATGTAAAGCCCGTGGTATGCTCAGCAAGGATTGGAAAGTTACTTGTCTCATATACACCGTTCTTCAACTTCTGACGCCAATTTTCAGAGAAGGCGAGGAGATAGAAAGACGTACTTGGTCTCATTTTGAAGCCTTTGTTTATATGTATATGCTTATAGAATATCGTGCGTATGTAAAGCCCGTGGTATGCTCAGCAAGGATTGGAGAGTTACTTGTCTCATAGAACCGTTCTTCAACTTCTGACGCTGAATTTACAAAGAAGACAAGGAGATAGAAAGACGTACTTGGTTTCATTTTGAAGCCTTTGTTTATATATATGTGCTCTAAATATCGTGCGTATGTAAAGCCCCCGGTATGCTCAGCAAGGATTGCAAAGTTACTTGTCTCATAGAGAACCGTTCTTCAACTTCTGACGCCAATTTACAAAGAAGGCGAGGAGATAGAAAGACGTACTTGGTCTCATTTTGAAGTCTTTGTTTACATGTATGTCCTCTAGAATATCGTGCGTATGTAAAGCCCGTGGTATGCTCAGCAAGGATTGGAAAGTTACTTGTCTCATAGACACCGTTCTTCAACTTCTGACGCCAATTAACAAAGAAGGCGAGGAGATAGAAAGACGTACTTGGTCTCATTTTGAAGTCTTTGTTTACATGTATGTGCTCCTAGAATATCGTGCGTATGTATAGCGCGTGGTTTGCTCAGCTTGGATTGGAATGTTTCTTGTCTCATAGACACCGTTCTTCAACTTCTGACGCCAATTAACAAAGAAGGCGAGGAGATAGAAAGACGTACTTGGTCTCATTTTGAAGCCTTTGTTTACATGTATGTGCTCCTAGAATATCGTGCGTATGTAAAGCCCGTGGTATGCTCAGCAAGGATTGGAAAGTTACTTGTCTCATAGAAACCGTTCTTCAACTTCTGACGCCAATTAACAAAGAAGGCGAGGAGATAGAAAGACGTACTTGGTCTCATTTTGAAGCCTTTGTTTATATGTATGTGATTATAGAATATCTTGCGTATGTAAAGCCCCTGGTATGCTCAGCAAGGATTGGAAAGTTACTTGTCTCATATACACCGTTCTTCAACTTCTGACGCCAATTTTCAGAGAAGGCGAGGAGATAGAAAGACGTACTTGGTCTCATTTTGAAGCCTTTGTTTATATGTATGTGCTTACCTAGAATATCGTGCGTATGTAAAGCCCCTGGTATGCTCAGCAAGGATTGGAAAGTTACTTGTCTCATAGAAACCGTTCTTCAACTTCTGACGCTGATTTACAGAGAAGACGAGGAGATAGAAAGACGTACTTGGTTTCATTTTGAAGCCTTTGTTTATATGTATGTGCTCCTAGAATATCGTGCGTATGTAAAGCCCCCGGTATGCTCAGCAAGGATTGGAAAGTTACTTGTCTCATAGAAACCGTTCTTCAACTTCTGACGCCAATTTACAAAGAAGGCGAGGAGATAGAAAGACGTACTTGGTCTCATTTTGAAGCCTTTGTTTTCCTGTATGTTCTCCTAGAATATCGTACGTATGTAAAGCCCGTGGTATGCTCAGCAAGAATTGCAAAGTTACTTGTTTCATAGAGACCGTTCTTCATCTTCATATACACCGTTCTTCAACTTCTGACGCCAATTTACAAAGAAGGCGAGAAGATAGAAAGACGTTCTTGGTCTCATTTTGAAGCCTTTGTTTATATGTATGTGCTCCTAGAATATCGTGCGTATGTAAAGCCCGTGGTATGCTCAGCACGGATTGGAAAGTTACTTGTCTCATAGAAACCGTTCTTCAACTTCTGACGCCAATTTACAAAGAAGGCGAGGAGATAGAAAGACGTACTTGGTCTCATTTTGAAGTCTTTGTTTACATGTATGTGCTCCTAGAATATCGTGCGTATGTAAAGCCCGTGGTATGCTCAGCAAGGATTGGAAAGTTACTTGTCTCATAGACACCGTTCTTCAACTTCTGACGCCAATTAACAAAGAAGGCGAGGAGATAGAAAGACGTACTTGGTCTCATTTTGAAGCCTTTGTTTAGATGTATGTGCTCCTAGAATATCGTGCGTATGTAAAGCCCCAAGTATGCTCAGCAAGGATTGGAAAGTTACTTGTCTCATAGAAACCGTTCTTCAACTTCTGACGCCAATTTACAAAGAAGGCGAGGAGATAGAAAGACGTACTTGGTCTCATTTTGAAGTCTTTGTTTACATGTATGTGCTCCTAGAATATCGTGCGTATGTAAAGCCCGTGGTATGCTCAGCAAGGATTGGAAAGTTACTTGTCTCATATAGACCGTTCTTCAACTTCTGACGCCAATTTACAGATAAGGCGAGGAGATAGAAATACGTACTTGGTCTCATTTTGAAGTCTTTGTTTACATGTATGTGCTCCTAGAATATCGTGCGTATGTAAAGCCCGTGGTATGCTCAGCAAGGATTGGAAAGTTACTTGTCTCATAGACACCGTTCTTCAACTTCTGACGCCAATTTTCAGAGAAGGCGAGGAGATAGAAAGACGTACTTGGTCTCATTTTGAAGCCTTTGTTTATATGTATGTGCTTATAGAATATCGTGCGTATGTAAAGCCCCTGGTATGCTCAGCAAGGATTGGAAAGTTACTTGTCTCATAGAAACCGTTCTTCAACTTCTGACGCTGATTTACAGAGAAGACGAGGAGATAGAAAGACGTACTTGGTCTCATTTTGAAGCCTTTGTTTTCCTGTATGTTCTCCTAGAATATCGTACGTATGTAAAGCCCGTGGTATGCTCAGCAAGAATCGCAAAGTTACTTGTTTCATAGAGACCGTTCTTCATCTTCATATACACCGTTCTTCAACTTTTGACGCCAATTTTCAAAGAAGGCGAGGAGATAGAAAGACGTACTTGGTCTCATTTTGAAGCCTTTGTTTATATGTATGTGCTTATAGAATATCGTGCGTATGTAAAGCCCCTGGTATGCTCAGCAAGGATTGGAAAGTTACTTGTCTCATAGAAACCGTTCTTCAACTTCTGACGCCAATTTTCAGAGAAGGCGAGGAGATAGAAAGACGTACTTGGTCTCATTTTGAAGCCTTTGTTTATATGTATGTGCTTATAGAATATCGTGCGTATGTAAAGCCCCTGGTATGCTCAGCAAGGATTGGAAAGTTACTTGTCTCATAGAAACCGTTCTTCAACTTCTGACGCTGATTTACAGAGAAGACGAGGAGATAGAAAGACGTACTTGGTCTCATTTTGAAGCCTTTGTTTTCCTGTATGTTCTCCTAGAATATCGTACGTATGTAAAGCCCGTGGTATGCTCAGCAAGAATCGCAAAGTTACTTGTTTCATAGAGACCGTTCTTCATCTTCATATACACCGTTCTTCAACTTTTGACGCCAATTTTCAAAGAAGGCGAGGAGATAGAAAGACGTACTTGGTCTCATTTTGAAGCCTTTGTTTACATGTATGTGCTCCTAGAATATCGTGCGTATGTAAAGCCCGTGGTATGCTCAGCAAGGATTGGAAAGTTACTTGTCTCATAGACACCGTTCTTCAACTTCTGACGCCAATTAACAAAGAAGGCGAGGAGATAGAAAGACGTACTTGGTCTCATTTTGAAGCCTTTGTTTATATGTATGTGCTCCTAGAATATCGTGCGTATGTAAAGCCCCCGGTATGCTCAGCAAGGATTGGAAAGTTACTTGTCTCATAGACACCGTTCTTCAACTTCTGACGCCAATTAACAAAGAAGGCGAGGAGATAGAAAGACGTACTTGGTCTCATTTTGAAGCCTTTGTTTATATGTATGTGCTTATAGAATATCGTGCGTATGTAAAGCCCCTGGTATGCTCAGCAAGGATTGGAAAGTTACTTGTCTCATAGAAACCGTTCTTCAACTTCTGACGCCAATTTACAAAGAAGGCGAGGAGATAGAAAGATGTACTTGGTCTCATTTTGAAGCCTTTGTTTATATGTATGTGCTTATAGAATATCGTGCGTATGTAAAGCCCCCGGTATGCTCAGCAAGGATTGGAAAGTTACTTGTCTCATAGAAACCGTTCTTCAACTTCTGACGCCAATTTACAAAGAAGGCGAGGAGATAGAAAGACGTAATTGGTCTCATTTTGAAGTCTTTGTTTACATGTATGTGCTCCTAGAATATCGTGCGTATGTAAAGCCCCCGGTATGCTCAGCAAGGATTGGAAAGTTACTTGTCTCATAGAAACCGTTCTTCAACTTCTGACGCCAATTTACAAAGAAGGCGAGGAGATAGAAAGACGTACTTGGTCTCATTTTGAAGTCTTTGTTTACATGTATGTGCTCCTAGAATATCGTGCGTATGTAAAGCCCGTGGTATGCTCAGCAAGGATTGGAAAGTTACTTGTCTCATAGACACCGTTCTTCAACTTCTGACGCCAATTAACAAAGAAGGCGAGGAGATAGAAAGACGTACTTGGTCTCATTTTGAAGCCTTTGTTTATATGTATGTGCTCCTAGAATATCGTGCGTATGTAAAGCCCCAAGTATGCTCAGCAAGGATTGGAAAGTTACTTGTCTCATAGAAACCGTTCTTCAACTTCTGACGCCAATTTACAAAGAAGGCGAGGAGATAGAAAGACGTACTTGGTCTCATTTTGAAGTCTTTGTTTACATGTATGTGCTCCTAGAATATCGTGCGTATGTAAAGCCCGTGGTATGCTCAGCAAGGATTGGAAAGTTACTTGTCTCATAGAAACCGTTCTTCAACTTCTGACGCCAATTTACAAAGAAGGCGAGGAGATAGAAAGACGTACTTGGTCTCATTTTGAAGTCTTTGTTTACATGTATGTGCTCCTAGAATATCGTGCGTATGTAAAGCCCGTGGTATGCTCAGCAAGGATTGGAAAGTTACTTGTCTCATAGACACCGTTCTTCAACTTCTGACGCCAATTTTCAGAGAAGGCGAGGAGATAGAAAGACGTACTTGGTCTCATTTTGAAGCCTTTGTTTATATGTATGTGCTTATAGAATATCGTGCGTATGTAAAGCCCCTGGTATGCTCAGCAAGGATTGGAAAGTTACTTGTCTCATAGAAACCGTTCTTCAACTTCTGACGCTGATTTAAAGAGAAGACGAGGAGATAGAAAGACGTACTTGGTCTCATTTTGAAGCCTTTGTTTTCCTGTATGTTCTCCTAGAATATCGTACGTATGTAAAGCCCGTGGTATGCTCAGCAAGAATCGCAAAGTTACTTGTTTCATAGAGACCGTTCTTCATCTTCATATACACCGTTCTTCAACTTTTGACGCCAATTTTCAAAGAAGGCGAGGAGATAGAAAGACGTACTTGGTCTCATTTTGAAGCCTTTGTTTATATGTATGTGCTTATAGAATATCGTGCGTATGTAAAGCCCCTGGTATGCTCAGCAAGGATTGGAAAGTTACTTGTCTCATAGAAACCGTTCTTCAACTTCTGACGCCAATTTACAAAGAAGGCGAGGAGATAGAAAGACGTACTTGGTCTCATTTTGAAGTCTTTGTTTACATGTATGTGCTCCTAGAATATCGTGCGTATGTAAAGCCCGTGGTATGCTCAGCAAGGATTGGAAAGTTACTTGTCTCATAGACACCGTTCTTCAACTTCTGACGCCAATTAACAAAGAAGGCGAGGAGATAGAAAGACGTACTTGGTCTCATTTTGAAGCCTTTGTTTATATGTATGTGCTCCTAGAATATCGTGCGTATGTAAAGCCCCCGGTATGCTCAGCAAGGATTGGAAAGTTACTTGTCTCATAGACACCGTTCTTCAACTTCTGACGCCAATTAACAAAGAAGGCGAGGAGATAGAAAGACGTACTTGGTCTCATTTTGAAGCCTTTGTTTATATGTATGTGCTTATAGAATATCGTGCGTATGTAAAGCCCCTGGTATGCTCAGCAAGGATTGGAAAGTTACTTGTCTCATAGAAACCGTTCTTCAACTTCTGACGCCAATTTACAAAGAA
Source organism: Ceriodaphnia dubia (assembly GCA_022539655.2). Taxonomy (NCBI): domain Eukaryota; kingdom Metazoa; phylum Arthropoda; class Branchiopoda; order Diplostraca; family Daphniidae; genus Ceriodaphnia; species Ceriodaphnia dubia. The sequence continues at coordinate 151,723 of JAKUCG020000117.1, read as the reverse complement.
GGCGAGGAGATAGAAAGACGTACTTGGTCTCATTTTGAAGCCTTTGTTTATATGTATGTGCTTATAGAATATCGTGCGTATGTAAAGCCCCCGGTATGCTCAGCAAGGATTGGAAAGTTACTTGTCTCATAGAAACCGTTCTTCAACTTCTGACGCCAATTTACAAAGAAGGCGAGGAGATAGAAAGACGTAATTGGTCTCATTTTGAAGTCTTTGTTTACATGTATGTGCTCCTAGAATATCGTGCGTATGTAAAGCCCCCGGTATGCTCAGCAAGGATTGGAAAGTTACTTGTCTCATAGAAACCGTTCTTCAACTTCTGACGCCAATTTACAAAGAAGGCGAGGAGATAGAAAGACGTACTTGGTCTCATTTTGAAGTCTTTGTTTACATGTATGTGCTCCTAGAATATCGTGCGTATGTAAAGCCCGTGGTATGCTCAGCAAGGATTGGAAAGTTACTTGTCTCATAGACACCGTTCTTCAACTTCTGACGCCAATTAACAAAGAAGGCGAGGAGATAGAAAGACGTACTTGGTCTCATTTTGAAGCCTTTGTTTATATGTATGTGCTTATAGAATATCGTGCGTATGTAAAGCCCCTGGTATGCTCAGCAAGGATTGGAAAGTTACTTGTCTCATAGAAACCGTTCTTCAACTTCTGACGCCAATTTACAAAGAAGGCGAGGAGATAGAAAGACGTACTTGGTCTCATTTTGAAGTCTTTGTTTACATGTATGTGCTCCTAGAATATCGTGCGTATGTAAAGCCCGTGGTATGCTCAGCAAGGATTGGAAAGTTACTTGTCTCATAGACACCGTTCTTCAACTTCTGACGCCAATTAACAAAGAAGGCGAGGAGATAGAAAGACGTACTTGGTCTCATTTTGAAGCCTTTGTTTATATGTATGTGCTCCTAGAATATCGTGCGTATGTAAAGCCCCCGGTATGCTCAGCAAGGATTGGAAAGTTACTTGTCTCATAGACACCGTTCTTCAACTTCTGACGCCAATTAACAAAGAAGGCGAGGAGATAGAAAGACGTACTTGGTCTCATTTTGAAGCCTTTGTTTATATGTATGTGCTTATAGAATATCGTGCGTATGTAAAGCCCCTGGTATGCTCAGCAAGGATTGGAAAGTTACTTGTCTCATAGAAACCGTTCTTCAACTTCTGACGCCAATTTACAAAGAAGGCGAGGAGATAGAAAGACGTACTTGGTCTCATTTTGAAGCCTTTGTTTATATGTATGTGCTTATAGAATATCGTGCGTATGTAAAGCCCCCGGTATGCTCAGCAAGGATTGGAAAGTTACTTGTCTCATAGAAACCGTTCTTCAACTTCTGACGCCAATTTACAAAGAAGGCGAGGAGATAGAAAGACGTAATTGGTCTCATTTTGAAGTCTTTGTTTACATGTATGTGCTCCTAGAATATCGTGCGTATGTAAAGCCCCCGGTATGCTCAGCAAGGATTGGAAAGTTACTTGTCTCATAGAAACCGTTCTTCAACTTCTGACGCCAATTTACAAAGAAGGCGAGGAGATAGAAAGACGTACTTGGTCTCATTTTGAAGTCTTTGTTTACATGTATGTGCTCCTAGAATATCGTGCGTATGTAAAGCCCGTGGTATGCTCAGCAAGGATTGGAAAGTTACTTGTCTCATAGACACCGTTCTTCAACTTCTGACGCCAATTAACAAAGAAGGCGAGGAGATAGAAAGACGTACTTGGTCTCATTTTGAAGCCTTTGTTTATATGTATGTGCTTATAGAATATCGTGCGTATGTAAAGCCCCTGGTATGCTCAGCAAGGATTGGAAAGTTACTTGTCTCATAGAAACCGTTCTTCAACTTCTGACGCCAATTTACAAAGAAGGCGAGGAGATAGAAAGACGTACTTGGTCTCATTTTGAAGCCTTTGTTTATATGTATGTGCTTATAGAATATCGTGCGTATGTAAAGCCCCCGGTATGCTCAGCAAGGATTGGAAAGTTACTTGTCTCATAGAAACCGTTCTTCAACTTCTGACGCCAATTTACAAAGAAGGCGAGGAGATAGAAAGACGTAATTGGTCTCATTTTGAAGTCTTTGTTTACATGTATGTGCTCCTAGAATATCGTGCGTATGTAAAGCCCCCGGTATGCTCAGCAAGGATTGGAAAGTTACTTGTCTCATAGACACCGTTCTTCAACTTCTGACGCCAATTAACAAAGAAGGCGAGGAGATAGAAAGACGTACTTGGTCTCATTTTGAAGCCTTTGTTTATATGTATGTGCTTATAGAATATCGTGCGTATGTAAAGCCCCTGGTATGCTCAGCAAGGATTGGAAAGTTACTTGTCTCATAGAAACCGTTCTTCAACTTCTGACGCCAATTTAAAAAGAAGGCGAGGAGATAGAAAGACGTACTTGGTCTCATTTTGAAGCCTTTGTTTATATGTATGTGCTTATAGAATATCGTGCGTATGTAAAGCCCCCGGTATGCTCAGCAAGGATTGGAAAGTTACTTGTCTCATAGAAACCGTTCTTCAACTTCTGACGCCAATTTACAAAGAAGGCGAGGAGATAGAAAGACGTAATTGGTCTCATTTTGAAGTCTTTGTTTACATGTATGTGCTCCTAGAATATCGTGCGTATGTAAAGCCCCCGGTATGCTCAGCAAGGATTGGAAAGTTACTTGTCTCATAGAAACCGTTCTTCAACTTCTGACGCCAATTTACAAAGAAGGCGAGGAGATAGAAAGACGTACTTGGTCTCATTTTGAAGTCTTTGTTTACATGTATGTGCTCCTAGAATATCGTGCGTATGTAAAGCCCGTGGTATGCTCAGCAAGGATTGGAAAGTTACTTGTCTCATATACACCGTTCTTCAACTTCTGACGCCAATTTTCAGAGAAGGCGAGGAGATAGAAAGACGTACTTGGTCTCATTTTGAAGTCTTTGTTTACATGTATGTGCTTATAGAATATCGTGCGTATGTAAAGCCCCTGGTATGCTCAGCAAGGATTGGAAAGTTACTTGTCTCATAGAAACCGTTCTTCAACTTCTGACGCCAATTTACAAAGAAGGCGAGGAGATAGAAAGACGTACTTGGTCTCATTTTGAAGCCATTGTTTATATGTATGTGCTTATAGAATATCGTGCGTATGTAAAGCCCCCGGTATGCTCAGCAAGGATTGGAAAGTTACTTGTCTCAAAGAAACCGTTCTTCAACTTCTGACGCCAATTTACAAAGAAGGCGAGGAGATAGAAAGACGTAATTGGTCTCATTTTGAAGTCTTTGTTTACATGTATGTGCTCCTAGAATATCGTGCGTATGTAAAGCCCCTGGTATGCTCAGCAAGGATTGGAAAGTTACTTGTCTCATAGAAACCGTTCTTCAACTTCTGACGCCAATTTACAAAGAAGGCGAGGAGATAGAAAGACGTACTTGGTCTCATTTTGAAGCCTTTGTTTATATGTATGTGCTTATAGAATATCGTGCGTATGTAAAGCCCCTGGTATGCTCAGCAAGGATTGGAAAGTTACTTGTCTCATATACACCGTTCTTCAACTTCTGACGCCAATTTTCAGAGAAGGCGAGGAGATAGAAAGACGTACTTGGTCTCATTTTGAAGCCTTTGTTTATATGTATGTGCTTATAGAATATCGTGCGTATGTAAAGCCCCTGGTATGCTCAGCAAGGATTGGAAAGTTACTTGTCTCATAGAAACCGTTCTTCAACTTCTGACGCTGATTTACAGAGAAGACGAGGAGATAGAAAGACGTACTTGGTCTCATTTTGAAGCCTTTGTTTTCCTGTATGTTCTCCTAGAATATCGTACGTATGTAAAGCCCGTGGTATGCTCAGCAAGAATTGCAAAGTTACTTGTTTCATAGAGACCGTTCTTCATCTTCATATACACCGTTCTTCAACTTTTGACGCCAATTTTCAAAGAAGGCGAGGAGATAGAAAGACGTACTTGGTCTCATTTTGAAGCCTTTGTTTATATGTATGTGCTGCTAGAATATCGTGCGTATGTAAAGCCCGTGGTATGCTCAGCAAGGATTGGAAAATTACTTGTCTCATAGACACCGTTCTTCAACTTCTGACGCCAATTTACAAAGAAGGCGAGAAGATAGAAAGACGTTCTTGGTCTCATTTTGAAGCCTTTGTTTATATGTATGTGCTCCTAGAATATCGTGCGTATGTAAATCCCGTGGTATGCTCAGCAAGGATTGGAAAGTTACTTGTCTCATAGAAACCGTTCTTCAACTTCTGACGCCAATTTACAAAGAAGGCGAGGAGATAGAAACACGTACTTGGTCTCATTTTGAAGTCTTTGTTTACATGTATGTGCTCCTAGAATATCGTGCGTATGTAAAGCCCGTGGTATGCTCAGCAAGGATTGGAAAGTTTCTTGTCTCATAGACACCGTTCTTCAACTTCTGACGCCAATTAACAAAGAAGGCGAGGAGATAGAAAGACGTACTTGGTCTCATTTTGAAGCCTTTGTTTTCCTGTATGTTCTCCTTGAATATCGTACGTATGTAAAGCCCGTGGTATGCTCAGCAAGAATTGCAAAGTTACTTGTTTCATAGAGACCGTTCTTCATCTTCATATACACCGTTCTTCAACTTTTGACGCCAATTTTCAAAGAAGGCGAGGAGATAGAAAGACGTACTTGGTCTCATTTTGAAGCCTTTGTTTATATGTATGTGCTTATAGAATATCGTGCGTATGTAAAGCCCCTGGTATGCTCAGCAAGGATTGGAAAGTTACTTGTCTCATAGAAACCGTTCTTCAACTTCTGACGCCAATTTACAAAGAAGGCGAGGAGATAGAAAGACGTACTTGGTCTCATTTTGAAGTCTTTGTTTACATGTATGTGCTCCTAGAATATCGTGCGTATGTAAAGCCCGTGGTATGCTCAGCAAGGATTGGAAAGTTACTTGTCTCATAGACACCGTTCTTCAACTTCTGACGCCAATTAACAAAGAAGGCGAGGAGATAGAAAGACGTACTTGGTCTCATTTTGAAGCCTTTGTTTATATGTATGTGCTCCTAGAATATCGTGCGTATGTTAAGCCCGTGGTATGCTCAGCAAGGATTGGAAAGTTACTTGTCTCATAGAAACCGTTCTTCAACTTCTGACGCCAATTTACAAAGAAGGCGAGGAGATAGAAAGACGTAATTGGTCTCATTTTGAAGTCTTTGTTTACATGTATGTGCTCCTAGAATATCGTGCGTATGTAAAGCCCGTGGTATGCTCAGCAAGGATTGGAAAGTTACTTGTCTCATAGACACCGTTCTTCAACTTCTGACGCCAATTAACAAAGAAGGCGAGGAGATAGAAAGACGTACTTGGTCTCATTTTGAAGCCTTTGTTTTCCTGTATGTTCTCCTAGAATATCGTACGTATGTAAAGCCCGTGGTATGCTCAGCAAGAATTGCAAAGTTACTTGTTTCATAGAGACCGTTCTTCATCTTCATATACACCGTTCTTCAACTTTTGACGCCAATTTTCAAAGAAGGCGAGGAGATAGAAAGACGTACTTGGTCTCATTTTGAAGCCTTTGTTTATATGTATGTGCTTATAGAATATCGTGCGTATGTAAAGCCCCTGGTATGCTCAGCAAGGATTGGAAAGTTACTTGTCTCATAGAAACCGTTCTTCAACTTCTGACGCCAATTTACAAAGAAGGCGAGGAGATAGAAAGACGTACTTGGTCTCATTTTGAAGTCTTTGTTTACATGTATGTGCTCCTAGAATATCGTGCGTATGTAAAGCCCGTGGTATGCTCAGCAAGGATTGGAAAGTTACTTGTCTCATAGACACCGTTCTTCAACTTCTGACGCCAATTAACAAAGAAGGCGAGGAGATAGAAAGACGTACTTGGTCTCATTTTGAAGCCTTTGTTTATATGTATGTGCTCCTAGAATATCGTGCGTATGTAAAGCCCCCGGTATGCTCAGCAAGGATTGGAAAGTTACTTGTCTCATAGAAACCGTTCTTCAACTTCTGACGCCAATTTACAAAGAAGGCGAGGAGATAGAAAGACGTACTTGGTCTCATTTTGAAGTCTTTGTTTACATGTATGTGCTCCTAGAATATCGTGCGTATGTAAAGCCCGTGGTATGCTCAGCAAGGATTGGAAAGTTACTTGTCTCATAGACACCGTTCTTCAACTTCTGACGCCAATTAACAAAGAAGGCGAGGAGATAGAAAGACGTACTTGGTCTCATTTTGAAGCCTTTGTTTATATGTATGTTCTCCTAGAATATCGTACGTATGTAAAGCCCGTGGTATGCTCAGCAAGAATTGCAAAGTTACTTGTTTCATAGAGACCGTTCTTCATCTTCATATACACCGTTCTTCAACTTTTGACGCCAATTTTCAAAGAAGGCGAGGAGATAGAAAGACGTACTTGGTCTCATTTTGAAGCCTTTGTTTATATGTATGTGCTTATAGAATATCGTGCGTATGTAAAGCCCCTGGTATGCTCAGCAAGGATTGGAAAGTTACTTGTCTCATAGAAACCGTTCTTCAACTTCTGACGCCAATTTACAAAGAAGGCGAGGAGATAGAAAGACGTACTTGGTCTCATTTTGAAGTCTTTGTTTACATGTATGTGCTCCTAGAATATCGTGCGTATGTAAAGCCCGTGGTATGCTCAGCAAGGATTGGAAAGTTACTTGTCTCATAGACACCGTTCTTCAACTTCTGACGCCAATTAACAAAGAAGGCGAGGAGATAGAAAGACGTACTTGGTCTCATTTTGAAGCCTTTGTTTATATGTATGTGCTCCTAGAATATCGTGCGTATGTAAAGCCCCCGGTATGCTCAGCAAGGATTGGAAAGTTACTTGTCTCATAGAAACCGTTCTTCAACTTCTGACGCCAATTTACAAAGAAGGCGAGGAGATAGAAAGACGTACTTGGTCTCATTTTGAAGTCTTTGTTTACATGTATGTGCTCCTAGAATATCGTGCGTATGTAAAGCCCGTGGTATGCTCAGCAAGGATTGGAAAGTTACTTGTCTCATAGACACCGTTCTTCAACTTCTGACGCCAATTAACAAAGAAGGCGAGGAGATAGAAAGACGTACTTGGTCTCATTTTGAAGCCTTTGTTTATATGTATGTGCTTATAGAATATCGTGCGTATGTAAAGCCCCTGGTATGCTCAGCAAGGATTGGAAAGTTACTTGTCTCATAGAAACCGTTCTTCAACTTCTGACGCTGATTTACAGAGAAGACGAGGAGATAGAAAGACGTACTTGGTCTCATTTTGAAGCCTTTGTTTTCCTGTATGTTCTCCTAGAAATCGTACGTATGTAAAGCCCGTGGTATGCTCAGCAAGAATTGCAAAGTTACTTGTTTCATAGAGACCGTTCTTCATCTTCATATACACCGTTCTTCAACTTCTGACGCCAATTTTCAGAGAAGGCGAGGAGATAGAAAGACGTACTTGGTCTCATTTTGAAGCCTTTGTTTATATGTATGTGCTTATAGAATATCGTGCGTATGTAAAGCCCCTGGTATGCTCAGCAAGGATTGGAAAGTTACTTGTCTCATATACACCGTTCTTCAACTTCTGACGCCAATTTTCAGAGAAGGCGAGGAGATAGAAAGACGTACTTGGTCTCATTTTGAAGCCTTTGTTTATATGTATGTGCTTATAGAATATCGTGCGTATGTAAAGCCCCTGGTATGCTCAGCAAGGATTGGAAAGTTACTTGTCTCATAGAAACCGTTCTTCAACTTCTGACGCTGATTTACAGAGAAGACGAGGAGATAGAAAGACGTACTTGGTCTCATTTTGAAGTCTTTGTTTACATGTATGTGCTCCTAGAATATCGTGCGTATGTAAAGCCAGTGGTATGCTCAGCAAGGATTGGAAAGTTACTTGTCTCATAGACACCGTTCTTCAACTTCTGACGCCAATTAACAAAGAAGGCGAGGAGATAGAAAGACGTACTTGGTCTCATTTTGAAGCCTTTGTTTATATGTATGTGCTGCTAGAATATCGTGCGTATGTAAAGCCCGTGGTATGCTCAGCAAGGATTGGAAAATTACTTGTCTCATAGACACCGTTCTTCAACTTCTGACGCCAATTTACAAAGAAGGCGAGAAGATAGAAAGACGTTCTTGGTCTCATTTTGAAGCCTTTGTTTATATGTATGTGCTCCTAGAATATCGTGCGTATGTAAATCCCGTGGTATGCTCAGCAAGGATTGGAAAGTTACTTGTCTCATAGAAACCGTTCTTCAACTTCTGACGCCAATTTACAAAGAAGGCGAGGAGATAGAAAGACGTACTTGGTCTCATTTTGAAGCCTTTGTTTATATGTATGTGCTTATAGAATATCGTGCGTATGTAAAGCCCCTGGTATGCTCAGCAAGGATTGGAAAGTTACTTGTCTCATATACACCGTTCTTCAACTTCTGACGCCAATTTTCAGAGAAGGCGAGGAGATAGAAAGACGTACTTGGTCTCATTTTGAAGCCTTTGTTTATATGTATGTGCTTATAGAATATCGTGCGTATGTAAAGCCCCTGGTATGCTCAGCAAGGATTGGAAAGTTACTTGTCTCATAGAAACCGTTCTTCAACTTCTGACGCTGATTTACAGAGAAGACGAGGAGATAGAAAGACGTACTTGGTCTCATTTTGAAGTCTTTGTTTACATGTATGTGCTCCTAGAATATCGTGCGTATGTAAAGCCCGTGGTATGCTCAGCAAGGATTGGAAAGTTACTTGTCTCATAGACACCGTTCTTCAACTTCTGACGCCAATTAACAAAGAAGGCGAGGAGATAGAAAGACGTACTTGGTCTCATTTTGAAGCCTTTGTTTATATGTATGTGCTCCTAGAATATCGTGCGTATGTAAAGCCCCCGGTATGCTCAGCAAGGATTGGAAAGTTACTTGTCTCATAGAAACCGTTCTTCAACTTCTGACGCCAATTTACAAAGAAGGCGAGGAGATAGAAAGACGTACTTGGTCTCATTTTGAAGCCTTTGTTTTCCTGTATGTTCTCCTAGAAATCGTACGTTAAAGCCCGTGGTATGCTCAGCAAGAATTGCAAAGTTACTTGTTTCATAGAGACCGTTCTTCATCTTCATATACACCGTTCTTCAACTTCTGACGCCAATTTTCAGAGAAGGCGAGGAGATAGAAAGACGTACTTGGTCTCATTTTGAAGCCTTTGTTTATATGTATGTGCTTATAGAATATCGTGCGTATGTAAAGCCCCTGGTATGCTCAGCAAGGATTGGAAAGTTACTTGTCTCATATACACCGTTCTTCAACTTCTGACGCCAATTTTCAGAGAAGGCGAGGAGATAGAAAGACGTACTTGGTCTCATTTTGAAGCCTTTGTTTATATGTATGTGCTTATAGAATATCGTGCGTATGTAAAGCCCCTGGTATGCTCAGCAAGGATTGGAAAGTTACTTGTCTCATAGAAACCGTTCTTCAACTTCTGACGCTGATTTACAGAGAAGACGAGGAGATAGAAAGACGTACTTGGTCTCATTTTGAAGCCTTTGTTTTCCTGTATGTTCTCCTAGAATATCGTACGTATGTAAAGCCCGTGGTATGCTCAGCAAGAATTGCAAAGTTACTTGTTTCATAGAGACCGTTCTTCATCTTCATATACACCGTTCTTCAACTTTTGACGCCAATTTTCAAAGAAGGCGAGGAGATAGAAAGACGTACTTGGTCTCATTTTGAAGCCTTTGTTTATATGTATGTGCTGCTAGAATATCGTGCGTATGTAAAGCCCGTGGTATGCTCAGCAAGGATTGGAAAATTACTTGTCTCATAGACACCGTTCTTCAACTTCTGACGCCAATTTACAAAGAAGGCGAGAAGATAGAAAGACGTTCTTGGTCTCATTTTGAAGCCTTTGTTTATATGTATGTGCTCCTAGAATATCGTGCGTATGTAAAGCCCGTGGTATGCTCAGCAAGGATTGGAAAGTTACTTGTCTCATAGAAACCGTTCTTCAACTTCTGACGCCAATTTACAAAGAAGGCGAGGAGATAGAAAGACGTACTTGGTCTCATTTTGAAGCCTTTGTTTATATGTATGTGCTCCTAGAATATCGTGCGTATGTAAAGCCCCCGGTATGCTCAGCAAGGATTGGAAAGTTACTTGTCTCATAGACACCGTTCTTCAACTTCTGACGCCAATTAACAAAGAAGGCGAGGAGATAGAAAGACGTACTTGGTCTCATTTTGAAGCCTTTGTTTTCCTGTATGTTCTCCTAGAATATCGTACGTATGTAAAGCCCGTGGTATGCTCAGCAAGAATTGCAAAGTTACTTGTTTCATAGAGACCGTTCTTCATCTTCATATACACCGTTCTTCAACTTTTGACGCCAATTTTCAAAGAAGGCGAGGAGATAGAAAGACGTACTTGGTCTCATTTTGAAGCCTTTGTTTATATGTATGTGCTTATAGAATATCGTGCGTATGTAAAGCCCCTGGTATGCTCAGCAAGGATTGGAAAGTTACTTGTCTCATAGAAACCGTTCTTCAACTTCTGACGCCAATTTACAAAGAAGGCGAGGAGATAGAAAGACGTACTTGGTCTCATTTTGAAGCCTTTGTTTATATGTATGTGCTTATAGAATATCGTGCGTATGTAAAGCCCCTGGTATGCTCAGCAAGGATTGGAAAGTTACTTGTCTCATAGAAACCGTTCTTCAACTTCTGACGCTGATTTACAGAGAAGACGAGGAGATAGAAAGACGTACTTGGTCTCATTTTGAAGTCTTTGTTTACATGTATGTGCTCCTAGAATATCGTGCGTATGTAAAGCCCGTGGTATGCTCAGCAAGGATTGGAAAGTTACTTGTCTCATAGACACCGTTCTTCAACTTCTGACGCCAATTAACAAAGAAGGCGAGGAGATAGAAAGACGTACTTGGTCTCATTTTGAAGCCTTTGTTTATATGTATGTGCTCCTAGAATATCGTTCGTATGTAAAGCCCCCGGTATGCTCAGCAAGGATTGGAAAGTTACTTGTCTCATAGAAACCGTTCTTCAACTTCTGACGCCAATTTACAAAGAAGGCGAGGAGATAGAAAGACGTACTTGGTCTCATTTTGAAGTCTTTGTTTACATGTATGTGCTCCTAGAATATCGTGCGTATGTAAAGCCCGTGGTATGCTCAGCAAGGATTGGAAAGTTACTTGTCTCATAGACACCGTTCTTCAACTTCTGACGCCAATTAACAAAGAAGGCGAGGAGATAGAAAGACGTACTTGGTCTCATTTTGAAGCCTTTGTTTATATGTATGTGCTTATAGAATATCGTGCGTATGTAAAGCCCCTGGTATGCTCAGCAAGGATTGGAAAGTTACTTGTCTCATAGAAACCGTTCTTCAACTTCTGACGCTGATTTACAGAGAAGACGAGGAGATAGAAAGACGTACTTGGTCTCATTTTGAAGCCTTTGTTTTCCTGTATGTTCTCCTAGAAATCGTACGTATGTAAAGCCCGTGGTATGCTCAGCAAGAATTGCAAAGTTACTTGTTTCATAGAGACCGTTCTTCATCTTCATATACACCGTTCTTCAACTTCTGACGCCAATTTTCAGAGAAGGCGAGGAGATAGAAAGACGTACTTGGTCTCATTTTGAAGCCTTTGTTTATATGTATGTGCTTATAGAATATCGTGCGTATGTAAAGCCCCTGGTATGCTCAGCAAGGATTGGAAAGTTACTTGTCTCATATACACCGTTCTTCAACTTCTGACGCCAATTTTCAGAGAAGGCGAGGAGATAGAAAGACGTACTTGGTCTCATTTTGAAGCCTTTGTTTATATGTATGTGCTTATAGAATATCGTGCGTATGTAAAGCCCCTGGTATGCTCAGCAAGGAATGGAAAGTTACTTGTCTCATAGAAACCGTTCTTCAACTTCTGACGCTGATTTACAGAGAAGACGAGGAGATAGAAAGACGTACTTGGTCTCATTTTGAAGCCTTTGTTTTCCTGTATGTTCTCCTAGAATATCGTACGTATGTAAAGCCCGTGGTATGCTCAGCAAGAATTGCAAAGTTACTTGTTTCATAGAGACCGTTCTTCATCTTCATATACACCGTTCTTCAACTTTTGACGCCAATTTTCAAAGAAGGCGAGGAGATAGAAAGACGTACTTGGTCTCATTTTGAAGCCTTTGTTTATATGTATGTGCTGCTAGAATATCGTGCGTATGTAAAGCCCGTGGTATGCTCAGCAAGGATTGGAAAATTACTTGTCTCATAGACACCGTTCTTCAACTTCTGACGCCAATTTACAAAGAAAGCGAGAAGATAGAAAGACGTTCTTGGTCTCATTTTGAAGCCTTTGTTTATATGTATGTGCTCCTAGAATATCGTGCGTATGTAAAGCCCGTGGTATGCTCAGCAAGGATTGGAAAGTTACTTGTCTCATAGAAACCGTTCTTCAACTTCTGACGCCAATTTACAAAGAAGGCGAGGAGATAGAAAGACGTACTTGGTCTCATTTTGAAGCCTTTGTTTATATGTATGTGCTCCTAGAATATCGTGCGTATGTAAAGCCCCCGGTATGCTCAGCAAGGATTGGAAAGTTACTTGTCTCATAGACACCGTTCTTCAACTTCTGACGCCAATTAACAAAGAAGGCAAGGAGATAGAAAGACGTACTTGGTCTCATTTTGAAGCCTTTGTTTTCCTGTATGTTCTCCTAGAATATCGTACGTATGTAAAGCCCGTGGTATGCTCAGCAAGAATTGCAAAGTTACTTGTTTCATAGAGACCGTTCTTCATCTTCATATACACCGTTCTTCAACTTTTGACGCCAATTTTCAAAGAAGGCGAGGAGATAGAAAGACGTACTTGGTCTCATTTTGAAGCCTTTGTTTATATGTATGTGCTTATAGAATATCGTGCGTATGTAAAGCCCCTGGTATGCTCAGCAAGGATTGGAAAGTTACTTGTCTCATAGAAACCGTTCTTCAACTTCTGACGCCAATTTACAAAGAAGGCGAGGAGATAGAAAGACGTACTTGGTCTCATTTTGAAGTCTTTGTTTACATGTATGTGCTCCTAGAATATCGTGCGTATGTAAAGCCCGTGGTATGCTCAGCAAGGATTGGAAAGTTACTTGTCTCATAGACACCGTTCTTCAACTTCTGACGCCAATTAACAAAGAAGGCGAGGAGATAGAAAGACGTACTTGGTCTCATTTTGAAGCCTTTGTTTATATGTATGTGCTTATAGAATATCGTGCGTATGTAAAGCCCCTGGTATGCTCAGCAAGGATTGGAAAGTTACTTGTCTCATATACACCGTTCTTCAACTTCTGACGCCAATTTTTAAAGAAGGCGAGGAGATAGAAAGACGTACTTGGTCTCATTTTGAAGCCTTTGTTTGTATGTATGTGCTCCTAGAATATCGTGCGTATGTAAAGCCCGTGGTATGCTCAGCAAGAATTGCAAAGTTACTTGTTTCATAGACACCGTTCTTCAAATTCTGACGCCAATTTACAGAGAAGGCGAGGAGATAGAAAGACGTACTTGGTCTCATTTTGAAGCCTTTGTTTATATGTATGTGCTTATAGAATATCGTGCGTATGTAAAGCCCCTGGTATTCTCAGCAAGGATTGGAAAGTTACTTGTCTCATATACACCGTTCTTCAACTTCTGACGCCAATTTTCAGAGAAGGCGAGGAGATAGAAAGACGTACTTGGTCTCATTTTGAAGCCTTTGTTTATATGTATGTGCTTATAGAATATCGTGCGTATGTAAAGCCCCTGGTATGCTCAGCAAGGATTGGAAAGTTACTTGTCTCATAGAAACCGTTCTTCAACTTCTGACGCTGATTTACAGAGAAGACGAGGAGATAGAAAGACGTACTTGGTCTCATTTTGAAGCCTTTGTTTTCCTGTATGTTCTCCTAGAATATCGTACGTATGTAAAGCCCGTGGTATGCTCAGCAAGAATTGCAAAGTTACTTGTTTCATAGAGACCGTTCTTCATCTTCATATACACCGTTCTTCAACTTTTGACGCCAATTTTCAAAGAAGGCGAGGAGATAGAAAGACGTACTTGGTCTCATTTTGAAGCCTTTGTTTATATGTATGTGCTCCTAGAATATCGTGCGTATGTAAAGCCCCCGGTATGCTCAGCAAGGATTGGAAAGTTACTTGTCTCATAGACACCGTTCTTCAACTTCTGACGCCAATTAACAAAGAAGGCGAGGAGATAGAAAGACGTACTTGGTCTCATTTTGAAGCCTTTGTTTTCCTGTATGTTCTCCTAGAATATCGTACGTATGTAAAGCCCGTGGTATGCTCAGCAAGAATTGCAAAGTTACTTGTTTCATAGAGACCGTTCTTCATCTTCATATACACCGTTCTTCAACTTTTGACGCCAATTTTCAAAGAAGGCGAGGAGATAGAAAGACGTACTTGGTCTCATTTTGAAGCCTTTGTTTATATGTATGTGCTTATAGAATATCGTGCGTATGTAAAGCCCCTGGTATGCTCAGCAAGGATTGGAAAGGTTCTTGTCTCATAGAAACCGTTCTTCAACTTCTGACGCCAATTTACAAAGAAGGCGAGGAGATAGAAAGACGTACTTGGTCTCATTTTGAAGTCTTTGTTTACATGTATGTGCTCCTAGAATATCGTGCGTATGTAAAGCCCGTGGTATGCTCAGCAAGGATTGGAAAGTTACTTGTCTCATAGACACCGTTCTTCAACTTCTGACGCCAATTAACAAAGAAGGCGAGGAGATAGAAAGACGTACTTGGTCTCATTTTGAAGCCTTTGTTTATATGTATGTGCTTATAGAATATCGTGCGTATGTAAAGCCCCTGGTATGCTCAGCAAGGATTGGAAAGTTACTTGTCTCATAGAAACCGTTCTTCAACTTCTGACGCCAATTTACAAAGAAGGCGAGGAGATAGAAAGACGTACTTGGTCTCATTTTGAAGTCTTTGTTTACATGTATGTGCTCCTAGAATATCGTGCGTATGTAAAGCCCGTGGTATGCTCAGCAAGGATTGGAAAGTTACTTGTCTCATAGACACCGTTCTTCAACTTCTGACGCCAATTAACAAAGAAGGCGAGGAGATAGAAAGACGTACTTGGTCTCATTTTGAAGCCTTTGTTTATATGTATGTGCTCCTAGAATATCGTGCGTATGTTAAGCCCGTGGTATGCTCAGCAAGGATTGGAAAGTTACTTGTCTCATAGAAACCGTTCTTCAACTTCTGACGCCAATTTACAAAGAAGGCGAGGAGATAGAAAGACGTAATTGGTCTCATTTTGAAGTCTTTGTTTACATGTATGTGCTCCTAGAATATCGTGCGTATGTAAAGCCCGTGGTATGCTCAGCAAGGATTGGAAAGTTACTTGTCTCATAGACACCGTTCTTCAACTTCTGACGCCAATTAACAAAGAAGGCGAGGAGATAGAAAGACGTACTTGGTCTCATTTTGAAGCCTTTGTTTTCCTGTATGTTCTCCTAGAATATCGTACGTATGTAAAGCCCTTGGTATGCTCAGCAAGAATTGCAAAGTTACTTGTTTCATAGAGACCGTTCTTCATCTTCATATACACCGTTCTTCAACTTTTGACGCCAATTTTCAAAGAAGGCGAGGAGATAGAAAGACGTACTTGGTCTCATTTTGAAGCCTTTGTTTATATGTATGTGCTTATAGAATATCGTGCGTATGTAAAGCCCCTGGTATGCTCAGCAAGGATTGGAAAGTTACTTGTCTCATAGAAACCGTTCTTCAACTTCTGACGCCAATTTACAAAGAAGGCGAGGAGATAGAAAGACGTACTTGGTCTCATTTTGAAGCCTTTGTTTATATGTATGTGCTTATAGAATATCGTGCGTATGTAAAGCCCCTGGTATGCTCAGCAAGGATTGGAAAGTTACTTGTCTCATATACACCGTTCTTCAACTTCTGACGCCAATTTTTAAAGAAGGCGAGGAGATAGAAAGACGTACTTGGTCTCATTTTGAAGCCTTTGTTTGTATGTATGTGCTCCTAGAATATCGTGCGTATGTAAA
The DNA here is from genome assembly GCA_022539655.2 of Ceriodaphnia dubia. Lineage (NCBI taxonomy): Eukaryota > Metazoa > Arthropoda > Branchiopoda > Diplostraca > Daphniidae > Ceriodaphnia > Ceriodaphnia dubia. The sequence goes on along the minus strand of JAKUCG020000117.1, from coordinate 135,695 downwards.
GCCCGTGGTATGCTCAGCAAGGATTGGAAAGTTACTTGTCTCATAGAAACCGTTCTTCAACTTCTGACGCCAATTTACAAAGAAGGCGAGGAGATAGAAAGACGTACTTGGTCTCATTTTGAAGTCTTTGTTTACATGTATGTGCTCCTAGAATATCGTGCGTATGTAAAGCCCGTGGTATGCTCAGCAAGGATTGGAAAGTTACTTGTCTCATAGACACCGTTCTTCAACTTCTGACGCCAATTAACAAAGAAGGCGAGGAGATAGAAAGACGTACTTGGTCTCATTTTGAAGCCTTTGTTTATATGTATGTGCTTATAGAATATCGTGCGTATGTAAAGCCCCTGGTATGCTCAGCAAGGATTGGAAAGTTACTTGTCTCATAGAAACCGTTCTTCAACTTCTGACGCTGATTTACAGAGAAGACGAGGAGATAGAAAGACGTACTTGGTCTCATTTTGAAGCCTTTGTTTTCCTGTATGTTCTCCTAGAATATCCTCGTACGTATGTAAAGCCCGTGGTATGCTCAGCAAGAATTGCAAAGTTACTTGTTTCATAGAGACCGTTCTTCATCTTCATATACACCGTTCTTCAACTTTTGACGCCAATTTTCAAAGAAGGCGAGGAGATAGAAAGACGTACTTGGTCTCATTTTGAAGCCTTTGTTTATATGTATGTGCTGCTAGAATATCGTGCGTATGTAAAGCCCGTGGTATGCTCAGCAAGGATTGGAAAATTACTTGTCTCATAGACACCGTTCTTCAACTTCTGACGCCAATTTACAAAGAAGGCGAGAAGATAGAAAGACATTCTTGGTCTCATTTTGAAGCCTTTGTTTATATGTATGTGCTCCTAGAATATCGTGCGTATGTAAAGCCCGTGGTATGCTCAGCAAGGATTGGAAAGTTACTTGTCTCATAGAAACCGTTCTTCAACTTCTGACGCCAATTTACAAAGAAGGCGAGGAGATAGAAACACGTACTTGGTCTCATTTTGAAGTCTTTGTTTACATGTATGTGCTCCTAGAATATCGTGCGTATGTAAAGCCCGTGGTATGCTTAGCAAGAATTGCAAAGTTACTTGTTTCATAGAGACCGTTCTTCATCTTCATATACACCGTTCTTCAACTTTTGACGCCAATTTTCAAAGAAGGCGAGGAGATAGAAAGACGTACTTGGTCTCATTTTGAAGCCTTTGTTTATATGTATGTGCTGCTAGAATATCGTGCGTATGTAAAGCCCGTGGTATGCTCAGCAAGGATTGGAAAATTACTTGTCTCATAGACACCGTTCTTCAACTTCTGACGCCAATTTACAAAGAAGGCGAGAAGATAGAAAGACGTTCTTGGTCTCATTTTGAAGCCTTTGTTTATATGTATGTGCTCCTAGAATATCGTGCGTATGTAAAGCCCGTGGTATGCTCAGCAAGGATTGGAAAGTTACTTGTCTCATAGAAACCGTTCTTCAACTTCTGACGCCAATTTACAAAGAAGGCGAGGAGATAGAAAGACGTACTTGGTCTCATTTTGAAGCCTTTGTTTATATGTATGTGCTCCTAGAATATCGTGCGTATGTAAAGCCCCCGGTATGCTCAGCAAGGATTGGAAAGTTACTTGTCTCATAGACACCGTTCTTCAACTTCTGACGCCAATTAACAAAGAAGGCGAGGAGATAGAAAGACGTACTTGGTCTCATTTTGAAGCCTTTGTTTTCCTGTATGTTCTCCTAGAATATCGTACGTATGTAAAGCCCGTGGTATGCTCAGCAAGAATTGCAAAGTTACTTGTTTCATAGAGACCGTTCTTCATCTTCATATACACCGTTCTTCAACTTTTGACGCCAATTTTCAAAGAAGGCGAGGAGATAGAAAGACGTACTTGGTCTCATTTTGAAGCCTTTGTTTATATGTATGTGCTCCTAGAATATCGTGCGTATGTAAAGCCCGTGGTATGCTCAGCAAGGATTGGAAAGTTACTTGTCTCATAGAAACCGTTCTTCAACTTCTGACGCCAATTTACAAAGAAGGCGAGGAGATAGAAAGACGTACTGGTCTCATTTTGAAGTCTTTGTTTACATGTATGTGCTCCTAGAATATCGTGCGTATGTAAAGCCCGTGGTATGCTCAGCAAGGATTGGAAAGTTACTTGTCTCATAGACACCGTTCTTCAACTTCTGACGCCAATTAACAAAGAAGGCGAGGAGATAGAAAGACGTACTTGGTCTCATTTCGAAGCCTTTGTTTATATGTATGTGCTCCTAGAATATCGTGCGTATGTAAAGCCCCCGGTATGCTCAGCAAGGATTGGAAAGTTACTTGTCTCATAGAAACCGTTCTTCAACTTCTGACGCCAATTTACAAAGAAGGCGAGGAGATAGAAAGACGTACTTGGTCTCATTTTGAAGTCTTTGTTTACATGTATGTGCTCCTAGAATATCGTGCGTATGTAAAGCCCGTGGTATGCTCAGCAAGGATTGGAAAGTTACTTGTCTCATAGACACCGTTCTTCAACTTCTGACGCCAATTAACAAAGAAGGCGAGGAGATAGAAAGACGTACTTGGTCTCATTTTGAAGCCTTTGTTTATATGTATGTGCTTATAGAATATCGTGCGTATGTAAAGCCCCTGGTATGCTCAGCAAGGATTGGAAAGTTACTTGTCTCATATACACCGTTCTTCAACTTCTGACGCCAATTTTCAGAGAAGGCGAGGAGATAGAAAGACGTACTTGGTCTCATTTTGAAGCCTTTGTTTATATGTATGTGCTTATAGAATATCGTGCGTATGTAAAGCCCCTGGTATGCTCAGCAAGGATTGGAAAGTTACTTGTCTCATAGAAACCGTTCTTCAACTTCTGACGCTGATTTACAGAGAAGACGAAGAGATAGAAAGACGTACTTGGTCTCATTTTGAAGCCTTTGTTTTCCTGTATGTTCTCCTAGAATATCGTACGTATGTAAAGCCCGTGGTATGCTCAGCAAGAATTGCAAAGTTACTTGTTTCATAGAGACCGTTCTTCATCTTCATATACACCGTTCTTCAACTTCTGACGCCAATTTTTAAAGAAGGCGAGGAGATAGAAAGACGTACTTGGTCTCATTTTGAAGCCTTTGTTTGTATGTATGTGCTCCTAGAATATCGTGCGTATGTAAAGCCCGTGGTATGCTCAGCAAGAATTGCAAAGTTACTTGTCTCATAGACACCGTTCTTCAACTTCTGACGCCAATTTACAGAGAAGGCGAGGAGATAGAAAGACGTACTTGGTCTCATTTTGAAGCCTTTGTTTATATGTATGTGCTCCTAGAATATCGTGCGTATGTAAAGCCCCCGGTATGCTCAACAAGGATTGGAAAGTTACTTGTCTCATAGAAACCGTTCTTCAACTTCTGACGCCAATTTACAAAGAAGGCGAGGAGATAGAAAGACGTACTTGGTCTCATTTTGAAGTCTTTGTTTACATGTATGTGCTCCTAGAATATCGTGCGTATGTAAAGCCCGTGGTATGCTCAGCAAGGATTGGAAAGTTACTTGTCTCATAGACACCGTTCTTCAACTTCTGACGCCAATTAACAAAGAAGGCGAGGAGATAGAAAGACGTACTTGGTCTCATTTTGAAGCCTTTGTTTATATGTATGTGCTTATAGAATATCGTGCGTATGTAAAGCCCCTGGTATGCTCAGCAAGGATTGGAAAGTTACTTGTCTCATAGAAACCGTTCTTCAACTTCTGACGCTGATTTACAGAGAAGACGAGGAGATAGAAAGACGTACTTGGTCTCATTTTGAAGCCTTTGTTTTCCTGTATGTTCTCCTAGAATATCGTACGTATGTAAAGCCCGTGGTATGCTCAGCAAGAATTGCAAAGTTACTTGTTTCATAGAGACCGTTCTTCATCTTCATATACACCGTTCTTCAACTTTTGACGCCAATTTTCAAAGAAGGCGAGGAGATAGAAAGACGTAGTTGGTCTCATTTTGAAGCCTATGTTCCCATGTATGTGTTCTTAAAATATTGTGCGTATGTAAAGCCCGTGGTAAGCTCAGCAAGGATTGCAAAGTTACTTGTTTCATAGAGACCGTTCTTCATCTTCAAATACACCGTTCTTCAACTTCTGACGCCAATTTTTAAAGAAGGCGAGGAGATAGAAAGACGTACTTGGTCTCATTTTGAAGCCTTTGTTTATATGTATGTGCTTATAGAATATCGTGCGTATGTAAAGCCCCTGGTATGCTCAGCAAGGATTGGAAAGTTACTTGTCTCATAGAAACCGTTCTTCAACTTCTGACGCTGATTTACAGAGAAGACGAGGAGATAGAAAGACGTACTTGGTCTCATTTTGAAGCCTTTGTTTTCCTGTATGTTCTCCTAGAATATCGTACGTATGTAAAGCCCGTGGTATGCTCAGCAAGAATTGCAAAGTTACTTGTTTCATAGAGACCGTTCTTCATCTTCATATACACCGTTCTTCAACTTTTGACGCCAATTTTCAAAGAAGGCGAGGAGATAGAAAGACGTAGTTGGTCTCATTTTGAAGCCTATGTCCCCATGTATGTGTTCTTAAAATATTGTGCGTATGTAAAGCCCGTGGTAAGCTCAGCAAGGATTGCAAAGTTACTTGTTTCATAGAGACCGTTCTTCATCTTCAAATACACCGTTCTTCAACTTCTGACGCCAATTTTTAAAGAAGGCGAGGAGATAGAAAGACGTACTTGGTCTCATTTTGAAGCCTTTGTTTGTATGTATGTGCTCCTAGAATATCGTGCGTATGTAAAGCCCGTGGTATGCTCAGCAAGAATTGCAAAGTTACTTGTTTCATAGAGACCGTTCTTCATCTTCAAATACACCGTTCTTCAACTTCTGACGCCAATTTTTAAAGAAGGCGAGGAGATAGAAAGACGTACTTGGTCTCATTTTGAAGCCTTTGTTTGTATGTATGTGCTCCTAGAATATCGTGCGTATGTAAAGCCCGTGGTATGCTCAGCAAGAATTGCAAAGTTACTTGTCTCATAGACACCGTTCTTCAACTTCTGACGCCAATTTACAGAGAAGGCGAGAAGATAGAAAGACGTACTTGGTCTCATTTTGAAGCCTTTGTTTATATGTATGTGCTCCTAGAATATCGTGCGTATGTAAAGCCCGTGGTATGTTCAGCAAGAATTGCAAAGTTACTTGTTTCATAGAGACCGTTCTTCATCTTCATATACACCGTTCTTCAACTTCTGACGCCAATTTTCAGAGAAGGCGAGGAGATAGAAAGACGTACTTGGTCTCATTTTGAAGCCTTTGTTTATATGTATGTGCTGCTAGAATATCGTGCGTATGTAAAGCCCGTGGTATGCTCAGCAAGGATTGGAAAATTACTTGTCTCATAGACACCGTTCTTCAACTTCTGACGCCAATTTACAAAGAAGGCGAGGAGATAGAAAGACGTACTTGGTCTCATTTTGAAGCCTTTGTTTATATGTATGTGCTGCTAGAATATCGTGCGTATGTAAAGCCCGTGGTATGCTCAGCAAGGATTGGAAAATTACTTGTCTCATAGACACCGTTCTTCAACTTCTGACGCCAATTTACAAAGAAGGCAAGAAGATAGAAAGACGTACTTGGTCTCATTTTGAAGCCTTTGTTTATATGTATGTGCTGCTAGAATATGGTGCGTATGTAAAGCCCGTGGTATGCTCAGCAAGGATTGGAAAGTTACTTGTCTCATAGACACCGTTCTTCAACTTCTGACGCCAATTTACAGAGAATGCGAGGAGATAGAAAGACGTACTTGGTCTCAATTTGAAGCCTTTGTTTATATGTATGTGCTCCTAGAATATCGTGCGTATGTAAAGCCCGTGGTTTGCTCAGCAAGAATTGCAAAGTTAATTGTTTCATAGAGACCGTTCTTCATTTTCAAATACACCGTTCTTCAACTTCTGACGCCAATTTTTAGAGAAGGCGAGGAGATAAAAAGACGTACTTGGTCTCATTTTGAAGCCTTTGTTTGTATGTATGTGCTCCTAGAATATCGTGCGTATGTAAAGCCCCTGGTATGCTCAGCAAGGATTGGAAAGTTACTTGTCTCATAGAAACCGTTCTTCAACTTCTGACGCTGATTTACAGAGAAGACGAGGAGATAGAAAGACGTACTTGGTCTCATTTTGAAGCCTTTGTTTTCCTGTATGTTCTCCTAGAATATCGTACGTATGTAAAGCCCGTGGTATGCTCAGCAAGAATTGCAAAGTTACTTGTTTCATAGAGACCGTTCTTCATCTTCATATACACCGTTCTTCAACTTTTGACGCCAATTTTCAAAGAAGGCGAGGAGATAGAAAGACGTACTTGGTCTCATTTTGAAGCCTTTGTTTACATGTATGTGCTCCTAGAATATCGTGCGTATGTAAAGCCCGTGGTAAGCTCAGCAAGAATTGCAAAGTTAATTGTTTCATAGAGACCGTTCTTCATTTTCAAATACACCGTTCTTCAACTTCTGACGCCAATTTTTAGAGAAGACGAGGAGATAAAAAGACGTACTTGGTCTCATTTTGAAGCCTTTGTTTGTATGTATGTGCTCCTAGAATATCGTGCGTATGTAAAGCCCCTGGTATGCTCAGCAAGGATTGGAAAATTACTTGTCTCATAGACACCGTTCTTCAACTTCTGACGCCAATTTACAAAGAAGGCGAGGAGATAGAAAGACGTACTTGGTCTCATTTTGAAGCCTTTGTTTATATGTATGTGCTGCTAGAATATCGTGCGTATGTAAAGCCCGTGGTATGCTCAGCAAGGATTGGAAAATTACTTGTCTCATAGACACCGTTCTTCAACTTCTGACGCCAATTTACAAAGAAGGCAAGAAGATAGAAAGACGTACTTGGTCTCATTTTGAAGCCTTTGTTTATATGTATGTGCTGCTAGAATATGGTGCGTATGTAAAGCCCGTGGTATGCTCAGCAAGGATTGGAAAGTTACTTGTCTCATAGACACCGTTCTTCAACTTCTGACGCCAATTTACAGAGAATGCGAGGAGATAGAAAGACGTACTTGGTCTCAATTTGAAGCCTTTGTTTATATGTATGTGCTCCTAGAATATCGTGCGTATGTAAAGCCCGTGGTTTGCTCAGCAAGGATTGGAAAGTTACTTGTCTCATAGAAACCGTTCTTCAACTTCTGACGCTGATTTACAGAGAAGACGAGGAGATAGAAAGACGTACTTGGTCTCATTTTGAAGCCTTTGTTTTCCTGTATGTTCTCCTAGAATATCGTACGTATGTAAAGCCCGTGGTATGCTCAGCAAGAATTGCAAAGTTACTTGTTTCATAGAGACCGTTCTTCATCTTCATATACACCGTTCTTCAACTTTTGACGCCAATTTTCAAAGAAGGCGAGGAGATAGAAAGACGTACTTGGTCTCATTTTGAAGCCTTTGTTTTTATGTATGTGCTCCTAGAATATCGTGCGTATGTAAAGCCCGTGGTAAGCTCAGCAAGAATTGCAAAGTTAATTGTTTCATAGAGACCGTTCTTCATTTTCAAATACACCGTTCTTCAACTTCTGACGCCAATTTTTAGAGAAGACGAGGAGATAAAAAGACGTACTTGGTCTCATTTTGAAGCCTTTGTTTGTATGTATGTGCTCCTAGAATATCGTGCGTATGTAAAGCCCCTGGTATGCTCAGCAAGGATTGGAAAATTACTTGTCTCATAGACACCGTTCTTCAACTTCTGACGCCAATTTACAAAGAAGGCGAGGAGATAGAAAGACGTACTTGGTCTCATTTTGAAGCCTTTGTTTATATGTATGTGCTGCTAGAATATCGTGCGTATGTAAAGCCCGTGGTATGCTCAGCAAGGATTGGAAAATTACTTGTCTCATAGACACCGTTCTTCAACTTCTGACGCCAATTTACAAAGAAGGCAAGAAGATAGAAAGACGTACTTGGTCTCATTTTGAAGCCTTTGTTTATATGTATGTGCTGCTAGAATATGGTGCGTATGTAAAGCCCGTGGTATGCTCAGCAAGGATTGGAAAGTTACTTGTCTCATAGACACCGTTCTTCAACTTCTGACGCCAATTTACAGAGAATGCGAGGAGATAGAAAGACGTACTTGGTCTCATTTTGAAGCCTTTGTTTGTATGTATGTGCTCCTAGAATATCGTGCGTATGTAAAGCCCCTGGTATGCTCAGCAAGGATTGGAAAGTTACTTGTCTCATAGAAACCGTTCTTCAACTTCTGACGCTGATTTACAGAGAAGACGAGGAGATAGAAAGACGTACTTGGTCTCATTTTGAAGCCTTTGTTTTCCTGTATGTTCTCCTAGAATATCGTACGTATGTAAAGCCCGTGGTATGCTCAGCAAGAATTGCAAAGTTACTTGTTTCATAGAGACCGTTCTTCATCTTCATATACACCGTTCTTCAACTTTTGACGCCAATTTTCAAAGAAGGCGAGGAGATAGAAAGACGTACTTGGTCTCATTTTGAAGCCTTTGTTTACATGTATGTGCTCCTAGAATATCGTGCGTATGTAAAGCCCGTGGTAAGCTCAGCAAGAATTGCAAAGTTAATTGTTTCATAGAGACCGTTCTTCATTTTCAAATACACCGTTCTTCAACTTCTGACGCCAATTTTTAGAGAAGGCGAGGAGATAAAAAGACGTACTTGGTCTCATTTTGAAGCCTTTGTTTGTATGTATGTGCTCCTAGAATATCGTGCGTATGTAAAGCCCCTGGTATGCTCAGCAAGGATTGGAAAGTTACTTGTCTCATAGAAACCGTTCTTCAACTTCTGACGCTGATTTACAGAGAAGACGAGGAGATAGAAAGACGTACTTGGTCTCATTTTGAAGCCTTTGTTTTCCTGTATGTTCTCCTAGAATATCGTACGTATGTAAAGCCCGTGGTATGCTCAGCAAGAATTGCAAAGTTACTTGTTTCATAGAGACCGTTCTTCATCTTCAAATACACCGTTCTTCAACTTCTGACGCCAATTTTTAAAGAAGGCGAGGAGATAGAAAGACGTACTTGGTCTCATTTTGAAGCCTTTGTTTGTATGTATGTGCTCCTAGAATATCGTGCGTATGTAAAGCCCGTGGTATGCTCAGCAAGAATTGCAAAGTTACTTGTCTCATAGACACCGTTCTTCAACTTCTGACGCCAATTTTCAGAGAAGGCGAGGAGATAGAAAGACGTACTTGATCTCATTTTGAAGCCTTTGTTTATATGTATGTGCTACTAGAATATCGTCCGTATGTAAAGCCCGTGGTATGCTCAGCAAGGATTGGAAAATTACTTGTCTCATAGACACCGTTCTTCAACTTCTGACGCCAATTTACAAAGAAGGCGAGGAGATAGAAAGACGTACTTGGTCTCATTTTGAAGCCTTTGTTTATATGTATGTGCTGCTAGAATATCGTGCGTATGTAAAGCCCGTGGTATGCTCAGCAAGGATTGGAAAATTACTTGTCTCATAGACACCGTTCTTCAACTTCTGACGCCAATTTACAAAGAAGGCGAGAAGATAGAAAGACGTACTTGGTCTCATTTTGAAGCCTTTATTTATATGTATGTGCTGCTAGAATATGGTGCGTATGTAAAGCCCGTGGTATGCTCAGCAAGGATTGGAAAGTTACTTGTCTCATAGACACCGTTCTTCAACTTCTGACGCCAATTTACAGAGAATGCGAGGAGATAGAAAGACGTACTTGGTCTCATTTTGAAGCCTTTGTTTATATGTATGTGCTCCTAGAATATCGTCCGTATGTAAAGCCCATGGTATGCTCAGCAAGAATTGCAAAGTTAATTGTTTCATAGAGACCGTTCTTCATCTTCAAATACACCGTTCTTCAACTTCTGACGCCAATTTTTAGAGAAGTTACTTGTTTCATAGAGACCGTTCTTCATCTTCAAATACACCGTTCTTCAACTTCTGACGCCAATTTTTAAAGAAGGCGAGGAGATAGAAAGACGTACTTGGTCTCATTTTGAAGCCTTTGTTTGTATGTATGTGCTCCTAGAATATCGTGCGTATGTAAAGCCCGTGGTATGCTCAGCAAGAATTGCAAAGTTACTTGTCTCATAGACACCGTTCTTCAACTTCTGACGCCAATTTTCAGAGAAGGCGAGGAGATAGAAAGACGTACTTGATCTCATTTTGAAGCCTTTGTTTGTATGTATGTGCTCCTAGAATATCGTGCGTATGTAAAGCCCCTGGTATGCTCAGCAAGGATTGGAAAGTTACTTGTCTCATAGAAACCGTTCTTCAACTTCTGACGCTGATTTACAGAGAAGACGAGGAGATAGAAAGACGTACTTGGTCTCATTTTGAAGCCTTTGTTTTCCTGTATGTTCTCCTAGAATATCGTACGTATGTAAAGCCCGTGGTATGCTCAGCAAGAATTGCAAAGTTACTTGTTTCATAGAGACCGTTCTTCATCTTCATATACACCGTTCTTCAACTTTTGACGCCAATTTTCAAAGAAGGCGAGGAGATAGAAAGACGTACTTGGTCTCATTTTGAAGCCTTTGTTTACATGTATGTGCTCCTAGAATATCGTGCGTATGTAAAGCCCGTGGTAAGCTCAGCAAGAATTGCAAAGTTAATTGTTTCATAGAGACCGTTCTTCATTTTCAAATACACCGTTCTTCAACTTCTGACGCCAATTTTTAGAGAAGGCGAGGAGATAAAAAGACGTACTTGGTCTCATTTTGAAGCCTTTGTTTGTATGTATGTGCTCCTAGAATATCGTGCGTATGTAAAGCCCCTGGTATGCTCAGCATGGATTGGAAAGTTACTTGTCTCATAGAAACCGTTCTTCAACTTCTGACGCTGATTTACAGAGAAGACGAGGAGATAGAAAGACGTACTTGGTCTCATTTTGAAGCCTTTGTTTTCCTGTATGTTCTCCTAGAATATCGTACGTATGTAAAGCCCGTGGTATGCTCAGCAAGAATTGCAAAGTTACTTGTTTCATAGAGACCGTTCTTCATCTTCAAATACACCGTTCTTCAACTTCTGACGCCAATTTTTAAAGAAGGCGAGGAGATAGAAAGACGTACTTGGTCTCATTTTGAAGCCTTTGTTTGTATGTATGTGCTCCTAGAATATCGTGCGTATGTAAAGCCCGTGGTATGCTCAGCAAGAATTGCAAAGTTACTTGTCTCATAGACACCGTTCTTCAACTTCTGACGCCAATTTTCAGAGAAGGCGAGGAGATAGAAAGACGTACTTGATCTCATTTTGAAGCCTTTGTTTATATGTATGTGCTACTAGAATATCGTCCGTATGTAAAGCCCGTGGTATGCTCAGCAAGGATTGGAAAATTACTTGTCTCATAGACACCGTTCTTCAACTTCTGACGCCAATTTACAAAGAAGGCGAGGAGATAGAAAGACGTACTTGGTCTCATTTTGAAGCCTTTGTTTATATGTATGTGCTGCTAGAATATCGTGCGTATGTAAAGCCCGTGGTATGCTCAGCAAGGATTGGAAAATTACTTGTCTCATAGACACCGTTCTTCAACTTCTGACGCCAATTTACAAAGAAGGCGAGAAGATAGAAAGACGTACTTGGTCTCATTTTGAAGCCTTTATTTATATGTATGTGCTGCTAGAATATGGTGCGTATGTAAAGCCCGTGGTATGCTCAGCAAGGATTGGAAAGTTACTTGTCTCATAGACACCGTTCTTCAACTTCTGACGCCAATTTACAGAGAATGCGAGGAGATAGAAAGACGTACTTGGTCTCATTTTGAAGCCTTTGTTTATATGTATGTGCTCCTAGAATATCGTCCGTATGTAAAGCCCATGGTATGCTCAGCAAGGATTGGAAAATTACTTGTCTCATAGACACCGTTCTTCAACTTCTGACGCCAATTTACAAAGAAGGCGAGGAGATAGAAAGACGTACTTGGTCTCATTTTGAAGCCTTTGTTTATATGTATGTGCTGCTAGAATATCGTGCGTATGTAAAGCCCGTGGTATGCTCAGCAAGGATTGGAAAATGACTTGTCTCATAGACACCGTTCTTCAACTTCTGACGCCAATTTACAAAGAAGGCGAGAAGATAGAAAGACGTACTTGGTCTCATTTTGAAGCCTTTGTTTATATGTATGTGCTGCTAGAATATGGTGCGTATGTAAAGCCCGTGGTATGCTCAGCAAGGATTGCAAAGTTACTTGTCTCATAGACACCGTTCTTCAACTTCTGACGCCAATTTACAGAGAATGCGAGGAGATAGAAAGACGTACTTGGTCTCATTTTGAAGCCTTTGTTTATATGTATGTGCTCCTAGAATATCGTGCGTATGTAAAGCCCGTGGTTTGCTCAGCAAGAATTGCAAAGTTAATTGTTTCATAGAGACCGTTCTTCATCTTCAAATACACCGTTCTTCAACTTCTGACGCCAATTTTTAGAGAAGGCGAGGAGATAAAAAGACGTACTTGATCTCATTTTGAAGCCTTTGTTTGTATGTATGTGCTCCTAGAATATCGTGCGTATGTAAAGCCCTTGGTATGCTCAGCAAGGATTGGAAAGTTACTTGTCTCATAGAAACCGTTCTTCAACTTCTGACGCTGATTTACAGAGAAGACGAGGAGATAGAAAGACGTACTTGGTCTCATTTTGAAGCCTTTGTTTATATGTATGTGCTCCTAGAATATCGTGCGTATGTAAAGCCCGTGGTATGTTCAGCAAGAATTGCAAAGTTACTTGTTTCATAGAGACCGTTCTTCATCTTCATATACACCGTTCTTCAACTTCTGACGCCAATTTTCAGAGAAGGCGAGGAGATAGAAAGACGTACTTGGTCTCATTTTGAAGCCTTTGTTTATATGTATGTGCTCCTAGAATATCGTGCGTATGTAAAGCCCGTGGTAAGCTCAGCAAGGATTGCAAAGTTACTTGTTTCATAGAGACCGTTCTTCATCTTCAAATACACCGTTCTTCAACTTCTGACGCCAATTTTTAAAGAAGGCGAGGAGATAGAAAGACGTACTTGGTCTCATTTTGAAGCCTTTGTTTGTATGTATGTGCTCCTAGAATATCGTGCGTATGTAAAGCCCGTGGTATGCTCAGCAAGAATTGCAAAGTTACTTGTCTCATAGACACCGTTCTTCAACTTCTGACGCCAATTTACAGAGAAGGCGAGGAGATAGAAAGACGTACTTGGTCTCATTTTGAAGCCTTTGTTTATATGTATGTGCTCCTAGAATATCGTGCGTATGTAAAGCCCGTGGTATGTTCAGCAAGAATTGCAAAGTTACTTGTTTCATAGAGACCGTTCTTCATCTTCATATACACCGTTCTTCAACTTCTGACGCCAATTTTCAGAGAAGGCGAGGAGATAGAAAGACGTACTTGGTCTCATTTTGAAGCCTTTGTTTATATGTATGTGCTGCTAGAATATCGTCCGTATGTAAAGCCCGTGGTATGCTCAGCAAGGATTGGAAAATTACTTGTCTCATAGACACCGTTCTTCAACTTCTGACGCCAATTTACAAAGAAGGCGAGGAGATAGAAAGACGTACTTGGTCTCATTTTGAAGCCTTTATTTATATGTATGTGCTGCTAGAATATGGTGCGTATGTAAAGCCCGTGGTATGCTCAGCAAGGATTGGAAAGTTACTTGTCTCATAGACACCGTTCTTCAACTTCTGACGCCAATTTACAGAGAATGCGAGGAGATAGAAAGACGTACTTGGTCTCATTTTGAAGCCTTTGTTTATATGTATGTGCTCCTAGAATATCGTCCGTATGTAAAGCCCATGGTATGCTCAGCAAGGATTGGAAAATTACTTGTCTCATAGACACCGTTCTTCAACTTCTGACGCCAATTTACAAAGAAGGCGAGGAGATAGAAAGACGTACTTGGTCTCATTTTGAAGCCTTTGTTTATATGTATGTGCTGCTAGAATATCGTGCGTATGTAAAGCCCGTGGTATGCTCAGCAAGGATTGGAAAATGACTTGTCTCATAGACACCGTTCTTCAACTTCTGACGCCAATTTACAAAGAAGGCGAGAAGATAGAAAGACGTACTTGGTCTCATTTTGAAGCCTTTGTTTATATGTATGTGCTGCTAGAATATGGTGCGTATGTAAAGCCCGTGGTATGCTCAGCAAGGATTGCAAAGTTACTTGTCTCATAGACACCGTTCTTCAACTTCTGACGCCAATTTACAGAGAATGCGAGGAGATAGAAAGACGTACTTGGTCTCATTTTGAAGCCTTTGTTTATATGTATGTGCTCCTAGAATATCGTGCGTATGTAAAGCCCGTGGTTTGCTCAGCAAGAATTGCAAAGTTAATTGTTTCATAGAGACCGTTCTTCATCTTCAAATACACCGTTCTTCAACTTCTGACGCCAATTTTTAGAGAAGGCGAGGAGATAAAAAGACGTACTTGATCTCATTTTGAAGCCTTTGTTTGTATGTATGTGCTCCTAGAATATCGTGCGTATGTAAAGCCCTTGGTATGCTCAGCAAGGATTGGAAAGTTACTTGTCTCATAGAAACCGTTCTTCAACTTCTGACGCTGATTTACAGAGAAGACGAGGAGATAGAAAGACGTACTTGGTCTCATTTTGAAGCCTTTGTTTATATGTATGTGCTCCTAGAATATCGTGCGTATGTAAAGCCCGTGGTATGTTCAGCAAGAATTGCAAAGTTACTTGTTTCATAGAGACCGTTCTTCATCTTCATATACACCGTTCTTCAACTTCTGACGCCAATTTTCAGAGAAGGCGAGGAGATAGAAAGACGTACTTGGTCTCATTTTGAAGCCTTTGTTTATATGTATGTGCTCCTAGAATATCGTGCGTATGTAAAGCCCGTGGTAAGCTCAGCAAGGATTGCAAAGTTACTTGTTTCATAGAGACCGTTCTTCATCTTCAAATACACCGTTCTTCAACTTCTGACGCCAATTTTTAAAGAAGGCGAGGAGATAGAAAGACGTACTTGGTCTCATTTTGAAGCCTTTGTTTGTATGTATGTGCTCCTAGAATATCGTGCGTATGTAAAGCCCGTGGTATGCTCAGCAAGAATTGCAAAGTTACTTGTCTCATAGACACCGTTCTTCAACTTCTGACGCCAATTTACAGAGAAGGCGAGGAGATAGAAAGACGTACTTGGTCTCATTTTGAAGCCTTTGTTTATATGTATGTGCTCCTAGAATATCGTGCGTATGTAAAGCCCGTGGTATGTTCAGCAAGAATTGCAAAGTTACTTGTTTCATAGAGACCGTTCTTCATCTTCATATACACCGTTCTTCAACTTCTGACGCCAATTTTCAGAGAAGGCGAGGAGATAGAAAGACGTACTTGGTCTCATTTTGAAGCCTTTGTTTATATGTATGTGCTGCTAGAATATCGTCCGTATGTAAAGCCCGTGGTATGCTCAGCAAGGATTGGAAAATTACTTGTCTCATAGACACCGTTCTTCAACTTCTGACGCCAATTTACAAAGAAGGCGAGGAGATAGAAAGACGTACTTGGTCTCATTTTGAAGCCTTTGTTTATATGTATGTGCTGCTAGAATATCGTGCGTATGTAAAGCCCGTGGTATGCTCAGCAAGGATTGGAAAATTACTTGTCTCATAGACACCGTTCTTCAACTTCTGACGCCAATTTACAAAGAAGGCGAGAAGATAGAAAGACGTACTTGGTCTCATTTTGAAGCCTTTGTTTATATGTATGTGCTCCTAGAATATCGTGCGTATGTAAAGCCCGTGGTTTGCTCAGCAAGAATTGCAAAGTTAATTGTTTCATAGAGACCGTTCTTCATCTTCAAATACACCGTTCTTCAACTTCTGACGCCAATTTTTAGAGAAGGCGAGGAGATAAAAAGACGTACTTGGTCTCATTTTGAAGCCTTTGTTTGTATGTATGTGCTCCTAGAATATAGTGCGTATGTAAAGCCCCTGGTATGCTCAGCAAGGATTGGAAAGTTACTTGTCTCATAGAAACCGTTCTTCAACTTCTGACGCTGATTTACAGAGAAGACGAGGAGATAGAAAGACGTACCTGGTCTCATTTTGAAGCCTTTGTTTATATGTATGTGCTCCTAGAATATCGTGCGTATGTAAAGCCCGTGGTATGTTCAGCAAGAATTGCAAAGTTACTTGTTTCATAGAGACCGTTCTTCATCTTCATATACACCGTTCTTCAACTTCTGACGCCAATTTTCAAAAAAGGCGAGGAGATAGAAAGACGTACTTGGTCTCATTTTGAAGCCTTTGTTTATATGTATGTGCTCCTAGAATATCGTGCGTATGTAAAGCCCGTGGTAAGCTCAGCAAGGATTGCAAAGTTACTTGTTTCATAGAGACCGTTCTTCATCTTCAAATACACCGTTCTTCAACTTCTGACGCCAATTTTTAAAGAAGGCGAGGAGATAGAAAGACGTACTTGGTCTCATTTTGAAGCCTTTGTTTGTATGTATGTGCTCCTAAAATATCGTGCGTATGTAAAGCCCGTGGTATGCTCAGCAAGAATTGCAAAGTTACTTGTCTCATAGACACCGTTCTTCAACTTCTGACGCCAATTTACAGAGAAGGCGAGGAGATAGAAAGACGTACTTGGTCTCATTTTGAAGCCTTTGTTTATATGTATGTACTCCTAGAATATCGTGCGTATGTAAAGCCCGTGGTATGTTCAGCAAGAATTGCAAAGTTACTTGTTTCATAGAGACCGTTCTTCATCTTCATATACACCGTTCTTCAACTTCTGACGCCAATTTTCAGAGAAGGCGAGGAGATAGAAAGACGTACTTGGTCTCATTTTGAAGCCTTTGTTTATATGTATGTGCTGCTAGAATATCGTCCGTATGTAAAGCCCGTGGTATGCTCAGCAAGGATTGGAAAATTACTTGTCTCATAGACACCGTTCTTCAACTTCTGACGCCAATTTACAAAGAAGGCGAGGAGATAGAAAGACGTACTTGGTCTCATTTTGAAGCCTTTGTTTATATGTATGTGCTGCTAGAATATCGTGCGTATGTAAAGCCCGTGGTATGCTCAGCAAGGATTGGAAAATTACTTGTCTCATAGACACCGTTCTTCAACTTCTGACGCCAATTTACAAAGAAGGCGAGAAGATAGAAAGACGTACTTGGTCTCATTTTGAAGCCTTTGTTTGTATGTATGTGCTCCTAGAATATCGTGCGTATGTAAAGCCCGTGGTTTGCTCAGCAAGAATTGCAAAGTTAATTGTTTCATAGAGACCGTTCTTCATCTTCAAATACACCGTTCTTCAACTTCTGACGCCAATTTTTAGAGAAGGCGAGGAGATAAAAAGACGTACTTGGTCTCATTTTGAAGCCTTTGTTTGTATGTATGTGCTGCTAGAATATCGTGCGTATGTAAAGCCCCTGGTATGCTCAGCAAGGATTGGAAAGTTACTTGTCTCATAGAAACCGTTCTTCAACTTCTGACGCTGATTTACAGAGAAGACGAGGAGATAGAAAGACGTACTTGGTCTCATTTTGAAGCCTTTGTTTATATGTATGTGCTCCTAGAATATCGTGCGTATGTAAAGCCCGTGGTATGTTCAGCAAGAATTGCAAAGTTACTTGTTTCATAGAGACCGTTCTTCATCTTCAAATACACCGTTCTTCAACTTCTGACGCCAATTTTCAGAGAAGGCGAGGAGATAGAAAGACGTACTTGGTCTCATTTTGAAGCCTTTGTTTATATTGTTAGGAACGGAGATGCTCATACTACACAAAACTAGAGGAAATCAAGGGAAATCTACTCAAAAAACTCGATTCACTAGGCTAACGCGACTCTTAGGCTCAGAAGCAGACTGAAAATTCAAAGTCCTCGGGATGAGTCGTCTGGCCATCGCGAGCGCAAAGCACCGTCTAGCACCAAATCAACTCCTCGCTTCGATCATCGCCTAGTCATCGTCGCAACAACGTCTTTCTTAGGGGTCAGTCAGGACACAGTTTCTTTAGGAAAAAGGGGAAAAGGGCAGCTTCAGGATATTCTAGGAACTTCGACTCGTAGTTAAACCTCAATCATAACAATCGGCCTTTCCTGACAATACTTTTTTCTTACGTTCCCAAACGTTACAAAAAGTTACCTCTCCCGACCTAATTACGCATCCCAACGCTGAAAAATTTAACTTAACCGCATCTTAATCGCACCTAACGGGTCTAAATCTTTTCCCATTTCGTTCTGCCAAAACCGCTCTTTCTTTTCGCATTTCTTTAGCCGCGATTCGCCCCTCCACTCCTCGTCTATCGGTATTCGCAAACTTTCAGCCGCGATTGGCCACAATTCGCCCTCACGCCCTCCGCTTCCCTCGATGACCAGCTCAAAAATTTAGGTCTCAGAGACACAAAATAACCAACTAAGAACAAAAACGTCCTACAGAGAAGTGCTACCCAACCAGACAAAAACAAATACAAATCGTCTCGACCGACCGAAAACCAAATACAATTCTCTACACCTAGACCACCAAAACAAGATGCGTACAATTCAAGAACCTCCGTCCTTTCTTCCTCTTTTTCACTTCTTTTCTCTCCTCTTCTCTCTTTTTAATGCCGCCTTGCATTCTTCGGCCGTTAGCTATACGCCGGCACCTCGCCTCGTGTTTCCGACTTTGAAACACGGCCACTTTTTTCCAACATTTCGCCTCGGCCATCCCTAGGTGCCGGTAATCTTTTTCAATTATTCGCCTCAGCCATCACTGGATGCCGGAATTTTGCACTAAAACTAAATCGAGCTATCCCGTCCAATTTTAGATAACGAGCACTTCCGTTTCCCGACATTAGCTCACGCAGCCTCATCCACATCTCACCACGACCCAACACCACAAACACCAAATCACGAACACAACAACAGAACCCTCAACGCCGCCACACACAAACACAAAGAGTCCAAAGATCACTCAATCCACTAGTAAAGAAGAAAAACCACAACACTTCCAGACCGCTTCGGCCATCCTTCAATACACTTTTCTATCCTCAAAGAGCTAGGGCCGACGTGGAGACCCTCCCGCTTACAGATTGAAGTAAATCTTAAGCGTTAGAGAGTGCTATCCAATGGGATTTCGAATCCCACTTCTGACACCATGTTAGGAACGGAGATGCTCAAACTACACAAAACTAGAGGAAATCAAGGGAAATCTACTCAAAAAACTCGATTCACTAGGCTAACGCGACTCTTAGGCTCAGAAGCAGACTGAAAATTCAAAGTCCTCGGGATGAGTCGTCTGGCCATCGCGAGCGCAAAGCACCGTCTAGCACCAAATCAACTCCTCGCTTCGATCATCGCCTAGTCATCGTCGCAACAACGTCTTTCTTAGGGGTCAGTCAGGACACAGTTTCTTTAGGAAAAAGGGGAAAAGGGCAGCTTCAGGATATTCTAGGAACTTCGACTCGTAGTTAAACCTCAATCATAACAATATGTATGTGCTCCTAGAATATCGTGCGTATGTAAAGCCCGTGGTAAGCTCAGCAAGGATTGCAAAGTTACTTGTCTCATAGACACCGTTCTTCAACTTCTGACGCCAATTTACAGAGAAGGCGAGGAGATAGAAAGACGTACTTGGTCTCATTTTGAAGCCTTTGTTTATATGTATGTGCTCCTAGAATATCGTGCGTATGTAAAGCCCGTGGTATGTTCAGCAAGAATTGCAAAGTTACTTGTTTCATAGAGACCGTTCTTCATCTTCATATACACCGTTCTTCAACTTCTGACGCCAATTTTCAGAGAAGGCGAGGAGATAGAAAGACGTACTTGGTCTCATTTTGAAGCCTTTGTTTATATGTATGTGCTGCTAGAATATCGTCCGTATGTAAAGCCCGTGGTATGCTCAGCAAGGATTGGAAAATTACTTGTCTCATAGACACCGTTCTTCAACTTCTGACGCCAATTTACAAAGAAGGCGAGGAGATAGAAAGACGTACTTGGTCTCATTTTGAAGCCTTTGTTTATATGTATGTGCTGCTAGAATATGGTGCGTATGTAAAGCCCGTGGTATGCTCAGCAAGGATTGGAAAGTTACTTGTCTCATAGACACCGTTCTTCAACTTCTGACGCCAATTTACAGAGAATGCGAGGAGATAGAAAGACGTACTTGGTCTCATTTTGAAGCCTTTTTTTATATGTATGTGCTCCTAGAATATCGTCCGTATGTAAAGCCCGTGGTATGCTCAGCAAGGATTGGAAAATTACTTGTCTCATAGACACCGTTCTTCAACTTCTGACGCCAATTTACAAAGAAGGCGAGGAGATAGAAAGACGTACTTGGTCTCATTTTGAAGCCTTTGTTTATATGTATGTGCTGCTAGAATATCGTGCGTATGTAAAGCCCGTGGTATGCTCAGCAAGGATTGGAAAATTACTTGTCTCATAGACACCGTTCTTCAACTTCTGACGCCAATTTACAAAGAAGGCGAGAAGATAGAAAGACGTACTTGGTCTCATTTTGAAGCCTTTGTTTATATGTATGTGCTGCTAGAATATGGTGCGTATGTAAAGCCCGTGGTATGCTCAGCAAGGATTGCAAAGTTACTTGTCTCATAGACACCGTTCTTCAACTTCTGACGCCAATTTACAGAGAATGCGAGGAGATAGAAAGACGTACTTGGTCTCATTTTGAAGCCTTTGTTTATATGTATGTGCTCCTAGAATATCGTGCGTATGTAAAGCCCGTGGTTTGCTCAGCAAGAATTGCAAAGTTAATTGTTTCATAGAGACCGTTCTTCATCTTCAAATACACCGTTCTTCAACTTCTGACGCCAATTTTTAGAGAAGGCGAGGAGATAAAAAGACGTACTTGGTCTCATTTTGAAGCCTTTGTTTATATGTATGTACTCCTAGAATATCGTGCGTATGTAAAGCCCGTGGTAAGCTCAGCAAGGATTGCAAAGTTACTTGTTTCATAGAGACCGTTCTTCATCTTCAAATACACCGTTCTTCAACTTCTGACGCCAATTTTTAAAGAAGGCGAGGAGATAGAAAGACGTACTTGGTCTCATTTTGAAGCCTTTGTTTGTATGTATGTGCTCCTAGAATATCGTGCGTATGTAAAGCCCGTGGTATGCTCAGCAAGAATTGCAAAGTTACTTGTCTCATAGACACCGTTCTTCAACTTCTGACGCCAATTTACAGAGAAGGCGAGGAGATAGAAAGACGTACTTGGTCTCATTTTGAAGCCTTTGTTTATATGTATGTGCTGCTAGAATATCGTCCGTATGTAAAGCCCGTGGTATGCTCAGCAAGGATTGGAAAATTACTTGTCTCATAGACACCGTTCTTCAACTTCTGACGCCAATTTACAAAGAAGGCGAGGAGATAGAAAGACGTACTTGGTCTCATTTTGAAGCCTTTGTTTATATGTATGTGCTGCTAGAATATCGTGCGTATGTAAAGCCCGTGGTATGCTCAGCAAGGATTGGAAAATTACTTGTCTCATAGACACCGTTCTTCAACTTCTGACGCCAATTTACAAAGAAGGCGAGAAGATAGAAAGACGTACTTGGTCTCATTTTGAAGCCTTTGTTTATATGTATGTGCTGCTAGAATATGGTGCGTATGTAAAGCCCGTGGTATGCTCAGCAAGGATTGGAAAGTTACTTGTCTCATAGACACCGTTCTTCAACTTCTGACGCCAATTTACAGAGAATGCGAGGAGATAGAAAGACGTACTTGGTCTCATTTTGAAGCCTTTGTTTATATGTATGTGCTCCTAGAATATCGTGCGTATGTAAAGCCCGTGGTATGTTCAGCAAGAATTGCAAAGTTACTTGTTTCATAGAGACCGTTCTTCATCTTCAAATACACCGTTCTTCAACTTCTGACGCCAATTTTTAAAGAAGGCGAGGAGATAGAAAGACGTACTTGGTCTCATTTTGAAGCCTTTGTTTGTATGTATGTGCTCCTAGAATATCGTGCGTATGTAAAGCCCGTGGTATGCTCAGCAAGAATTGCAAAGTTACTTGTCTCATAGACACCGTTCTTCAACTTCTGACGCCAATTTACAGAGAAGGCGAGGAGATAGAAAGACGTACTTGGTCTCATTTTGAAGCCTTTGTTTATATGTATGTGCTCCTAGAATATCGTGCGTATGTAAAGCCCGTGGTATGTTCAGCAAGAATTGCAAAGTTACTTGTTTCATAGAGACCGTTCTTCATCTTCAAATACACCGTTCTTCAACTTCTGACGCCAATTTTTAAAGAAGGCGAGGAGATAGAAAGACGTACTTGGTCTCATTTTGAAGCCTTTGTTTGTATGTATGTGCTCCTAGAATATCGTGCGTATGTAAAGCCCGTGGTATGCTCAGCAAGAATTGCAAAGTTACTTGTCTCATAGACACCGTTCTTCAACTTCTGACGCCAATTTACAGAGAAGGCGAGGAGATAGAAAGACGTACTTGGTCTCATTTTGAAGCCTTTGTTTATATGTATGTGCTCCTAGAATATCGTGCGTATGTAAAGCCCGTGGTATGTTCAGCAAGAATTGCAAAGTTACTTGTTTCATAGAGACCGTTCTTCATCTTCATATACACCGTTCTTCAACTTCTGACGCCAATTTTCAGAGAAGGCGAGGAGATAGAAAGACGTACTTGGTCTCATTTTGAAGCCTTTGTTTATATGTATGTGCTGCTAGAATATCGTCCGTATGTAAAGCCCGTGGTAAGCTCAGCAAGGATTGCAAAGTTACTTGTTTCATAGAGACCGTTCTTCATCTTCAAATACACCGTTCTTCAACTTCTGACGCCAATTTTTAAAGAAGGCGAGGAGATAGAAAGACGTACTTGGTCTCATTTTGAAGCCTTTGTTTGTATGTATGTGCTCCTAGAATATCGTGCGTATGTAAAGCCCGTGGTATGTTCAGCAAGAATTGCAAAGTTACTTGTTTCATAGAGACCGTTCTTCATCTTCATATACACCGTTCTTCAACTTCTGACGCCAATTTTCAGAGAAGCCGAGGAGATAGAAAGACGTACTTGGTCTCATTTTGAAGCCTTTGTTTATATGTATGTGCTCCTAGAATATCGTCCGTATGTAAAGCCCGTGGTATGCTCAGCAAGGATTGGAAAATTACTTGTCTCATAGACACCGTTCTTCAACTTCTGACGCCAATTTACAAAGAAGGCGAGGAGATAGAAAGACGTACTTGGTCTCATTTTGAAGCCTTTGTTTATATGTATGTGCTGCTAGAATATGGTGCGTATGTAAAGCCCGTGGTATGCTCAGCAAGGATTGGAAAGTTACTTGTCTCATAGACACCGTTCTTCAACTTCTGACGCCAATTTACAGAGAATGCGAGGAGATAGAAAGACGTACTTGGTCTCATTTTGAAGCCTTTGTTTATATGTATGTGCTCCTAGAATATCGTGCGTATGTAAAGCCCGTGGTAAGCTCAGCAAGGATTGCAAAGTTACTTGTTTCATAGAGACCGTTCTTCATCTTCAAATACACCGTTCTTCAACTTCTGACGCCAATTTTTAAAGAAGGCGAGGAGATAGAAAGACGTACTTGGTCTCATTTTGAAGCCTTTGTTTGTATGTATGTGCTCCTAGAATATCGTGCGTATGTAAAGCCCGTGGTATGCTCAGCAAGAATTGCAAAGTTACTTGTCTCATAGACACCGTTCTTCAACTTCTGACGCCAATTTACAGAGAAGGCGAGGAGATAGAAAGACGTACTTGGTCTCATTTTGAAGCCTTTGTTTATATGTATGTGCTCCTAGAATATCGTGCGTATGTAAAGCCCGTGGTATGTTCAGCAAGAATTGCAAAGTTACTTGTTTCATAGAGACCGTTCTTCATCTTCATATACACCGTTCTTCAACTTCTGACGCCAATTTTCAGAGAAGGCGAGGAGATAGAAAGACGTACTTGGTCTCATTTTGAAGCCTTTGTTTATATGTATGTGCTGCTAGAATATCGTCCGTATGTAAAGCCCGTGGTATGCTCAGCAAGGATTGGAAAATTACTTGTCTCATAGACACCGTTCTTCAACTTCTGACGCCAATTTACAAAGAAGGCGAGAAGATAGAAAGACGTACTTGGTCTCATTTTGAAGCCTTTGTTTATATGTATGTGCTGCTAGAATATGGTGCGTATGTAAAGCCCGTGGTATGCTCAGCAAGGATTGGAAAGTTACTTGTCTCATAGACACCGTTCTTCAACTTCTGACGCCAATTTACAGAGAATGCGAGGAGATAGAAAGACGTACTTGGTCTCATTTTGAAGCCTTTGTTTATATGTATGTGCTCCTAGAATATCGTGCGTATGTAAAGCCCGTGGTAAGCTCAGCAAGGATTGCAAAGTTACTTGTTTCATAGAGACCGTTCTTCATCTTCAAATACACCGTTCTTCAACTTCTGACGCCAATTTTTAAAGAAGGCGAGGAGATAGAAAGACGTACTTGGTCTCATTTTGAAGCCTTTGTTTGTATGTATGTGCTCCTAGAATATCGTGCGTATGTAAAGCCCGTGGTATGCTCAGCAAGAATTGCAAAGTTACTTGTCTCATAGACACCGTTCTTCAACTTCTGACGCCAATTTACAGAGAAGGCGAGGAGATAGAAAGACGTACTTGGTCTCATTTTGAAGCCTTTGTTTATATGTATGTGCTCCTAGAATATCGTGCGTATGTAAAGCCCGTGGTATGTTCAGCAAGAATTGCAAAGTTACTTGTTTCATAGAGACCGTTCTTCATCTTCATATACACCGTTCTTCAACTTCTGACGCCAATTTTCAGAGAAGGCGAGGAGATAGAAAGACGTACTTGGTCTCATTTTGAAGCCTTTGTTTATATGTATGTGCTGCTAGAATATCGTCCGTATGTAAAGCCCGTGGTATGCTCAGCAAGGATTGGAAAATTACTTGTCTCATAGACACCGTTCTTCAACTTCTGACGCCAATTTACAAAGAAGGCGAGGAGATAGAAAGACGTACTTGGTCTCATTTTGAAGCCTTTGTTTATATGTATGTGCTGCTAGAATATCGTGCGTATGTAAAGCCCGTGGTATGCTCAGCAAGGATTGGAAAATTACTTGTCTCATAGACACCGTTCTTCAACTTCTGACGCCAATTTACAAAGAAGGCGAGAAGATAGAAAGACGTACTTGGTCTCATTTTGAAGCCTTTGTTTATATGTATGTGCTGCTAGAATATGGTGCGTATGTAAAGCCCGTGGTATGCTCAGCAAGGATTGGAAAGTTACTTGTCTCATAGACACCGTTCTTCAACTTCTGACGCCAATTTACAGAGAATGCGAGGAGATAGAAAGACGTACTTGGTCTCATTTTGAAGCCTTTGTTTATATGTATGTGCTCCTAGAATATCGTGCGTATGTAAAGCCCGTGGTATGTTCAGCAAGAATTGCAAAGTTACTTGTTTCATAGAGACCGTTCTTCATCTTCAAATACACCGTTCTTCAACTTCTGACGCCAATTTTTAAAGAAGGCGAGGAGATAGAAAGACGTACTTGGTCTCATTTTGAAGCCTTTGTTTGTATGTATGTGCTCCTAGAATATCGTGCGTATGTAAAGCCCGTGGTATGCTCAGCAAGAATTGCAAAGTTACTTGTCTCATAGACACCGTTCTTCAACTTCTGACGCCAATTTACAGAGAAGGCGAGGAGATAGAAAGACGTACTTGGTCTCATTTTGAAGCCTTTGTTTATATGTATGTGCTCCTAGAATATCGTGCGTATGTAAAGCCCGTGGTATGTTCAGCAAGCATTGCAAAGTTACTTGTTTCATAGAGACCGTTCTTCATCTTCATATACACCGTTCTTCAACTTCTGACGCCAATTTTCAGAGAAGGCGAGGAGATAGAAAGACGTACTTGGTCTCATTTTGAAGCCTTTGTTTATATGTATGTGCTGCTAGAATATCGTCCGTATGTAAAGCCCGTGGTAAGCTCAGCAAGGATTGCAAAGTTACTTGTTTCATAGAGACCGTTCTTCATCTTCAAATACACCGTTCTTCAACTTCTGACGCCAATTTTTAAAGAAGGCGAGGAGATAGAAAGACGTACTTGGTCTCATTTTGAAGCCTTTGTTTGTATGTATGTGCTCCTAGAATATCGTGCGTATGTAAAGCCCGTGGTATGCTCAGCAAGAATTGCAAAGTTACTTGTCTCATAGACACCGTTCTTCAACTTCTGACGCCAATTTACAGAGAAGGCGAGGAGATAGAAAGACGTACTTGGTCTCATTTTGAAGCCTTTGTTTATATGTATGTGCTCCTAGAATATCGTGCGTATGTAAAGCCCGTGGTATGTTCAGCAAGAATTGCAAAGTTACTTGTTTCATAGAGACCGTTCTTCATCTTCATATACACCGTTCTTCAACTTCTGACGCCAATTTTCAGAGAAGGCGAGGAGATAGAAAGACGTACTTGGTCTCATTTTGAAGCCTTTGTTTATATGTATGTGCTGCTAGAATATCGTCCGTATGTAAAGCCCGTGGTATGCTCAGCAAGGATTGGAAAATTACTTGTCTCATAGACACCGTTCTTCAACTTCTGACGCCAATTTACAAAGAAGGCGAGGAGATAGAAAGACGTACTTGGTCTCATTTTGAAGCCTTTGTTTATATGTATGTGCTCCTAGAATATCGTGCGTATGTAAAGCCCGTGGTATGCTCAGCAAGGATTGGAAAATTACTTGTCTCATAGACACCGTTCTTCAACTTCTGACGCCAATTTACAAAGAAGGCGAGAAGATAGAAAGACGTACTTGTTCTCATTTTGAAGCCTTTGTTTATATGTATGTGCTGCTAAAATATGGTGCGTATGTAAAGCCCGTGGTATGCTCAGCAAGGATTGGAAAGTTACTTGTCTCATAGACACCGTTCTTCAACTTCTGACGCCAATTTACAGAGAATGCGAGGAGATAGAAAGACGTACTTGGTCTCATTTTGAAGCCTTTGTTTATATGTATGTGCTCCTAGAATATCGTGCGTATGTAAAGCCCGTGGTATGTTCAGCAAGAATTGCAAAGTTACTTGTTTCATAGAGACCGTTCTTCATCTTCAAATACACCGTTCTTCAACTTCTGACGCCAATTTTTAAAGAAGGCGAGGAGATAGAAAGACGTACTTGGTCTCATTTTGAAGCCTTTGTTTGTATGTATGTGCTCCTAGAATATCGTGCGTATGTAAAGCCCGTGGTATGCTCAGCAAGAATTGCAAAGTTACTTGTCTCATAGACACCGTTCTTCAACTTCTGACGCCAATTTACAGAGAAGGCGAGGAGATAGAAAGACGTACTTGGTCTCATTTTGAAGCCTTTGTTTATATGTATGTGCTCCTAGAATATCGTGCGTATGTAAAGCCCGTGGTATGTTCAGCAAGAATTGCAAAGTTACTTGTTTCATAGAGACCGTTCTTCATCTTCATATACACCGTTCTTCAACTTCTGACGCCAATTTTCAGAGAAGGCGAGGAGATAGAAAGACGTACTTGGTCTTATTTTGAAGCCTTTGTTTATATGTATGTGCTGCTAGAATATCGTCCGTATGTAAAGCCCGTGGTATGCTCAGCAAGGATTGGAAAATTACTTGTCTCATAGACACCGTTCTTCAACTTCTGACGCCAATTTACAAAGAAGGCGAGGAGATAGAAAGACGTACTTGGTCTCATTTTGAAGCCTTTGTTTATATGTATGTGCTGCTAGAATATCGTGCGTATGTAAAGCCCGTGGTATGCTCAGCAAGGATTGGAAAATTACTTGTCTCATAGACACCGTTCTTCAACTTCTGACGCCAATTTACAAAGAAGGCGAGAAGATAGAAAGACGTACTTGGTCTCATTTTGAAGCCTTTGTTTATATGTATGTGCTGCTAGAATATGGTGCGTATGTAAAGCCCGTGGTATGCTCAGCAAGGATTGGAAAGTTACTTGTCTCATAGACACCGTTCTTCAACTTCTGACGCCAATTTACAGAGAATGCGAGGAGATAGAAAGACGTACTTGGTCTCATTTTGAAGCCTTTGTTTATATGTATGTGCTCCTAGAATATCGTGCGTATGTAATGCCCGTGGTATGTTCAGCAAGAATTGCAAAGTTACTTGTTTCATAGAGACCGTTCTTCATCTTCATATACACCGTTCTTCAACTTCTGACGCCAATTTTCAGAGAAAGCGAGGAGATAGAAAGACGTACTTGGTCTCATTTTGAAGCCTTTGTTTATATGTATGTGCTGCTAGAATATCGTCCGTATGTAAAGCCCGTGGTAAGCTCAGCAAGGATTGCAAAGTTACTTGTTTCATAGAGACCGTTCTTCATCTTCAAATACACCGTTCTTCAACTTCTGACGCCAATTTTTAAAGAAGGCGAGGAGATAGAAAGACGTACTTGGTCTCATTTTGAAGCCTTTGTTTGTATGTATGTGCTCCTAGAATATCGTGCGTATGTAAAGCCCGTGGTATGCTCAGCAAAAATTGCAAAGTTACTTGTCTCATAGACACCGTTCTTCAACTTCTGACGCCAATTTACAGAGAAGGCGAGGAGATAGAAAGACGTACTTGGTCTCATTTTGAAGCCTTTGTTTATATGTATGTGCTGCTAGAATATGGTGCGTATGTAAAGCCCGTGGTATGCTCAGCAAGGATTGGAAAGTTACTTGTCTCATAGACACCGTTCTTCAACTTCTGACGCCAATTTACAGAGAATGCGAGGAGATAGAAAGACGTACTTGGTCTCATTTTGAAGCCTTTGTTTATATGTATGTGCTCCTAGAATATCGTGCGTATGTAAAGCCCGTGGTATGTTCAGCAAGAATTGCAAAGTTACTTGTTTCATAGAGACCGTTCTTCATCTTCAAATACACCGTTCTTCAACTTCTGACGCCAATTTTTAAAGAAGGCGAGGAGATAGAAAGACGTACTTGGTCTCATTTTGAAGCCTTTGTTTGTATGTATGTGCTCCTAGAATATCGTGCGTATGTAAAGCCCGTGGTATGCTCAGCAAGAATTGCAAAGTTACTTGTCTCATAGACACCGTTCTTCAACTTCTGACGCCAATTTACAGAGAAGGCGAGGAGATAGAAAGACGTACTTGGTCTCATTTTGAAGCCTTTGTTTATATGTATGTGCTCCTAGAATATCGTGCGTATGTAAAGCCCGTGGTATGTTCAGCAAGCATTGCAAAGTTACTTGTTTCATAGAGACCGTTCTTCATCTTCATATACACCGTTCTTCAACTTCTGACGCCAATTTTCAGAGAAGGCGAGGAGATAGAAAGACGTACTTGGTCTCATTTTGAAGCCTTTGTTTATATGTATGTGCTGCTAGAATATCGTCCGTATGTAAAGCCCGTGGTAAGCTCAGCAAGGATTGCAAAGTTACTTGTTTCATAGAGACCGTTCTTCATCTTCAAATACACCGTTCTTCAACTTCTGACGCCAATTTTTAAAGAAGGCGAGGAGATAGAAAGACGTACTTGGTCTCATTTTGAAGCCTTTGTTTGTATGTATGTGCTCCTAGAATATCGTGCGTATGTAAAGCCCGTGGTATGCTCAGCAAGAATTGCAAAGTTACTTGTCTCATAGACACCGTTCTTCAACTTCTGACGCCAATTTACAGAGAAGGCGAGGAGATAGAAAGACGTACTTGGTCTCATTTTGAAGCCTTTGTTTATATGTATGTGCTCCTAGAATATCGTGCGTATGTAAAGCCCGTGGTATGTTCAGCAAGAATTGCAAAGTTACTTGTTTCATAGAGACCGTTCTTCATCTTCATATACACCGTTCTTCAACTTCTGACGCCAATTTTCAGAGAAGGCGAGGAGATAGAAAGACGTACTTGGTCTCATTTTGAAGCCTTTGTTTATATGTATGTGCTGCTAGAATATCGTCCGTATGTAAAGCCCGTGGTATGCTCAGCAAGGATTGGAAAATTACTTGTCTCATAGACACCGTTCTTCAACTTCTGACGCCAATTTACAAAGAAGGCGATGAGATAGAAAGACGTACTTGGTCTCATTTTGAAGCCTTTGTTTATATGTATGTGCTCCTAGAATATCGTGCGTATGTAAAGCCCGTGGTATGCTCAGCAAGGATTGGAAAATTACTTGTCTCATAGACACCGTTCTTCAACTTCTGACGCCAATTTACAAAGAAGGCGAGAAGATAGAAAGACGTACTTGTTCTCATTTTGAAGCCTTTGTTTATATGTATGTGCTGCTAAAATATGGTGCGTATGTAAAGCCCGTGGTATGCTCAGCAAGGATTGGAAAGTTACTTGTCTCATAGACACCGTTCTTCAACTTCTGACGCCAATTTACAGAGAATGCGAGGAGATAGAAAGACGTACTTGGTCTCATTTTGAAGCCTTTGTTTATATGTATGTGCTCCTAGAATATCGTGCGTATGTAAAGCCCGTGGTATGTTCAGCAAGAATTGCAAAGTTACTTGTTTCATAGAGACCGTTCTTCATCTTCAAATACACCGTTCTTCAACTTCTGACGCCAATTTTTAAAGAAGGCGAGGAGATAGAAAGACGTACTTGGTCTCATTTTGAAGCCTTTGTTTGTATGTATGTGCTCCTAGAATATCGTGCGTATGTAAAGCCCGTGGTATGCTCAGCAAGAATTGCAAAGTTACTTGTCTCATAGACACCGTTCTTCAACTTCTGACGCCAATTTACAGAGAAGGCGAGGAGATAGAAAGACGTACTTGGTCTCATTTTGAAGCCTTTGTTTATATGTATGTGCTCCTAGAATATCGTGCGTATGTAAAGCCCGTGGTATGTTCAGCAAGAATTGCAAAGTTACTTGTTTCATAGAGACCGTTCTTCATCTTCATATACACCGTTCTTCAACTTCTGACGCCAATTTTCAGAGAAGGCGAGGAGATAGAAAGACGTACTTGGTCTTATTTTGAAGCCTTTGTTTATATGTATGTGCTGCTAGAATATCGTCCGTATGTAAAGCCCGTGGTATGCTCAGCAAGGATTGGAAAATTACTTGTCTCATAGACACCGTTCTTCAACTTCTGACGCCAATTTACAAAGAAGGCGAGGAGATAGAAAGACGTACTTGGTCTCATTTTGAAGCCTTTGTTTATATGTATGTGCTGCTAGAATATCGTGCGTATGTAAAGCCCGTGGTATGCTCAGCAAGGATTGGAAAATTACTTGTCTCATAGACACCGTTCTTCAACTTCTGACGCCAATTTACAAAGAAGGCGAGAAGATAGAAAGACGTACTTGGTCTCATTTTGAAGCCTTTGTTTATATGTATGTGCTGCTAGAATATGGTGCGTATGTAAAGCCCGTGGTATGCTCAGCAAGGATTGGAAAGTTACTTGTCTCATAGACACCGTTCTTCAACTTCTGACGCCAATTTACAGAGAATGCGAGGAGATAGAAAGACGTACTTGGTCTCATTTTGAAGCCTTTGTTTATATGTATGTGCTCCTAGAATATCGTGCGTATGTAATGCCCGTGGTATGTTCAGCAAGAATTGCAAAGTTACTTGTTTCATAGAGACCGTTCTTCATCTTCATATACACCGTTCTTCAACTTCTGACGCCAATTTTCAGAGAAAGCGAGGAGATAGAAAGACGTACTTGGTCTCATTTTGAAGCCTTTGTTTATATGTATGTGCTGCTAGAATATCGTCCGTATGTAAAGCCCGTGGTATGCTCAGCAAGGATTGGAAAATTACTTGTCTCATAGACACCGTTCTTCAACTTCTGACGCCAATTTACAAAGAAGGCGAGGAGATAGAAAGACGTACTTGGTCTCATTTTGAAGCCTTTGTTTATATGTATGTGCTGCTAGAATATCGTGCGTATGTAAAGCCCGTGGTATGCTCAGCAAGGATTGGAAAATTACTTGTCTCATAGACACCGTTCTTCAACTTCTGACGCCAATTTACAAAGAAGGCGAGAAGATAGAAAGACGTACTTGGTCTCATTTTGAAGCCTTTGTTTATATGTATGTGCTGCTAGAATATGGTGCGTATGTAAAGCCCGTGGTATGCTCAGCAAGGATTGGAAAGTTACTTGTCTCATAGACACCGTTCTTCAACTTCTGACGCCAATTTACAGAGAATGCGAGGAGATAGAAAGACGTACTTGGTCTCATTTTGAAGCCTTTGTTTATATGTATGTGCTCCTAGAATATCGTGCGTATGTAATGCCCGTGGTATGTTCAGCAAGAATTGCAAAGTTACTTGTTTCATAGAGACCGTTCTTCATCTTCATATACACCGTTCTTCAACTTCTGACGCCAATTTTCAGAGAAAGCGAGGAGATAGAAAGACGTACTTGGTCTCATTTTGAAGCCTTTGTTTATATGTATGTGCTGCTAGAATATCGTCCGTATGTAAAGCCCGTGGTAAGCTCAGCAAGGATTGCAAAGTTACTTGTTTCATAGAGACCGTTCTTCATCTTCAAATACACCGTTCTTCAACTTCTGACGCCAATTTTTAAAGAAGGCGAGGAGATAGAAAGACGTACTTGGTCTCATTTTGAAGCCTTTGTTTGTATGTATGTGCTCCTAGAATATCGTGCGTATGTAAAGCCCGTGGTATGCTCAGCAAAAATTGCAAAGTTACTTGTCTCATAGACACCGTTCTTCAACTTCTGACGCCAATTTACAGAGAAGGCGAGGAGATAGAAAGACGTACTTGGTCTCATTTTGAAGCCTTTGTTTATATGTATGTGCTGCTAGAATATGGTGCGTATGTAAAGCCCGTGGTATGCTCAGCAAGGATTGGAAAGTTACTTGTCTCATAGACACCGTTCTTCAACTTCTGACGCCAATTTACAGAGAATGCGAGGAGATAGAAAGACGTACTTGGTCTCATTTTGAAGCCTTTGTTTATATGTATGTGCTCCTAGAATATCGTGCGTATGTAAAGCCCGTGGTATGTTCAGCAAGAATTGCAAAGTTACTTGTTTCATAGAGACCGTTCTTCATCTTCAAATACACCGTTCTTCAACTTCTGACGCCAATTTTTAAAGAAGGCGAGGAGATAGAAAGACGTACTTGGTCTCATTTTGAAGCCTTTGTTTGTATGTATGTGCTCCTAGAATATCGTGCGTATGTAAAGCCCGTGGTATGCTCAGCAAGAATTGCAAAGTTACTTGTCTCATAGACACCGTTCTTCAACTTCTGACGCCAATTTACAGAGAAGGCGAGGAGATAGAAAGACGTACTTGGTCTCATTTTGAAGCCTTTGTTTATATGTATGTGCTCCTAGAATATCGTGCGTATGTAAAGCCCGTGGTATGTTCAGCAAGAATTGCAAAGTTACTTGTTTCATAGAGACCGTTCTTCATCTTCATATACACCGTTCTTCAACTTCTGACGCCAATTTTCAGAGAAGGCGAGGAGATAGAAAGACGTACTTGGTCTTATTTTGAAGCCTTTGTTTATATGTATGTGCTGCTAGAATATCGTCCGTATGTAAAGCCCGTGGTATGCTCAGCAAGGATTGGAAAATTACTTGTCTCATAGACACCGTTCTTCAACTTCTGACGCCAATTTACAAAGAAGGCGAGGAGATAGAAAGACGTACTTGGTCTCATTTTGAAGCCTTTGTTTATATGTATGTGCTGCTAGAATATCGTGCGTATGTAAAGCCCGTGGTATGCTCAGCAAGGATTGGAAAATTACTTGTCTCATAGACACCGTTCTTCAACTTCTGACGCCAATTTACAAAGAAGGCGAGAAGATAGAAAGACGTACTTGGTCTCATTTTGAAGCCTTTGTTTATATGTATGTGCTGCTAGAATATGGTGCGTATGTAAAGCCCGTGGTATGCTCAGCAAGGATTGCAAAGTTACTTGTCTCATAGACACCGTTCTTCAACTTCTGACGCCAATTTACAGAGAAGGCGAGGAGATAGAAAGACGTACTTGGTCTCATTTTGAAGCCTTTGTTTATATGTATGTGCTCCTAGAATATCGTGCGTATGTAAAGCCCGTGGTATGTTCAGCAAGAATTGCAAAGTTACATGTTTCATAGAGACCGTTCTTCATCTTCATATACACCGTTCTTCAACTTCTGACGCCAATTTTCAGAGAAGGCGAGGAGATAGAAAGACGTACTTGGTCTTATTTTGAAGCCTTTGTTTATATGTATGTGCTGCTAGAATATCGTCCGTATGTAAAGCCCGTGGTATGCTCAGCAAGGATTGGAAAATTACTTGTCTCATAGACACCGTTCTTCAACTTCTGACGCCAATTTACAAAGAAGGCGAGGAGATAGAAAGACGTACTTGGTCTCATTTTGAAGCCTTTGTTTATATGTATGTGCTGCTAGAATATGGTGCGTATGTAAAGCCCGTGGTATGCTCAGCAAGGATTGGAAAGTTACTTGTCTCATAGACACCGTTCTTCAACTTCTGACGCCAATTTACAGAGAATGCGAGGAGATAGAAAGACGTACTTGGTCTCATTTTGAAGCCTTTGTTTATATGTATGTGCTCCTAGAATATCGTGCGTATGTAAAGCCCGTGGTATGTTCAGCAAGAATTGCAAAGTTACTTGTTTCATAGAGACCGTTCTTCATCTTCAAATACACCGTTCTTCAACTTCTGACGCCAATTTTTAAAGAAGGCGAGGAGATAGAAAGACGTACTTGGTCTCATTTTGAAGCCTTTGTTTGTATGTATGTGCTCCTAGAATATCGTGCGTATGTAAAGCCCGTGGTATGCTCAGCAAGAATTGCAAAGTTACTTGTCTCATAGACACCGTTCTTCAACTTCTGACGCCAATTTACAGAGAAGGCGAGGAGATAGAAAGACGTACTTGGTCTCATTTTGAAGCCTTTGTTTATATGTATGTGCTCCTAGAATATCGTGCGTATGTAAAGCCCGTGGTATGTTCAGCAAGAATTGCAAAGTTACTTGTTTCATAGAGACCGTTCTTCATCTTCATATACACCGTTCTTCAACTTCTGACGCCAATTTTCAGAGAAGGCGAGGAGATAGAAAGACGTACTTGGTCTCATTTTGAAGCCTTTGTTTATATGTATGTGCTGCTAGAATATCGTGCGTATGTAAAGCCCGTGGTATGCTCAGCAAGGATTGGAAAATTACTTGTCTCATAGACACCGTTCTTCAACTTCTGACGCCAATTTACAAAGAAGGCGAGAAGATAGAAAGACGTACTTGGTCTCATTTTGAAGCCTTTGTTTATATGTATGTGCTGCTAGAATATGGTGCGTATGTAAAGCCCGTGGTATGCTCAGCAAGGATTGGAAAGTTACTTGTCTCATAGACACCGTTCTTCAACTTCTGACGCCAATTTACAGAGAATGCGAGGAGATAGAAAGACGTACTTGGTCTCATTTTGAAGCCTTTGTTTATATGTATGTGCTCCTAGAATATCGTGCGTATGTAAAGCCCGTGGTATGTTCAGCAAGAATTGCAAAGTTACTTGTTTCATAGAGACCGTTCTTCATCTTCAAATACACCGTTCTTCAACTTCTGACGCCAATTTTTAAAGAAGGCGAGGAGATAGAAAGACGTACTTGGTCTCATTTTGAAGCCTTTGTTTGTATGTATGTGCTCCTAGAATATCGTGCGTATGTAAAGCCCGTGGTATGTTCAGCAAGAATTGCAAAGTTACTTGTTTCATAGAGACCGTTCTTCATCTTCAAATACACCGTTCTTCAACTTCTGACGCCAATTTTTAAAGAAGGCGAGGAGATAGAAAGACGTACTTGGTCTCATTTTGAAGCCTTTGTTTGTATGTATGTGCTCCTAGAATATCGTGCGTATGTAAAGCCCGTGGTATGCTCAGCAAGAATTGCAAAGTTACTTGTCTCATAGACACCGTTCTTCAACTTCTGACGCCAATTTACAAAGAAGGCGAGGAGATAGAAAGACGTACTTGGTCTCATTTTGAAGCCTTTGTTTATATGTATGTGCTCCTAGAATATCGTGCGTATGTAAAGCCCGTGGTATGCTCAGCAAGGATTGGAAAGTTACTTGTCTCATAGACACCGTTCTTCAACTTCTGACGCCAATTTACAGAGAATGCGAGGAGATAGAAAGACGTACTTGGTCTCATTTTGAAGCCTTTGTTTATATGTATGTGCTGCTAGAATATCGTCCGTATGTAAAGCCCGTGGTAAGCTCAGCAAGGATTGCAAAGTTACTTGTTTCATAGAGACCGTTCTTCATCTTCAAATACACCGTTCTTCAACTTCTGACGCCAATTTTTAAAGAAGGCGAGGAGATAGAAAGACGTACTTGGTCTCATTTTGAAGCCTTTGTTTGTATGTATGTGCTCCTAGAATATCGTGCGTATGTAAAGCCCGTGGTATGCTCAGCAAAAATTGCAAAGTTACTTGTCTCATAGACACCGTTCTTCAACTTCTGACGCCAATTTACAGAGAAGGCGAGGAGATAGAAAGACGTACTTGGTCTCATTTTGAAGCCTTTGTTTATATGTATGTGCTGCTAGAATATGGTGCGTATGTAAAGCCCGTGGTATGCTCAGCAAGGATTGGAAAGTTACTTGTCTCATAGACACCGTTCTTCAACTTCTGACGCCAATTTACAGAGAATGCGAGGAGATAGAAAGACGTACTTGGTCTCATTTTGAAGCCTTTGTTTGTATGTATGTGCTCCTAGAATATCGTGCGTATGTAAAGCCCCTGGTATGCTCAGCAAGGATTGGAAAGTTACTTGTCTCATAGAAACCGTTCTTCAACTTCTGACACTGATTTACAGAGAAGACGAGGAGATAGAAAGACGTACTTGGTCTCATTTTGAAGCCTTTGTTTTCCTGTATGTTCTCCTAGAATATCGTACGTATGTAAAGCCCGTGGTATGCTCAGCAAGAATTGCAAAGTTACTTGTTTCATAGAGACCGTTCTTCATCTTCATATACACCGTTCTTCAACTTTTGACGCCAATTTTCAAAGAAGGCGAGGAGATAGAAAGACGTACTTGGTCTCATTTTGAAGCCTTTGTTTACATGTATGTGCTCCTAGAATATCGTGCGTATGTAAAGCCCGTGGTAAGCTCAGCAAGGATTGCAAAGTTACTTGTTTCATAGAGACCGTTCTTCATCTTCAAATACACCGTTCTTCAACTTCTGACGCCAATTTACAAAGAAGGCGAGGAGATAAAAAGACGTACTTGGTCTCATTTTGAAGCCTTTGTTTGTATGTATGTGCTCCTAGAATATCGTGCGTATGTAAAGCTCATGGTATGCTCAGCAAGAATTGCAAAGTTACTTGTTTCATAGAGACCGTTCTTCATCTTCATATACACCGTTCTTCAACTTCTGACGCCAATTTTCAAAGAAGGCGAGGAGATAGAAAGACGTACTTGGTCTCATTTTGAAGCCTTTGTTTATATGTATGTGCTGCTAGAATATCGTGCGTATGTAAAGCCCGTGGTATGCTCAGCAAGGATTGGAAAATTACTTGTCTCATAGACACCGTTCTTCAACTTCTGACGCCAATTTACAAAGAAGGCGAGAAGATAGAAAGACGTACTAGGTCTCATTCTGAAGCCTTTGTTATTCCTAGCCTTCGTATGTAAAGCCCTTGGTATGCTCAGCAAGAATTGCAAAGTTAATTGTTTCATAGAGACCGTTCTTCATCTTCAAATACACCGTTCTTCAACTTCTGACGCCAATTTTTAGAGAAGGCGAGGAGATAGAAAGACGTATTTGGTCTCATTTTGAAGCCTTTGTTTGTATGTATGTGCTCCTAGAATATCGTGCGTATGTAAAGCCCTTGGTATGCTCAGCAAGAATTGCAAAGTTACTTGTTTCATAGAGACCGTTCTTCATCTTCATATACACCGTTCTTCAACTTCTGACGCCCATTTTCAGAGAAGGCGAGGAGATAGAAAGACGTACTTGGTCTCATTTTGATGCCTTTGTTTATATGTATGTGCTGCTAGAATATCGTGCGTATGTAAAGCCCGTGGTATGCTCAGCAAGGATTGGAAAATTACTTGTCTCATAGACACCGTTCTTCAACTTCTGACGCCAATTTACAAAGAAGGCGAGGAGATAGAAAGACGTACTTCGTCTCATTTTGAAGCCTTTGTTTATATGTATGTGCTGCTAGAATATCGTGCGTATGTAAAGCCCGTGGTATGCTCAGCAAGGATTGGAAAATTACTTGTCTCATAGACACCGTTCTTCAACTTCTGACGCCAATTTACAAAGAAGGCGAGAAGATAGAAAGACGTACTTGGTCTCATTTTGAAGCCTTTGTTTATATGTATGTGCTGCTAGAATATGGTGCGTATGTAAAGCCCGTGGTATGCTCAGCAAGGATTGGAAAGTTACTTGTCTCATAGACACCGTTCTTCAACTTCTGACGCCAATTTACAGAGAATGCGAGGAGATAGAAAGACGTACTTGGTCTCAATTTGAAGCCTTTGTTTATATGTATGTGCTCCTAGAATATCGTGCGTATGTAAAGCCCGTGGTATGCTCAGCAAGAATTGCAAAGTTAATTGTTTCATAGAGACCGTTCTACATCTTCAAATACACCGTTCTTCAACTTCTGACGCAAATTTTTAGAGAAGGCGAGGAGATAAAAAGACGTACTTGGTCTCATTTTGAAGCCTTTGTTTGTATGTATGTGCTCCTAGAATATCATGCGTATGTAAAGCCCGTGGTAAGCTCAGCAAGGATTGCAAAGTTACTTGTTTCATAGAGACCGTTCTTCATCTTCATATACACCGTTCTTCAACTTCTGACGCCAATTTTCAGAGAAGGCGAGGAGATAGAAAGACGTACTTGGTCTCATTTTGAAGCCTTTGTTTATATGTATGTGCTGCTAGAATATCGTGCGTATGTAAAGCCCGTGGTATGCTCAGCAAGGATTGGAAAATTACTTGTCTCATAGACACCGTTCTTCAACTTCTGACGCCAATTTACAAAGAAGGCGAGAAGATAGAAAGACGTACTAGGTCTCATTCTGAAGCCTTTGTTATTCCTAGCCTTCGTATGTAAAGCCCTTGGTATGCTCAGCAAGAATTGCAAAGTTAATTGTTTCATAGAGACCGTTCTTCATCTTCAAATACACCGTTCTTCAACTTCTGACGCCAATTTTTAGAGAAGGCGAGGAGATAGAAAGACGTATTTGGTCTCATTTTGAAGCCTTTGTTTGTATGTATGTGCTCCTAGAATATCGTGCGTATGTAAAGCCCTTGGTATGCTCAGCAAGAATTGCAAAGTTACTTGTTTCATAGAGACCGTTCTTCATCTTTATATACACCGTTCTGCAACTTCTGACGCCAATTTTCAGAGAAGGCGAGGAGATAGAAAGACGTACTTGGTCTCATTTTGAAGCCTTTGTTTATATGTATGTGCTGCTAGAATATCGTGCGTATGTAAAGCCCGTGGTATGCTCAGCAAGGATTGGAAAATTACTTGTCTCATAGACACCGTTCTTCAACTTCTGACGCCAATTTACAAAGAAGGCGAGGAGATAGAAAGACGTACTTCGTCTCATTTTGAAGCCTTTGTTTATATGTATGTGCTGCTAGAATATCGTGCGTATGTAAAGCCCGTGGTATGCTCAGCAAGACCGTTCTTCATCTTCAAATACACCGTTCTTCAACTTCTGACGCCAATTTTTAAAGAAGGCGAGGAGATAGAAATACGTACTTGGTCTCATTTTGAAGCCTTTGTTTGTATGTATGTGCTCCTAGAATATCGTGCGTATGTAAAGCCCGTGGTATGCTCAGCAAGAATTGCAAAGTTACTTGTCTCATAGACACCGTTCTTCAACTTCTGACGCCAATTTACAGAGAAGGCGAGGAGATAAAAAGACGTACTTGGTCTCATTTTGAAGCCTTTGTTTATATGTATTTGCTCCTAGAATATCGTGCGTATGTAAAGCCCGTGGTATGCTCAGCAAGAATTGCAAAGTTAATTGTTTCATAGAGACCGTTCTACATCTTCAAATACACCGTTCTTCAACTTCTGACGCCAATTTTTAGAGAAGGCGAGGAGATATAAAGACGTACTTGGTCTCATTTTGAAGCCTTTGTTTTTATGTATTTGCTCCTAGAATATCGTGCGTATGTAAAGCCCGTGGTATGCTCAGCAAGAATTGCAAAGTTAATTGTTTCATAGAGACCGTTCTACATCTTCAAATACACCGTTCTTCAACTTCTGACGCCAATTTTTAGAGAAGGCGAGGAGATAAAAAGACGTACTTGGTCTCATTTTGAAGCCTTTGTTTTTATGTATTTGCTCCTAGAATATCGTGCGTATGTAAAGCCCGTGGTATGCTCAGCAAGAATTGCAAAGTTAATTGTTTCATAGAGACCGTTCTACATCTTCAAATACACCGTTCTTCAACTTCTGACGCCAATTTTCAGAGAAGGCGAGGAGATAGAAAGACGTACTTGGTCTCATTTTGAAGCCTTTGTTTATATGTATGTGCTGCTAGAATATCGTGCGTATGTAAAGCCCGTGGTATGCTCAGCAAGGATTGGAAAATTACTTGTCTCATAGACACCGTTCTTCAACTTCTGACGCCAATTTACAAAGAAGGCGAGGAGATAGAAAGACGTACTTCGTCTCATTTTGAAGCCTTTGTTTATATGTATGTGCTGCTAGAATATCGTGCGTATGTAAAGCCCGTGGTATGCTCAGCAAGACCGTTCTTCATCTTCAAATACACCGTTCTTCAACTTCTGACGCCAATTTTTAAAGAAGGCGAGGAGATAGAAATACGTACTTGGTCTCATTTTGAAGCCTTTGTTTGTATGTATGTGCTCCTAGAATATCGTGCGTATGTAAAGCCCGTGGTTATGCTCAGCAAGAATTGCAAAGTTACTTGTCTCATAGACACCGTTCTTCAACTTCTGACGCCAATTTACAGAGAAGGCGAGGAGATAAAAAGACGTACTTGGTCTCATTTTGAAGCCTTTGTTTATATGTATTTGCTCCTAGAATATCGTGCGTATGTAAAGCCCGTGGTATGCTCAGCAAGAATTGCAAAGTTAATTGTTTCATAGAGACCGTTCTACATCTTCAAATACACCGTTCTTCAACTTCTGACGCCAATTTTTAGAGAAGGCGAGGAGATAAAAAGACGTACTTGGTCTCATTTTGAAGCCTTTGTTTTTATGTATTTGCTCCTAGAATATCGTGCGTATGTAAAGCCCGTGGTATGCTCAGCAAGAATTGCAAAGTTAATTGTTTCATAGAGACCGTTCTACATCTTCAAATACACCGTTCTTCAACTTCTGACGCCAATTTTTAGAGAAGGCGAGGAGATAAAAAGACGTACTTGGTCTCATTTTGAAGCCTTTGTTTGTATGTATGTGCTCCTAGAATATCGTGCGTATGTAAAGCCCGTGGTATGCTCAGCAAGAATTGCAAAGTTACTTGTTTCATAGAGACCGTTCTTCATCTTCATATACACCGTTCTTCAACTTCTGACGCCAATTTTCAGAGAAGGCGAGGAGATAGAAAGACGTACTTGGTCTCATTTTGAAGCCTTTGTTTATATGTATGTGCTCCTAGAATATCGTGCGTATGTAAAGCCCGTGGTATGTTCAGCAAGAATTGCAAAGTTACTTGTTTCATAGAGACCGTTCTTCATCTTCATATACACCGTTCTTCAACTTCTGACGCCAATTTTCAGAGAAGGCGAGGAGATAGAAAGACGTACTTGGTCTCATTTTGAAGCCTTTGTTTATATGTATGTGCTGCTAGAATATCGTGCGTATGTAAAGCCCGTGGTATGCTCAGCAAGGATTGGAAAATTACTTGTCTCATAGACACCGTTCTTCAACTTCTGACGCCAATTTACAAAGAAGGCGAGAAGATAGAAAGACGTACTAGGTCTCATTCTGAAGCCTTTGTTATTCCTAGCCTTCGTATGTAAAGCCCTTGGTATGCTCAGCAAGAATTGCAAAGTTACTTGTTTCATAGAGACCGTTCTTCATCTTCAAATACACCGTTCTTCAACTTCTGACGCCAATTTTTAGAGAAGGCGAGGAGATAGAAAGACGTACTTGGTCTCATTTTGAAGCCTTTGTTTGTATGTATGTGCTCCTAGAATATCGTGCGTATGTAAAGCCCTTGGTATGCTCAGCAAGAATTGCAAAGTTACTTGTTTCATAGAGACCGTTCTTCATCTTCATATACACCGTTCTACAACTTCTGACGCCAATTTTCAGAGAAGGCGAGGAGAAAGAAAGACGTACTTGGTCTCATTTTGAAGCCTTTGTTTTTATGTATGTGCTCCTAGAATATCGTGCGTATGTAAAGCCCGTGGTATGCTCAGCAAGAATTGCAAAGTTACTTGTTTCATAGAGACCGTTCTTCATCTTCATATACACCGTTCTTCAACTTCTGACGCCAATTTTCAGAGAAGGCGAGGAGATAGAAAGACGTACTTGGTCTCATTTTGAAGCCTTTGTTTATATGTATGTGCTCCTAGAATATCGTGCGTATGTAAAGCCCGTGGTATGTTCAGCAAGAATTGCAAAGTTACTTGTTTCATAGAGACCGTTCTTCATCTTCATATACACCGTTCTTCAACTTC
The DNA here is from genome assembly GCA_022539655.2 of Ceriodaphnia dubia. Lineage (NCBI taxonomy): Eukaryota > Metazoa > Arthropoda > Branchiopoda > Diplostraca > Daphniidae > Ceriodaphnia > Ceriodaphnia dubia. The sequence goes on along the minus strand of JAKUCG020000117.1, from coordinate 93,257 downwards.
TGACGCCAATTTTCAGAGAGGGCGAGGAGATAGAAAGACGTACTTGGTCTCATTTTGAAGCCTTTGTTTTTTTGTATGTGCTCCTAGAATATCGTGCGTATGTAAAGCCCGTGGTATGCTCAGCAAGAATTGCAAAGTTACTTGTTTCATAGAGACCGTTCTTCATCTTCATATACACCGTTCTTCAACTTCTGACGCCAATTTTCAGAGAAGGCGAGGAGATAGAAAGACGTACTTGGTCTCATTTTGAAGCCTTTGTTTATATGTATGTGCTCCTAGAATATCGTGCGTATGTAAAGCCCGTGGTATGTTCAGCAAGAATTGCAAAGTTACTTGTTTCATAGAGACCGTTCTTCATCTTCATATACACCGTTCTTCAACTTCTGACGCCAATTTTCAGAGAAGGCGAGGAGATAGAAAGACGTACTTGGTCTCATTTTGAAGCCTTTGTTTATATGTATGTGCTGCTAGAATATGGTGCGTATGTAAAGCCCGTGGTATGCTCAGCAAGGATTGGAAAGTTACTTGTCTCATAGACACCGTTCTTCAACTTCTGACGCCAATTTACAGAGAATGCGAGGAGATAGAAAGACGTACTTGGTCTCAATTTGAAGTCTTTAATTACATGTATGTGCTCCTAGAATATCGTGCGTATGTAAAGCCCGTGGTATGCTCAGCAAGGATTGGAAAGTTACTTGTCTCAAAGACACCGTTCTTCAACTTCTGACGCCAATTAACAAAGAAGACGAGGGGATAGAAAGACGTACTTGGTCTCATTTTGAAGCCTTTGTTTATATGTATGTGCTCCTAGAATATCGTGCGTATGTAAAGCCCGTGGTATGCTCAGCAAGAATTGCAAAGTTACTTGTTTCATAGAGACCGTTCTACATCTTCAAATACACCGTTCTTCAACTTCTGACGCCAATTTTTAGAGAAGGCGAGGAGATAAAAAGACGTACTTGGTCTCATTTTGAAGCCTTTGTTTTTATGTATTTGCTCCTAGAATATCGTGCGTATGTAAAGCCCGTGGTATGCTCAGCAAGAATTGCAAAGTTAATTGTTTCATAGAGACCGTTCTACATCTTCAAATACACCGTTCTTCAACTTCTGACGCCAATTTTTAGAGAAGGCGAGGAGATAAAAAGACGTACTTGGTCTCATTTTGAAGCCTTTTTTTGTATGTATGTGCTCCTAGAATATCGTGTGTATGTAAAGCCCGTGGTATGCTCAGCAAGAATTGCAAAGTTACTTGTTTCATAGAGACCGTTCTTCATCTTCATATACACCGTTCTTCAACTTCTGACGCCAATTTTCAGAGAAGGCGAGGAGATAGAAAGACGTACTTGGTCTCATTTTGAAGCCTTTGTTTATATGTATGTGCTCCTAGAATATCGTGCCTATGTAAAGCCCGTGGTATGTTCAGCAAGAATTGCAAAGTTACTTGTTTCATAGAGACCGTTCTTCATCTTCATATACACCGTTCTTCAACTTCTGACGCCAATTTTCAGAGAAGGCGAGGAGATAGAAAGACGTACTTGGTCTCATTTTGAAGCCTTTGTTTATATGTATGTGCTGCTAGAATATGGTGCGTATGTAAAGCCCGTGGTATGCTCAGCAAGGATTGGAAAGTTACTTGTCTCATAGACACCGTTCTTCAACTTCTGACGCCAATTTACAGAGAATGCGAGGAGATAGAAAGACGTACTTGGTCTCAATTTGAAGTCTTTGTTTACATGTATGTGCTCCTAGAATATCGTGCGTATGTAAAGCCCGTGGTATGCTCAGCAAGGATTGGAAAGTTACTTGTCTCAAAGACACCGTTCTTCAACTTCTGACGCCAATTAACAAAGAAGACGAGGGGATAGAAAGACGTACTTGGTCTCATTTTGAAGCCTTTGTTTATATGTATGTGCTCCTAGAATATCGTGCGTATGTAAAGCCCGTGGTATGCTCAGCAAGAATTGCAAAGTTACTTGTTTCATAGAGACCGTTCTTCATCTTCATATACACCGTTCTTCAACTTCTGACGCCAATTTTCAGAGAAGGCGAGGAGATAGAAAGACGTACTTGGTCTCATTTTGAAGCCTTTGTTTATATGTATATGCATCTAGAATATCGTGCGTATGTAAAGCCCCTGGTATGCTCAGCAAGGATTGGAAAGTTACTTGTCTCATAGACACCGTTCTTCAACTTCTGACGCTGATTTACAAAGAAGGCGAGGAGATAGAAAGACGTACTTGGTCTGATTTTGAAGCCTTTGTTTACATGTATTTGCTCCTAGAATATCGTGCGTATGTAAAGCCCGTGGTATGCTCAGCAAGAATTGCAAAGTTAATTGTTTCATAGAGACCGTTCTACATCTTCAAATACACCGTTCTTCAACTTCTGACGCCAATTTTTAGAGAAGGCGAGGAGATAAAAAGACGTACTTGGTCTCATTTTGAAGCCTTTTTTTGTATGTATGTGCTCCTAGAATATCGTGTGTATGTAAAGCCCGTGGTATGCTCAGCAAGAATTGCAAAGTTACTTGTTTCATAGAGACCGTTCTTCATCTTCATATACACCGTTCTTCAACTTCTGACGCCAATTTTCAGAGAAGGCGAGGAGATAGAAAGACGTACTTGGTCTCATTTTGAAGCCTTTGTTTATATGTATGTGCTCCTAGAATATCGTGCCTATGTAAAGCCCGTGGTATGTTCAGCAAGAATTGCAAAGTTACTTGTTTCATAGAGACCGTTCTTCATCTTCATATACACCGTTCTTCAACTTCTGACGCCAATTTTCAGAGAAGGCGAGGAGATAGAAAGACGTACTTGGTCTCATTTTGAAGCCTTTGTTTATATGTATGTGCTGCTAGAATATGGTGCGTATGTAAAGCCCGTGGTATGCTCAGCAAGGATTGGAAAGTTACTTGTCTCATAGACACCGTTCTTCAACTTCTGACGCCAATTTACAGAGAATGCGAGGAGATAGAAAGACGTACTTGGTCTCAATTTGAAGTCTTTGTTTACATGTATGTGCTCCTAGAATATCGTGCGTATGTAAAGCCCGTGGTATGCTCAGCAAGGATTGGAAAGTTACTTGTCTCAAAGACACCGTTCTTCAACTTCTGACGCCAATTAACAAAGAAGACGAGGGGATAGAAAGACGTACTTGGTCTCATTTTGAAGCCTTTGTTTATATGTATGTGCTCCTAGAATATCGTGCGTATGTAAAGCCCGTGGTATGCTCAGCAAGAATTGCAAAGTTACTTGTTTCATAGAGACCGTTCTTCATCTTCATATACACCGTTCTTCAACTTCTGACGCCAATTTTCAGAGAAGGCGAGGAGATAGAAAGACGTACTTGGTCTCATTTTGAAGCCTTTGTTTATATGTATATGCATCTAGAATATCGTGCGTATGTAAAGCCCCTGGTATGCTCAGCAAGGATTGGAAAGTTACTTGTCTCATAGACACCGTTCTTCAACTTCTGACGCTGATTTACAAAGAAGGCGAGGAGATAGAAAGACGTACTTGGTCTGATTTTGAAGCCTTTGTTTACATGTATGTGCTCCTAGAATATCGTGCGTATGTAAAGCCCGTGGTAAGCTCAGCAAGGATTGCAAAGTAACTTGTTTCATAGAGACCGTTCTTCATCTTCAAATACACCGTTCTTCAACGTCTGACGCCAATTTTTAGAGAAGGCGAGGAGATAGAAAGACGTACTTGGTCTCATTTTGAAGCCTTTGTTTGTATGTATGTGCTCCTAGAATATCGTGCGTATGTAAAGCCCGTGGTATGCTCAGCAAGAATTGCAAAGTTAATTGTTTCATAGAGACCGTTCTTCATCTTCAAATACACCGTTCTTCAACTTCTGACGCCAATTTTTAGAGAAGGCGAGGAGATAGAAAGACGTACTTGGTCTCATTTTGAAGCCTTTGTTTATATGTATGTGCTGCTAGAATATCATGCGTATGTAAAGCCCGTGGGATGCTCAGCAAGGATTGGAAAATTACTTGTCTCATAGACACCGTTCTTCAACTTCTGACGCCAATTTACAAAGAAGGCGAGAAGATAGAAAGACGTACTTGGTCTCATTTTGAAGCCTTTGTTTATATGTATGTGCTGCTAGAATATGGTGCGTATGTAAGGCCCGTGGTATGCTCAACAAGGATTGGAAAGTTACTTGTCTCATAGACACCGTTCTTCAACTTCTGACGCCAATTTACAAAGAAGGCGAGAAGATAAAAAGACGTACTAGGTCTCATTCTGAAGCCTTTGTTATTCCTAGCCTTCGTATGTAAAGCCCTTGGTATGCTCAGCAAGAATTACAAAGTTACTTGTTTCATAGAGACCGTTCTTCATCTTCATATACACCGTTCTTCAACTTCTGACGCCAATTTTCAGAGAAGGCGAGGAGATAGAAAGACGTACTTGGTCTCATTTTGAAGCCTTTGTTTATATGTATGTGCTCCTAGAATATCGTGCGTATGTAAAGCCCGTGGTATGTTCAGCAAGAATTGCAAAGTTACTTGTTTCATAGAGACCGTTCTTCATCTTCATATACACCGTTCTTCAACTTCTGACGCCAATTTTCAGAGAAGGCGAGGAGATAGAAAGACGTACTTGGTCTCATTTTGAAGCCTTTGTTTATATGTATATGCTTCTAGAATATCGTGCGTATGTAAAGCCCCTGGTATGCTCAGCAAGGATTGGAAAGTTACTTGTCTCATAGACACCGTTCTTCAACTTCTGACGCTGATTTACAAAGAAGGCGAGGAGATAGAAAGACGTACTTGGTCTGATTTTGAAGCCTTTGTTTACATGTATGTGCTCCTAGAATATCGTGCGTATGTAAAGCCCGTGGTAAGCTCAGCAAGGATTGCAAAGTAACTTGTTTCATAGAGACCGTTCTTCATCTTCAAATACACCGTTCTTCAACGTCTGACGCCAATTTTTAGAGAAGGCGAGGAGATAGAAAGACGTACTTGGTCTCATTTTGAAGCCTTTGTTTTTATGTATGTGCTCCTAGAATATCGTGCGTATGTAAAGCCCGTGGTATGCTCAGCAAGAATTGCAAAGTTAATTGTTTCATAGAGACCGTTCTACATCTTCAAATACACCGTTCTTCAACTTCTGACGCCAATTTTTAGAGAAGGCGAGGAGATAAAAAGACGTACTTGGTCTCATTTTGAAGCCTTTGTTTGTATGTATGTGCTCCTAGAATATCGTGCGTATGTAAAGCCCGTGGTATGCTCAGCAAGAATTGCAAAGTTACTTGTTTCATAGAGACCGTTCTTCATCTTCATATACACCGTTCTTCAACTTCTGACGCCAATTTACAAAGAAGGCGAGAAGATAGAAAGACGTACTTGGTCTCATTTTGAAGCCTTTGTTTATATGTATGTGCTGCTAGAATATGGTGCGTATGTAAAGCCCGTGGTATGCTCAACAAGGATTGGAAAGTTACTTGTCTCATAGACACCGTTCTTCAACTTCTGACGCCAATTTACAGAGAATGCGAGGAGATAGAAAGACGTACTTGGTCTCAATTTGAAGCCTTTGTTTATATGTATGTGCTCCTAGAATATCGTGCGTATGTAAAGCCCGTGGTTTGCTCAGCAAGAATTGCAAAGTTAATTGTTTCATAGAGACCGTTCTTCATCTTCAAATACACCGTTCTTCAACTTCTGACGCCAATTTTTAGAGAAGGCGAGGAGATAGAAAGACGTACTTGGTCTCATTTTGAAGCCTTTGTTTTTATGTATGTGCTCCTAGAATATCGTGCGTATGTAAAGCCCGTGGTATGCTCAGCAAGAATTGCAAAGTTAATTGTTTCATAGAGACCGTTCTACATCTTCAAATACACCGTTCTTCAACTTCTGACGCCAATTTTTAGAGAAGGCGAGGAGATAAAAAGACGTACTTGGTCTCATTTTGAAACCTTTGTTTGTATGTATGTGCTCCTAGAATATCGTGCGTATGTAAAGCCCGTGGTATGCTCAGCAAGAATTGCAAAGTTACTTGTTTCATAGAGACCGTTCTTCATCTTCATATACACCGTTCTTCAACTTCTGACGCCAATTTTCAGAGAAGGCGAGGAGATAGAAAGACGTACTTGGTCTCATTTTGAAGCCTTTGTTTATATGTATGTGCTCCTAGAATATCGTGCGTATGTAAAGCCCGTGGTATGTTCAGCAAGAATTGCAAAGTTACTCATCTTCAAATACACCGTTCTTCAACGTCTGACGCCAATTTTTAGAGAAGGCGAGGAGATAGAAAGACGTACTTGGTCTCATTTTGAAGCCTTTGTTTGTATGTATGTGCTCCTAGAATATCGTGCGTATGTAAAGCCCGTGGTATGCTCAGCAAGAATTGCAAAGTTAATTGTTTCATAGAGACCGTTCTTCATCTTCAAATACACCGTTCTTCAACTTCTGACGCCAATTTTTAGAGAAGGCGAGGAGATAAAAAGACGTACTTGGTCTCATTTTTAAGGCCTTTGTTTATATGTATGTGCTGCTAGAATATCGTGCGTATGTAAAGCCCGTGGTATGCTCAGCAAGGATTGGAAAATTACTTGTCTCATAGACACCGTTCTTCAACTTCTGACGCCAATTTACAAAGAAGGCGAGGAGATAGAAAGACGTACTTGGTCTCATTTTGAAGCCTTTGTTTGTATGTATGTGTTCCTAGAATATCGTGCGTATGTAAAGCCCGTGGTATGCTCAGCAAGAATTGCAAAGTTACTTGTTTCATAGAGACCGTTCTTCATCTTCATATACACCGTTCTTCAACTTCTGACGCCAATTTTCAGAGAAGGCGAGGAGATAGAAAGACGTACTTGGTCTCATTTTGAAGCCTTTGTTTATATGTATGTGCTCCTAGAATATCGTGCGTATGTAAAGCCCCTGGTATGCTCAGCAAGGATTGGAAAGTTACTTGTCTCATAGAACCGTTCTTCAACTTCTGACGCTGATTTACAGAGAAGACGAGGAGATAGAAAGACGTACTTGGTCTCATTTTGAAGCCTTTGTTTTCCTGTATGTTCTCCTAGAATATCGTACGTATGTAAAGCCCGTGGTATGCTCAGCAAGAATTGCAAAGTTACTTGTTTCATAGAGACCGTTCTTCATCTTCATATACACCGTTCTTCAACTTCTGACGCCAATTTTCAGAGAAGGCGAGGAGATAGAAAGACGTACTTGGTCTCATTTTGAAGCCTTTGTTTATATGTATGTGCTTATAGAATATGGTGCGTATGTAAAGCCCCTGGTATGCTCAGCAAGGATTGGAAAGTTACTTGTCTCATATACACCGTTCTTCAACTTCTGACGCCAATTTTCAGAGAAGGCGAGGAGATAGAAAGACGTACTTGGTCTCATTTTGAAGCCTTTGTTTATATGTATGTGCTTATAGAATATCGTGCGTATGTAAAGCCCCTGGTATGCTCAGCAAGGATTGGAAAGTTACTTGTCTCATAGAAACCGTTCTTCAACTTCTGACGCTGATTTTCAGAGAAGGCGAGGAGATAGAAAGACGTACTTGGTCTCATTTTGAAGCCTTTGTTTACATGTATGTGCTCCTAGAATATCGTGCGTATGTAAAGCCCCTGGTATGCTCAGCAAGGATTGGAAAGTTACTTGTCTCATAGAAACCGTTCTTCAACTTCTGACGCCAATTTACAAAGAAGGCGAGGAGATAGAAAGACGTACTTGGTCTCATTTTGAAGCCTTTGTTTTTATGTATGTGCTCCTAGAATATCGTGCGTATGTAAAGCCCGTGGTATGCTCAGCAAGAATTGCAAAGTTAATTGTTTCATAGAGACCGTTCTACATCTTCAAATACACCGTTCTTCAACTTCTGACGCCAATTTTTAGAGAAGGCGAGGAGATAAAAAGACGTACTTGGTCTCATTTTGAAGCCTTTGTTTATATGTATGTGCTGCTAGAATATCGTGCGTATGTAAAGCCCGTGGTATGCTCAGCAAGGATTGGAAAGTTACTTGTCTCATATACACCGTTCTTCAACTTCTGACGCCAATTTTCAGAGAAGGCGAGGAGATAGAAAGACGTACTTGGTCTCATTTTGAAGCCTTTGTTTATATGTATGTGCTTATAGAATATCGTGCGTATGTAAAGCCCCTGGTATGCTCAGCAAGGATTGGAAAGTTACTTGTTTCATAGAGACCGTTCTTCATCTTCATATACACCGTTCTTCAACTTCTGACGCTGATTTTCAAAGAAGGCGAGGAGATAGAAAGACGTACTTGGTCTCATTTTGAAGCCTTTGTTTACATGTATGTGCTCCTAGAATATCGTGCGTATGTAAAGCCCCTGGTATGCTCAGCAAGGATTGGAAAGTTACTTGTCTCATAGAAACCGTTCTTCAACTTCTGACGCCAATTTACAAAGAAGGCGAGGAGATAGAAAGACGTACTTGGTCTCATTTTGAAGCCTTTGTTTTTATGTATGTGCTCCTAGAATATCGTGCGTATGTAAAGCCCGTGGTATGCTCAGCAAGAATTGCAAAGTTAATTGTTTCATAGAGACCGTTCTACATCTTCAAATACACCGTTCTTCAACTTCTGACGCCAATTTTTAGAGAAGGCGAGGAGATAAAAAGACGTACTTGGTCTCATTTTGAAGCTTTTGTTTGTATGTATGTGCTCCTAGAATATCGTGCGTATGTAAAGCCCGTGGTATGCTCAGCAAGAATTGCAAAGTTACTTGTTTCATAGAGACCGTTCTTCATCTTCATATACACCGTTCTTCAACTTCTGACGCCGATTTACAGAGAAGGCGAGAAGATAGAAAGACGTACTTGGTCTCATTTTGAAGCCTTTGTTTATATGTATGTGCTCCTAGAATATCGTGCGTATGTAAAGCCCGTGGTATGTTCAGCAAGAATTGCAAAGTTACTTGTTTCATAGAGACCGTTCTTCATCTTCATATACACCGTTCTTCAACTTCTGACGCCAATTTTCAGAGAAGGCGAGGAGATAGAAAGACGTACTTGGTCTCATTTTGAAGCCTTTGTTTGTATGTATGTGTTCCTAGAATATCGTGCGTATGTAAAGCCCGTGGTATGCTCAGCAAGAATTGCAAAGTTACTTGTTTCATAGAGACCGTTCTTCATCTTCATATACACCGTTCTTCAACTTCTGACGCCAATTTTCAGAGAAGGCGAGGAGATAGAAAGACGTACTTGGTCTCATTTTGAAGCCTTTGTTTATATGTATGTGCTCCTAGAATATCGTGCGTATGTAAAGCCCGTGGTATGCTCAGCAAGAATTGCAAAGTTACTTGTTTCATAGAGACCGTTCTTCATCTTCATATACACCGTTCTTCAACTTCTGACGCCAATTTTCAGAGAAGGCGAGGAGATAGAAAGACGTACTTGGTCTCATTTTGAAGCCTTTGTTTATATGTATGTGCTCCTAGAATATCGTGCGTATGTAAAGCCCGTGGTATGTTCAGCAAGAATTGCAAAGTTACTTGTTTCATAGAGACCGTTCTTCATCTTCATATACACCGTTCTTCAACTTCTGACGCCAATTTTCAGAGAAGGCGAGGAGATAGAAAGACGTACTTGGTCTCATTTTGAAGCCTTTGTTTGTATGTATGTGTTCCTAGAATATCGTGCGTATGTAAAGCCCGTGGTATGCTCAGCAAGAATTGCAAAGTTACTTGTTTCATAGAGACCGTTCTTCATCTTCATATACACCGTTCTTCAACTTCTGACGCCAATTTTCAGAGAAGGCGAGGAGATAGAAAGACGTACTTGGTCTCATTTTGAAGCCTTTGTTTATATGTATGTGCTCCTAGAATATCGTGCGTATGTAAAGCCCGTGGTATGTTCAGCAAGAATTGCAAAGTTACTTGTTTCATAGAGACCGTTCTTCATCTTCATATACACCGTTCTTCAACTTCTGACGCCAATTTTCAGAGAAGGGGAGGAGATAGAAAGACGTACTTGGTCTCATTTTGAAGCCTTTGTTTATATGTATATGCTTCTAGAATATCGTGCGTATGTAAAGCCCCTGGTATGCTCAGCAAGGATTGGAAAGTTACTTGTCTCATAGAAACCGTTCTTCAACTTCTGACGCCAATTTACAAAGAAGGCGAGGAGATAGAAAGACGTACTTGGTCTCATTTTGAAGCCTTTGTTTATATGTATGTGCTCCTAGAATATCGTGCGTATGTAAAGCCCGTGGTATGCTCAGCAAGAATTGCAAAGTTACTTGTTTCATAGAGACCGTTCTTCATCTTCATATACACCGTTCTTCAACTTCTGACGCCAATTTTCAGAGAAGGCGAGGAGATAGAAAGACGTACTTGGTCTCATTTTGAAGCCTTTATTTATATGTATGTGCTCCTAGAATATCGTGCGTATGTAAAGCCCGTGGTATGTTCAGCAAGAATTGCAAAGTTACTTGTTTCATAGAGACCGTTCTTCATCTTCATATACACCGTTCTTCAACTTCTGACGCCAATTTTCAGAGAAGGCGAGGAGATAGAAAGACGTACTTGGTCTCATTTTGAAGCCTTTGTTTGTATGTATGTGTTCCTAGAATATCGTGCGTATGTAAAGCCCGTGGTATGCTCAGCAAGAATTGCAAAGTTACTTGTTTCATAGAGACCGTTCTTCATCTTCATATACACCGTTCTTCAACTTCTGACGCCAATTTTCAGAGAAGGCGAGGAGATAGAAAGACGTACTTGGTCTCATTTTGAAGCCTTTGTTTATATGTATGTGCTCCTAGAATATCGTGCGTATGTAAAGCCCCTGGTATGCTCAGCAAGGATTGGAAAGTTACTTGTCTCATAGACACCGTTCTTCAACTTCTGACGCTGATTTACAAAGAAGGCGAGGAGATAGAAAGACGTACTTGGTCTGATTTTGAAGCCTTTGTTTACATGTATGTGCTCCTAGAATATCGTGCGTATGTAAAGCCCGTGGTAAGCTCAGCAAGGATTGCAAAGTAACTTGTTTCATAGAGACCGTTCTTCATCTTCATATACACCGTTCTTCAACTTCTGACGCCAATTTTCAGAGAAGGCGAGGAGATAGAAAGACGTACTTGGTCTCATTTTGAAGCCTTTGTTTATATGTATATGCTTCTAGAATATCGTGCGTATGTAAAGCCCCTGGTATGCTCAGCAAGGATTGGAAAGTTACTTGTCTCATAGACACCGTTCTTCAACTTCTGACGCTGATTTACAAAGAAGGCGAGGAGATAGAAAGACGTACTTGGTCTGATTTTGAAGCCTTTGTTTACATGTATGTGCTCCTAGAATATCGTGCGTATGTAAAGCCCGTGGTAAGCTCAGCAAGGATTGCAAAGTAACTTGTTTCATAGAGACCGTTCTTCATCTTCAAATACACCGTTCTTCAACGTCTGACGCCAATTTTTAGAGAAGGCGAGGAGATAGAAAGACGTACTTGGTCTCATTTTGAAGCCTTTGTTTTTATGTATGTGCTCCTAGAATATCGTGCGTATGTAAAGCCCGTGGTATGCTCAGCAAGAATTGCAAAGTTAATTGTTTCATAGAGACCGTTCTACATCTTCAAATACACCGTTCTTCAACTTCTGACGCCAATTTTTAGAGAAGGCGAGGAGATAAAAAGACGTACTTGGTCTCATTTTGAAGCCTTTGTTTGTATGTATGTGCTCCTAGAATATCGTGCGTATGTAAAGCCCGTGGTATGCTCAGCAAGAATTGCAAAGTTACTTGTTTCATAGAGACCGTTCTTCATCTTCATATACACCGTTCTTCAACTTCTGACGCCAATTTTCAGAGAATGCGAGGAGATAGAAAGACGTACTTGGTCTCATTTTGAAGCCTTTGTTTATATGTATGTGCTGCTAGAATATCGTGCGTATGTAAAGCCCGTGGTATGCTCAGCAAGGATTGGAAAATTACTTGTCTCATAGACACCGTTCTTCAACTTCTGACGCCAATTTACAAAGAAGGCGAGAAGATAGAAAGACGTACTTGGTCTCATTTTGAAGCCTTTGTTTATATGTATGTGCTGCTAGAATATGGTGCGTATGTAAAGCCCGTGGTATGCTCAACAAGGATTGGAAAGTTACTTGTCTCATAGACACCGTTCTTCAACTTCTGACGCCAATTTACAGAGAATGCGAGGAGATAGAAAGACGTACTTGGTCTCAATTTGAAGCCTTTGTTTATATGTATGTGCTCCTAGAATATAGTGCGTATGTAAAGCCCGTGGTTTGCTCAGCAAGAATTGCAAAGTTAATTGTTTCATAGAGACCGTTCTTCATCTTCAAATACACCGTTCTTCAACTTCTGACGCCAATTTTTAGAGAAGGCGAGGAGATAGAAAGACGTACTTGGTCTCATTTTGAAGCCTTTGTTTTTATGTATGTGCTCCTAGAATATCGTGCGTATGTAAAGCCCGTGGTATGCTCAGCAAGAATTGCAAAGTTAATTGTTTCATAGAGACCGTTCTACATCTACAAATACACCGTTCTTCAACTTCTGACGCCAATTTTTAGAGAAGGCGAGGAGATAAAAAGACGTACTTGGTCTCATTTTGAAACCTTTGTTTGTATGTATGTGCTCCTAGAATATCGTGCGTATGTAAAGCCCGTGGTATGCTCAGCAAGAATTGCAAAGTTACTTGTTTCATAGAGACCGTTCTTCATCTTCATATACACCGTTCTTCAACTTCTGACGCCAATTTTCAGAGAAGGCGAGGAGATAGAAAGACGTACTTGGTCTCATTTTGAAGCCTTTGTTTATATGTATGTGCTCCTAGAATATCGTGCGTATGTAAAGCCCGTGGTATGTTCAGCAAGAATTGCAAAGTTACTCATCTTCAAATACACCGTTCTTCAACGTCTGACGCCAATTTTTAGAGAAGGCGAGGAGATAGAAAGACGTACTTGGTCTCATTTTGAAGCCTTTGTTTGTATGTATGTGCTCCTAGAATATCGTGCGTATGTAAAGCCCGTGGTATGCTCAGCAAGAATTGCAAAGTTAATTGTTTCATAGAGACCGTTCTTCATCTTCAAATACACCGTTCTTCAACTTCTGACGCCAATTTTTAGAGAAGGCGAGGAGATAAAAAGACGTACTTGGTCTCATTTTGAAGCCTTTGTTTATATGTATGTGCTGCTAGAATATCGTGCGTATGTAAAGCCCGTGGTATGCTCAGCAAGGATTGGAAAATTACTTGTCTCATAGACACCGTTCTTCAACTTCTGACGCCAATTTACAAAGAAGGCGAGGAGATAGAAAGACGTACTTGGTCTCATTTTGAAGCCTTTGTTTATATGTATGTGCTCCTAGAATATCGTGCGTATGTAAAGCCCCTGGTATGCTCAGCAAGGATTGGAAAGTTACTTGTCTCATAGAACCGTTCTTCAACTTCTGACGCTGATTTACAGAGAAGACGAGGAGATAGAAAGACGTACTTGGTCTCATTTTGAAGCCTTTGTTTTCCTGTATGTTCTCCTAGAATATCGTACGTATGTAAAGCCCGTGGTATGCTCAGCAAGAATTGCAAAGTTACTTGTTTCATAGAGACCGTTCTTCATCTTCATATACACCGTTCTTCAACTTCTGACGCCAATTTTCAGAGAAGGCGAGGAGATAGAAAGACGTACTTGGTCTCATTTTGAAGCCTTTGTTTACATGTATGTGCTCCTAGAATATCGTGCGTATGTAAAGCCCCTGGTATGCTCAACAAGGATTGGAAAGTTACTTGTCTCATAGAAACCGTTCTTCAACTTCTGACGCCAATTTTCAGAGAAGGCGAGGAGATAGAAAGACGTACTTGGTCTCATTTTGAAGCCTTTGTTTATATGTATGTGCTTATAGAATATCGTGCGTATGTAAAGCCCCTGGTATGCTCAGCAAGGATTGGAAAGTTACTTGTCTCATAGAAACCGTTCTTCAACTTCTGACGCTGATTTTCAGAGAAGGCGAGGAGATAGAAAGACGTACTTGGTCTCATTTTGAAGCCTTTGTTTACATGTATGTGCTCCTAGAATATCGTGCGTATGTAAAGCCCCTGGTATGCTCAGCAAGGATTGGAAAGTTACTTGTCTCATAGAAACCGTTCTTCAACTTCTGACGCCAATTTACAAAGAAGGCGAGGAGATAGAAAGACGTACTTGGTCTCATTTTGAAGTCTTTGTTTACATGTATGTGCTCCTAGAATATCGTGCGTATGTAAAGCCCGTGGTATGCTCAGCAAGAATTGCAAAGTTACTTGTTTCATAGAGACCGTTCTTCATCTTCATATACACCGTTCTTCAACTTCTGACGCCAATTTTCAGAGAAGGCGAGGAGATAGAAAGACGTACTTGGTCTCATTTTGAAGCCTTTGTTTATATGTATGTGCTCCTAGAATATCGTGCGTATGTAAAGCCCGTGGTATGTTCAGCAAGAATTGCAAAGTTACTTGTTTCATAGAGACCGTTCTTCATCTTCATATACACCGTTCTTCAACTTCTGACGCCAATTTTCAGAGAAGGCGAGGAGATAGAAAGACGTACTTGGTCTCATTTTGAAGCCTTTGTTTATATGTATATGCTTCTAGAATATCGTGCGTATGTAAAGCCCCTGGTATGCTCAGCAAGGATTGGAAAGTTACTTGTCTCATAGACACCGTTCTTCAACTTCTGACGCTGATTTACAAAGAAGGCGAGGAGATAGAAAGACGTACTTGGTCTGATTTTGAAGCCTTTGTTTACATGTATGTGCTCCTAGAATATCGTGCGTATGTAAAGCCCGTGGTAAGCTCAGCAAGGATTGCAAAGTAACTTGTTTCATAGAGACCGTTCTTCATCTTCAAATACACCGTTCTTCAACGTCTGACGCCAATTTTTAGAGAAGGCGAGGAGATAGAAAGACTTACTTGGTCTCATTTTGAAGCCTTTGTTTGTATGTATGTGCTCCTAGAATATCGTGCGTATGTAAAGCCCGTGGTATGCTCAGCAAGAATTGCAAAGTTAATTGTTTCATAGAGACCGTTCTTCATCTTCAAATACACCGTTCTTCAACTTCTGACGCCAATTTTTAGAGAAGGCGAGGAGATAGAAAGACGTACTTGGTCTCATTTTGAAGCCTTTGTTTATATGTATGTGCTGCTAGAATATCGTGCGTATGTAAAGCCCGTGGTATGCTCAGCAAGGATTGGAAAATTACTTGTCTCATAGACACCGTTCTTCAACTTCTGACGCCAATTTACAAAGAAGGCGAGGAGATAGAAAGACGTACTTGGTCTCATTTTGAAGCCTTTGTTTATATGTATGTGCTGCTAGAATATCGTGCGTATGTAAAGTCCCTTGTATGCTCAGCAAGGATTGGAAAGTTACTTGTCTCATAGAAACCGTTCTTCAACTTCTGACGCCAATTTACAAAGAAGGCGAGGAGATAGAAAGACGTACTTGGTCTCATTTTGAAGTCTTTGTTTACATGTATGTGCTCCTAGAATATCGTGCGTATGTAAAGCCCGTGGTATGCTCAGCAAGGATTGGAAAGTTACTTGTCTCATAGACACCGTTCTTAAAATTCTGACGCAAATTAACAAAGAAGGCGAGGAGATAGAAAGACGTACTTGGTCTCATTTTGAAGCCTTTGTTTATATGTATGTGCTGCTAGAATATCGTGCGTATGTAAAGCCCGTGGTATGCTCAGCAAGGATTGGAAAATTACTTGTCTCATAGACACCGTTCTTCAACTTCTGACGCCAATTTACAAAGAAGGCGAGGGGATAGAAAGACGTACTTGGTCTCATTTTGAAGCCTTTGTTTATATGTATGTGCTCCTAGAATATCGTGCGTATGTAAAGCCCCTGGTATGCTCAGCAAGGATTGGAAAGTTACTTGTCTCATAGAACCGTTCTTCAACTTCTGACGCTGATTTACAGAGAAGACGAGGAGATAGAAAGACGTACTTGGTCTCATTTTGAAGCCTTTGTTTTCCTGTATGTTCTCCTAGAATATCGTACGTATGTAAAGCCCCTGGTATGCTCAGCAAGAATTGCAAAGTTACTTGTTTCATAGAGACCGTTCTTCATCTTCATATACACCGTTCTTAAACTTCTGACGCCAATTTTCAGAGAAGGCGAGGAGATAGAAAGACGTACTTGGTCTCATTTTGAAGCCTTTGTTTATATGTATGTGCTTATAGAATATCGTGCGTATGTAAAGCCCGTGGTATGCTCAGCAAGGATTGGAAAGTTACTTGTCTCATATACACCGTTTTTCAACTTCTGACGCCAATTTACAAAGAAGGCGAGGAGATAGAAAGACGTACTTGTTCTCATTTTGAAGCCTTTGTTTATATGTATGTGCTGCTAGAATATGGTGCGTATGTAAAGCCCCTGGTATGCTCAGCAAGGATTGGAAAGTTACTTGTCTCATAGAAACCGTTCTTCAACTTCTGACGCCAATTTTCAGAGAAGGCGAGGAGATAGAAAGACGTACTTGGTCTCATTTTGAAGTCTTTGTTTACATGTATGTGCTCCTAGAATATCGTGCGTATGTAAAGCCCGTGGTATGCTCAGCAAGGATTGGAAAGTTACTTGTCTCATAGACACCGTTCTTAAAATTCTGACGCCAATTAACAAAGAAGGCGAGGAGATAGAAAGACGTACTTGGTCTCATTTTGAAGCCTTTGTTTATATGTATGTGCTGCTAGAATATCATGCGTATGTAAAGCCCGTGGGATGCTCAGCAAGGATTGGAAAATTACTTGTCTCATAGACACCGTTCTTCAACTTCTGACGCCAATTTACAAAGAAGGCGAGAAGATAGAAAGACGTACTTGGTCTCATTTTGAAGCCTTTGTTTATATGTATGTGCTGCTAGAATATGGTGCGTATGTAAAGCCCGTGGTATGCTCAACAAGGATTGGAAAGTTACTTGTCTCATAGACACCGTTCTTCAACTTCTGACGCCAATTTACAGAGAATGCGAGGAGATAGAAAGACGTACTTGGTCTCAATTTGAAGCCTTTGTTTATATGTATGTGCTCCTAGAATATCGTGCGTATGTAAAGCCCGTGGTTTGCTCAGCAAGAATTGCAAAGTTAATTGTTTCATAGAGACCGTTCTTCATCTTCAAATACACCGTTCTTCAACTTCTGACGCCAATTTTTAGAGAAGGCAAGGAGATAGAAAGACGTACTTGGTCTCATTTTGAAGCCTTTGTTTTTATGTATGTGCTCCTAGAATATCGTGCGTATGTAAAGCCCGTGGTATGCTCAGCAAGAATTGCAAAGTTAATTGTTTCATAGAGACCGTTCTACATCTTCAAATACACCGTTCTTCAACTTCTGACGCCAATTTTTAGAGAAGGCGAGGAGATAAAAAGACGTACTTGGTCTCATTTTGAAGCCTTTGTTTGTATGTATGTGCTCCTAGAATATCGTGCGTATGTAAATCCCGTGGTATGCTCAGCAAGAATTGCAAAGTTACTTGTTTCATAGAGACCGTTCTTCATCTTCATATACACCGTTCTTCAACTTCTGACGCCAATTTTCAGAGAAGGCGAGGAGATAGAAAGACGTACTTGGTCTCATTTTGAAGCCTTTGTTTATATGTATGTGCTCCTAGAATATCGTGCGTATGTAAAGCCCGTGGTATGTTCAGCAAGAATTGCAAAGTTACTTGTTTCATAGAGACCGTTCTTCATCTTCATATACACCGTTCTTCAACTTCTGACGCCAATTTTCAGAGAAGGCGAGGAGATAGAAAGACGTACTTGGTCTCATTTTGAAGCCTTTGTTTATATGTATATGCTTCTAGAATATCGTGCGTATGTAAAGCCCCTGGTATGCTCAGCAAGGATTGGAAAGTTACTTGTCTCATAGACACCGTTCTTCAACTTCTGACGCTGATTTACAAAGAAGGCGAGGAGATAGAAAGACGTACTTGGTCTGATTTTGAAGCCTTTGTTTACATGTATGTGCTCCTAGAATATCGTGCGTATGTAAAGCCCGTGGTAAGCTCAGCAAGGATTGCAAAGTAACTTGTTTCATAGAGACCGTTCTTCATCTTCAAATACACCGTTCTTCAACGTCTGACGCCAATTTTTAGAGAAGGCGAGGAGATAGAAAGACGTACTTGGTCTCATTTTGAAGCCTTTGTTTGTATGTATGTGCTCCTAGAATATCGTGCGTATGTAAAGCCCGTGGTATGCTCAGCAAGAATTGCAAAGTTAATTGTTTCATAGAGACCGTTCTTCATCTTCAAATACACCGTTCTTCAACTTCTGACGCCAATTTTTAGAGAAGGCGAGGAGATAGAAAGACGTACTTGGTCTCATTTTGAAGCCTTTGTTTATATGTATGTGCTGCTAGAATATCGTGCGTATGTAAAGCCCGTGGTATGCTCAGCAAGGATTGGAAAATTACTTGTCTCATAGACACCGTTCTTCAACTTCTGACGCCAATTTACAAAGAAGGCGAGGAGATAGAAAGACGTACTTGGTCTGATTTTGAAGCCTTTGTTTACATGTATGTGCTCCTAGAATATCGTGCGTATGTAAAGCCCGTGGTAAGCTCAGCAAGGATTGCAAAGTAACTTGTTTCATAGAGACCGTTCTTCATCTTCAAATACACCGTTCTTCAACGTCTGACGCCAATTTTTAGAGAAGGCGAGGAGATAGAAAGACGTACTTGGTCTCATTTTGAAGCCTTTGTTTGTATGTATGTGCTCCTAGAATATCGTGCGTATGTAAAGCCCGTGGTATGCTCAGCAAGAATTGCAAAGTTAATTGTTTCATAGAGACCGTTCTTCATCTTCAAATACACCGTTCTTCAACTTCTGACGCCAATTTTTAGAGAAGGCGAGGAGATAGAAAGACGTACTTGGTCTCATTTTGAAGCCTTTGTTTATATGTATGTGCTGCTAGAATATCGTGCGTATGTAAAGCCCGTGGTATGCTCAGCAAGGATTGGAAAATTACTTGTCTCATAGACACCGTTCTTCAACTTCTGACGCCAATTTACAAAGAAGGCGAGGAGATAGAAAGACGTACTTGGTCTCATTTTGAAGCCTTTGTTTATATGTATGTGCTCCTAGAATATCGTGCGTATGTAAAGCCCCTGGTATGCTCAGCAAGGATTGGAAAGTTACTTGTCTCATAGAACCGTTCTTCAACTTCTGACGCTGATTTACAGAGAAGACGAGGAGATAGAAAGACGTACTTGGTCTCATTTTGAAGCCTTTGTTTTCCTGTATGTTCTCCTAGAATATCGTACGTATGTAAAGCCCGTGGTATGCTCAGCAAGAATTGCAAAGTTACTTGTTTCATAGAGACCGTTCTTCATCTTCATATACACCGTTCTTCAACTTCTGACGCCAATTTTCAGAGAAGGCGAGGAGATAGAAAGACGTACTTGGTCTCATTTTGAAGCCTTTGTTTATATGTATGTGCTTATAGAATATCGTGCGTATGTAAAGCCCGTGGTATGCTCAGCAAGGATTGGAAAGTTACTTGTCTCATATACACCGTTTTTCAACTTCTGACGCCAATTTACAAAGAAGGCGAGGAGATAGAAAGACGTACTTGTTCTCATTTTGAAGCCTTTGTTTATATGTATGTGCTGCTAGAATATGGTGCGTATGTAAAGCCCCTGGTATGCTCAGCAAGGATTGGAAAGTTACTTGTCTCATATACACCGTTCTTCAACTTCTGACGCCAATTTTCAGAGAAGGCGAGGAGATAGAAAGACGTACTTGGTCTCATTTTGAAGCCTTTGTTTATATGTATGTGCTTATAGAATATCGTGCGTATGTAAAGCCCCTGGTATGCTCAGCAAGGATTGGAAAGTTACTTGTCTCATAGAAACCGTTCTTAAAATTCTGACGCCAATTTACAAAGAAGGCGAGGAGATAGAAAGACGTACTTGGTCTCATTTTGAAGCCTTTGTTTATATGTATGTGCTGCTAGAATATGGTGCGTATGTAAAGCCCGTGGTATGCTCAACAAGGATTGGAAAGTTACTTGTCTCATAGACACCGTTCTTCAACTTCTGACGCCAATTTACAGAGAATGCGAGGAGATAGAAAGACGTACTTGGTCTCAATTTGAAGCCTTTGTTTATATGTATGTGCTCCTAGAATATCGTGCGTATGTAAAGCCCGTGGTTTGCTCAGCAAGAATTGCAAAGTTAATTGTTTCATAGAGACCGTTCTTCATCTTCAAATACACCGTTCTTCAACTTCTGACGCCAATTTTTAGAGAAGGCGAGGAGATAGAAAGACGTACTTGGTCTCATTTTGAAGCCTTTGTTTTTATGTATGTGCTCCTAGAATATCGTGCGTATGTAAAGCCCGTGGTATGCTCAGCAAGGATTGGAAAGTTACTTGTCTCATATACACCGTTTTTCAACTTCTGACGCCAATTTACAAAGAAGGCGAGGAGATAGAAAGACGTACTTGTTCTCATTTTGAAGCCTTTGTTTATATGTATGTGCTGCTAGAATATGGTGCGTATGTAAAGCCCCTGGTATGCTCAGCAAGGATTGGAAAGTTACTTGTCTCATATACACCGTTCTTCAACTTCTGACGCCAATTTTCAGAGAAGGCGAGGAGATAGAAAGACGTACTTGGTCTCATTTTGAAGCCTTTGTTTATATGTATGTGCTTATAGAATATGGTGCGTATGTAAAGCCCCTGGTATGCTCAGCAAGGATTGGAAAGTTACTTGTCTCATATACACCGTTCTTCAACTTCTGACGCCAATTTTCAGAGAAGGCGAGGAGATAGAAAGACGTACTTGGTCTCATTTTGAAGCCTTTGTTTATATGTATGTGCTTATAGAATATCGTGCGTATGTAAAGCCCCTGGTATGCTCAGCAAGGATTGGAAAGTTACTTGTCTCATAGAAACCGTTCTTCAACTTCTGACGCCAATTTACAAAGAAGGCGAGGAGATAGAAAGACGTACTTGGTCTCATTTTGAAGTCTTTGTTTACATGTATGTGCTCCTAGAATATCGTGCGTATGTAAAGCCCGTGGTATGCTCAGCAAGGATTGGAAAGTTAATTGTCTCATAGACACCGTTCTTAAAATTCTGACGCCAATTAACAAAGAAGGCGAGGAGATAGAAAGACGTACTTGGTCTCATTTTGAAGCCTTTGTTTATATGTATGTGCTGCTAGAATATGGTGCGTATGTAAAGCCCGTGGTATGCTCAACAAGGATTGGAAAGTTACTTGTCTCATAGACACCGTTCTTCAACTTCTGACGCCAATTTACAGAGAATGCGAGGAGATAGAAAGACGTACTTGGTCTCAATTTGAAGCCTTTGTTTATATGTATGTGCTCCTAGAATATCGTGCGTATGTAAAGCCCGTGGTTTGCTCAGCAAGAATTGCAAAGTTAATTGTTTCATAGAGACCGTTCTTCATCTTCAAATACACCGTTCTTCAACTTCTGACGCCAATTTTTAGAGAAGGCGAGGAGATAGAAAGACGTACTTGGTCTCATTTTGAAGCCTTTGTTTTTATGTATGTGCTCCTAGAATATCGTGCGTATGTAAAGCCCGTGGTATGCTCAGCAAGGATTGGAAAGTTACTTGTCTCATATACACCGTTTTTCAACTTCTGACGCCAATTTACAAAGAAGGCGAGGAGATAGAAAGACGTACTTGTTCTCATTTTGAAGCCTTTGTTTATATGTATGTGCTGCTAGAATATGGTGCGTATGTAAAGCCCCTGGTATGCTCAGCAAGGATTGGAAAGTTACTTGTCTCATATACACCGTTCTTCAACTTCTGACGCCAATTTTCAGAGAAGGCGAGGAGATAGAAAGACGTACTTGGTCTCATTTTGAAGCCTTTGTTTATATGTATGTGCTTATAGAATATGGTGCGTATGTAAAGCCCCTGGTATGCTCAGCAAGGATTGGAAAGTTACTTGTCTCATATACACCGTTCTTCAACTTCTGACGCCAATTTTCAGAGAAGGCGAGGAGATAGAAAGACGTACTTGGTCTCATTTTGAAGCCTTTGTTTATATGTATGTGCTTATAGAATATCGTGCGTATGTAAAGCCCCTGGTATGCTCAGCAAGGATTGGAAAGTTACTTGTCTCATAGAAACCGTTCTTCAACTTCTGACGCCAATTTACAAAGAAGGCGAGGAGATAGAAAGACGTACTTGGTCTCATTTTGAAGTCTTTGTTTACATGTATGTGCTCCTAGAATATCGTGCGTATGTAAAGCCCGTGGTATGCTCAGCAAGGATTGGAAAGTTAATTGTCTCATAGACACCGTTCTTAAAATTCTGACGCCAATTAACAAAGAAGGCGAGGAGATAGAAAGACGTACTTGGTCTCATTTTGAAGCCTTTGTTTATATGTATGTGCTGCTAGAATATCATGCGTATGTAAAGCCCGTGGGATGCTCAGCAAGGATTGGAAAATTACTTGTCTCATAGACACCGTTCTTCAACTTCTGACGCCAATTTACAAAGAAGGCGAGAAGATAGAAAGACGTACTTGGTCTCATTTTGAAGCCTTTGTTTATATGTATGTGCTGCTAGAATATGGTGCGTATGTAAAGCCCGTGGTATGCTCAACAAGGATTGGAAAGTTACTTGTCTCATAGACACCGTTCTTCAACTTCTGACGCCAATTTACAGAGAATGCGAGGAGATAGAAAGACGTACTTGGTCTCAATTTGAAGCCTTTGTTTATATGTATGTGCTCCTAGAATATCGTGCGTATGTAAAGCCCGTGGTTTGCTCAGCAAGAATTGCAAAGTTAATTGTTTCATAGAGACCGTTCTTCATCTTCAAATACACCGTTCTTCAACTTCTGACGCCAATTTTTAGAGAAGGCGAGGAGATAGAAAGACGTACTTGGTCTCATTTTGAAGCCTTTGTTTTTATGTATGTGCTCCTAGAATATCGTGCGTATGTAAAGCCCGTGGTATGCTCAGCAAGGATTGGAAAGTTACTTGTCTCATATACACCGTTTTTCAACTTCTGACGCCAATTTACAAAGAAGGCGAGGAGATAGAAAGACGTACTTGTTCTCATTTTGAAGCCTTTGTTTATATGTATGTGCTGCTAGAATATGGTGCGTATGTAA
The DNA here is from genome assembly GCA_022539655.2 of Ceriodaphnia dubia. Classification (NCBI taxonomy): domain Eukaryota; kingdom Metazoa; phylum Arthropoda; class Branchiopoda; order Diplostraca; family Daphniidae; genus Ceriodaphnia; species Ceriodaphnia dubia. The sequence continues at coordinate 70,193 of JAKUCG020000117.1, read as the reverse complement.
AGCCCCTGGTATGCTCAGCAAGGATTGGAAAGTTACTTGTCTCATAGAAACCGTTCTTCAACTTCTGACGCCAATTTACAAAGAAGGCGAGGAGATAGAAAGACGTACTTGGTCTCATTTTGAAGTCTTTGTTTACATGTATGTGCTCCTAGAATATCGTGCGTATGTAAAGCCCGTGGTATGCTCAGCAAGGATTGGAAAGTTACTTGTCTCATAGACACCGTTCTTAAAATTCTGACGCCAATTAACAAAGAAGGCGAGGAGATAGAAAGACTTACTTGGTCTCATTTTGAAGCCTTTGTTTATATGTATGTGCTGCTAGAATATCATGCGTATGTAAAGCCCGTGGGATGCTCAGCAAGGATTGGAAAATTACTTGTCTCATAGACACCGTTCTTCAACTTCTGACGCCAATTTACAAAGAAGGCGAGAAGATAGAAAGACGTACTTGGTCTCATTTTGAAGCCTTTGTTTATATGTATGTGCTGCTAGAATATGGTGCGTATGTAAAGCCCGTGGTATGCTCAACAAGGATTGGAAAGTTACTTGTCTCATAGACACCGTTCTTCAACTTCTGACGCCAATTTTCAGAGAAGGCGAGGAGATAGAAAGACGTACTTGGTCTCATTTTGAAGCCTTTGTTTATATGTATGTGCTCCTAGAATATCGTGCGTATGTAAAGCCCGTGGTATGTTCAGCAAGAATTGCAAAGTTACTTGTTTCATAGAGACCGTTCTTCATCTTCATATACACCGTTCTTCAACTTCTGACGCCAATTTTCAGAGAAGGCGAGGAGATAGAAAGACGTACTTGGTCTCATTTTGAAGCCTTTGTTTATATGTATGTGCTCCTAGAATATCGTGCGTATGTAAAGCCCGTGGTATGCTCAGCAAGGATTGGAAAGTTACTTGTCTCAAAGACACCGTTCTTCAACTTCTGACGCCAATTTACAGAGAATGCGAGGAGATAGAAAGACGTACTTGGTCTCATTTTGAAGCCTTTGTTTATATGTATGTGCTCCTAGAATATGGTGCGTATGTAAAGCCCGTGGTATGCTCAACAAGGATTGGAAAGTTACTTGTCTCATAGACACCGTTCTTCAACTTCTGACGCAAATTTACAAAGAAGGCGAGAAGATAGAAAGACGTACTTGGTCTCATTTTGAAGCCTTTGTTAATATGTATGTGCTGCTAGAATATGGTGCGTATGTAAAGCCCGTGGTATGCTCAACAAGGATTGGAAAATTACTTGTCTCATAGACACCGTTCTTCAACTTCTGACGCCAATTTACAAAGAAGGCGAGAAGATAGAAAGACGTACTTGGTCTCATTTTGAAGCCTTTGTTTATATGTATGTGCTGCTAGAATATGGTGCGTATGTAAAGCCCGTGGTATGCTCAACAAGGATTGGAAAGTTACTTGTCTCATAGACACCGTTCTTCAACTTCTGACGCCAATTTACAGAGAATGCGAGGAGATAGAAAGACGTACTTGGTCTCAATTTGAAGCCTTTGTTTATATGTATGTGCTCCTAGAATATCGTGCGTATGTAAAGCCCGTGGTTTGCTCAGCAAGAATTGCAAAGTTAATTGTTTCATAGAGACCGTTCTTCATCTTCAAATACACCGTTCTTCAACTTCTGACGCCAATTTTTAGAGAAGGCGAGGAGATAGAAAGACGTACTTGGTCTCATTTTGAAGCCTTTGTTTTTATGTATGTGCTCCTAGAATATCTTGCGTATGTAAAGCCCGTGGTATGCTCAGCAAGAATTGCAAAGTTAATTGTTTCATAGAGACCGTTCTTCATCTTCATATACACCGTTCTTCAACTTCTGACGCCAATTTTCAGAGAAGGCGAGGAGATAGAAAGACGTACTTGGTCTCATTTTGAAGCCTTTGTTTATATGTATGTGCTCCTAGAATATCGTGCGTATGTAAAGCCCGTGGTATGTTCAGCAAGAATTGCAAAGTTACTTGTTTCATAGAGACCGTTCTTCATCTTCATATACACCGTTCTTCAACTTCTGACGCCAATTTTCAGAGAAGGCGAGGAGATAGAAAGACGTACTTGGTCTCATTTTGAAGCCTTTGTTTATATGTATGTGCTGCTAGAATATGGTGCGTATGTAAAGCCCGTGGTATGCTCAACAAGGATTGGAAAGTTACTTGTCTCATAGACACCGTTCTTCAACTTCTGACGCCAATTTACAGAGAATGCGAGGAGATAGAAAGACGTACTTGGTCTCAATTTGAAGCCTTTGTTTATATGTATGTGCTCCTAGAATATCGTGCGTATGTAAAGCCCGTGGTTTGCTCAGCAAGAATTGCAAAGTTAATTGTTTCATAGAGACCGTTCTTCATCTTCAAATACACCGTTCTTCAACTTCTGACGCCAATTTTTAGAGAAGGCGAGGAGATAGAAAGACGTACTTGGTCTCATTTTGAAGCCTTTGTTTTTATGTATGTGCTCCTAGAATATCGTGCGTATGTAAAGCCCGTGGTATGCTCAGCAAGAATTGCAAAGTTAATTGTTTCACAGAGACCGTTCTTCATCTTCATATACACCGTTCTTCAACTTCTGACGCCAATTTTCAGAGAAGGCGAGGAGATAGAAAGACGTACTTGGTCTCATTTTGAAGCCTTTGTTTATATGTATGTGCTCCTAGAATATCGTGCGTATGTAAAGCCCGTGGTATGTTCAGCAAGAATTGCAAAGTTACTTGTTTCATAGAGACCGTTCTTCATCTTCATATACACCGTTCTTCAACTTCTGACGCCAATTTTCAGAGAAGGCGAGGAGATAGAAAGACGTACTTGGTCTCATTTTGAAGCCTTTGTTTATATGTATGTGCTGCTAGAATATGGTGCGTATGTAAAGCCCGTGGTATGCTCAACAAGGATTGGAAAGTTACTTGTCTCATAGACACCGTTCTTCAACTTCTGACGCCAATTTACAGAGAATGCGAGGAGATAGAAAGACGTACTTGGTCTCAATTTGAAGCCTTTGTTTATATGTATGTGCTCCTAGAATATCGTGCGTATGTAAAGCCCGTGGTTTGCTCAGCAAGAATTGCAAAGTTAATTGTTTCATAGAGACCGTTCTTCATCTTCAAATACACCGTTCTTCAACTTCTGACGCCAATTTTTAGAGAAGGCGAGGAGATAGAAAGACGTACTTGGTCTCATTTTGAAGCCTTTGTTTATATGTATGTGCTGCTAGAATATGGTGCGTATGTAAAGCCCGTGGTATGCTCAACAAGGATTGGAAAGTTACTTGTCTCATAGACACCGTTCTTCAACTTCTGACGCCAATTTACAGAGAATGCGAGGAGATAGAAAGACGTACTTGGTCTCAATTTGAAGCCTTTGTTTATATGTATGTGCTCCTAGAATATCGTGCGTATGTAAAGCCCGTGGTTTGCTCAGCAAGAATTGCAAAGTTAATTGTTTCATAGAGACCGTTCTTCATCTTCAAATACACCGTTCTTCAACTTCTGACGCCAATTTTTAGAGAAGGCGAGGAGATAGAAAGACGTACTTGGTCTCATTTTGAAGCCTTTGTTTTTATGTATGTGCTCCTAGAATATCGTGCGTATGTAAAGCCCGTGGTATGCTCAGCAAGAATTGCAAAGTTAATTGTTTCATAGAGACCGTTCTTCATCTTCATATACACCGTTCTTCAACTTCTGACGCCAATTTTCAGAGAAGGCGAGGAGATAGAAAGACGTACTTGGTCTCATTTTGAAGCCTTTGTTTATATGTATGTGCTCCTAGAATATCGTGCGTATGTAAAGCCCGTGGTATGTTCAGCAAGAATTGCAAAGTTACTTGTTTCATAGAGACCGTTCTTCATCTTCATATACACCGTTCTTCAACTTCTGACGCCAATTTTCAGAGAAGGCGAGGAGATAGAAAGACGTACTTGGTCTCATTTTGAAGCCTTTGTTTATATGTATGTGCTGCTAGAATATGGTGCGTATGTAAAGCCCGTGGTATGCTCAACAAGGATTGGAAAGTTACTTGTCTCATAGACACCGTTCTTCAACTTCTGACGCCAATTTACAGAGAATGCGAGGAGATAGAAAGACGTACTTGGTCTCAATTTGAAGCCTTTGTTTATATGTATGTGCTCCTAGAATATCGTGCGTATGTAAAGCCCGTGGTTTGCTCAGCAAGAATTGCAAAGTTAATTGTTTCATAGAGACCGTTCTTCATCTTCAAATACACCGTTCTTCAACTTCTGACGCCAATTTTTAGAGAAGGCGAGGAGATAGAAAGACGTACTTGGTCTCATTTTGAAGCCTTTGTTTTTATGTATGTGCTCCTAGAATATCGTGCGTATGTAAAGCCCGTGGTATGCTCAGCAAGAATTGCAAAGTTAATTGTTTCATAGAGACCGTTCTTCATCTTCATATACACCGTTCTTCAACTTCTGACGCCAATTTTCAGAGAAGGCGAGGAGATAGAAAGACGTACTTGGTCTCATTTTGAAGCCTTTGTTTATATGTATGTGCTCCTAGAATATCGTGCGTATGTAAAGCCCGTGGTATGTTCAGCAAGAATTGCAAAGTTACTTGTTTCATAGAGACCGTTCTTCATCTTCATATACACCGTTCTTCAACTTCTGACGCCAATTTTCAGAGAAGGCGAGGAGATAGAAAGACGTACTTGGTCTCATTTTGAAGCCTTTGTTTTATATGTATGTGTTCCTAGAATATCGTGCGTATGTAAAGCCCGTGGTATGCTCAGCAAGGATTGGAAAGTTACTTGTCTCAAAGACACCGTTCTTCAACTTCTGACGCCAATTTACAGAGGATGCGAGGAGATAGAAAGACGTACTTGGTCTCATTTTGAAGCCTTTGTTTATATGTATGTGCTCCTAGAATATGGTGCGTATGTAAAGCCCGTGGTATGCTCAACAAGGATTGGAAAGTTACTTGTCTCATAGACACCGTTCTTCAACTTCTGACGCCAATTTACAGAGAATGTGAGGAGATAGAAAGACGTACTTGGTCTCAATTTGAAGCCTTTGTTTATATGTATGTGCTCCTAGAATATCGTGCGTATGTAAAGCCCGTGGTATGCTCAGCAAGAATTGCAAAGTTACTTGTTTCATAGAGACCGTTCTTCATCTTCATATACAACGTTCTTCAACTTCTGACGCCAATTTTCAGAGAAGGCGAGGAGACAGAAAGACGTACTTGGTCTCATTTTGAAGCCTTTGTTTATATGTATGTGCTCCTAGAATATCGTGCGTATGTAAAGCCCGTGGTATGTTCTGCAAGAATTGCAAAGTTACTTGTTTCATAGAGACCGTTCTTCATCTTCATATACACCGTTCTTCAACTTCTGACGCCAATTTACAGAGAAGGCGAGGAGATAGAGAGACGTACTTGGTCTCATTTTGAAGCCTTTGTTTATATGTATGTGCTGCTAGAATATCGTGCGTATGTAAAGCCCATGGTATGCTCAGCAAGGATTCGAAAGTTACTTGTCTCATAGACACCGTTCTTCAACTTCTGACGCCAATTTACAATGAAGGCGAGGAGATAGAAAGACGTACTTGGTCTCATTTTGAAGCCTTCGTTTATATGTATGTGCTGCTAGAATATCGTGCGTATGTAAAGCCCATGGTATGCTCAGCAAGAATTGCAAAGTTACTTGTTTCATAGAGACCGTTCTTCATCTTCATATACACCGTTCTTCAACTTCTGACGCCAATTTTCAGAGAAGGCGAGGAGATAGAAAGACGTACTTGGTCTCATTTTGAAGCCTTTGTTTATATGTATGTGCTCCTAGAATATCGTGCGTATGTAAAGCCCGTGGTATGTTCAGCAAGAATTGCAAAGTTACTTGTTTCATAGAGACCGTTCTTCATCTTCATATACACCGTTCTTCAACTTCTGACGCCAATTTTCAGAGAAGGCGAGGAGATAGAAAGACGTACTTGGTCTCATTTTAAAGCCTTTGTTTATATGTATGTGCTCCTAGAATATCGTGCGTATGTAAAGCCCGTGGTATGCTCAGCAAGGATTGGAAAGTTACTTGTCTCAAAGACACCGTTCTTCAACTTCTGACGCCAATTAACAAAGAAGACGAGGTGATAGAAAGACGTACTTGGTCTAATTTTGAAGCCTTTGTTTATATGTATGTGCTGCTAGAATATCGTGCGTATGTAAAGCCCGTGGTATGCTCAGCAAGGATTGGAAAATTACTTGTCTCATAGACACCGTTCTTCAACTTCTGACGCCAATTTACAAAGAAGGCGAGGAGATAGAAAGACGTACTTGGTCTCATTTTGAAGCCTTTGTTTATATGTATGTGCTGCTAGAATATCGTGCGTATGTAAAGCCCGTGGTATGCTCAACAAGGATTGGAAAATTACTTGTCTCATAGACACCGTTCTTCAACTTCTGACGCCAATTTACAATGAAGGCGAGGAGATAGAAAGACGTACTTGGTCTCATTTTGAAGCCTTTGTTTATATGTATGTGCTCCTAGAATATCGTGCGTATGTAAAGCCCGTGGTATGTTCAGCAAGAATTGCAAAGTTACTTGTTTCATAGAGACCGTTCTTCATCTTCATATACACCGTTCTTCAACTTCTGACGCCAATTTTCAGAGAAGGCGAGGAGATAGAAAGACGTACTTGGTCTCATGTTGAAGCCTTTGTTTATATGTATGTGCTGCTAGAATATCAAGCGTATGTAAAGCCCGTGGTATGCTCAGCAAGGATTGGAAAATTACTTGTCTCATAGACACCGTTCTTCAACTTCTGACGCCAATTTACAGAGAAGGCGAGGAGATAGAGAGACGTACTTGGTCTCATTTTGAAGCCTTTGTTTATATGTATGTGCTGCTAGAATATCGTGCGTATGTAAAGCCCATGGTATGCTCAGCAAGGATTCGAAAGTTACTTGTCTCATAGACACCGTTCTTCAACTTCTGACGCCAATTTACAATGAAGGCGAGGAGATAGAAAGACGTACTTGGTCTCATTTTGAAGCCTTCGTTTATATGTATGTGCTGCTAGAATATCGTGCGTATGTAAAGCCCATGGTATGCTCAGCAAGAATTGCAAAGTTACTTGTTTCATAGAGACCGTTCTTCATCTTCATATACACCGTTCTTCAACTTCTGACGCCAATTTTCAGAGAAGGCGAGGAGATAGAAAGACGTACTTGGTCTCATTTTGAAGCCTTTGTTTATATGTATGTGCTCCTAGAATATCGTGCGTATGTAAAGCCCGTGGTATGTTCAGCAAGAATTGCAAAGTTACTTGTTTCATAGAGACCGTTCTTCATCTTCATATACACCGTTCTTCAACTTCTGACGCCAATTTTCAGAGAAGGCGAGGAGATAGAAAGACGTACTTGGTCTCATTTTAAAGCCTTTGTTTATATGTATGTGCTCCTAGAATATCGTGCGTATGTAAAGCCCGTGGTATGCTCAGCAAGGATTGGAAAGTTACTTGTCTCAAAGACACCGTTCTTCAACTTCTGACGCCAATTAACAAAGAAGACGAGGTGATAGAAAGACGTACTTGGTCTAATTTTGAAGCCTTTGTTTATATGTATGTGCTGCTAGAATATCGTGCGTATGTAAAGCCCGTGGTATGCTCAGCAAGGATTGGAAAATTACTTGTCTCATAGACACCGTTCTTCAACTTCTGACGCCAATTTACAAAGAAGGCGAGGAGATAGAAAGACGTACTTGGTCTCATTTTGAAGCCTTTGTTTATATGTATGTGCTGCTAGAATATCGTGCGTATGTAAAGCCCGTGGTATGCTCAACAAGGATTGGAAAATTACTTGTCTCATAGACACCGTTCTTCAACTTCTGACGCCAATTTACAATGAAGGCGAGGAGATAGAAAGACGTACTTGGTCTCATTTTGAAGCCTTTGTTTATATGTATGTGCTCCTAGAATATCGTGCGTATGTAAAGCCCGTGGTATGTTCAGCAAGAATTGCAAAGTTACTTGTTTCATAGAGACCGTTCTTCATCTTCATATACACCGTTCTTCAACTTCTGACGCCAATTTTCAGAGAAGGCGAGGAGATAGAAAGACGTACTTGGTCTCATGTTGAAGCCTTTGTTTATATGTATGTGCTGCTAGAATATCAAGCGTATGTAAAGCCCGTGGTATGCTCAGCAAGGATTGGAAAATTACTTGTCTCATAGACACCGTTCTTCAACTTCTGACGCCAATTTACAGAGAAGGCGAGGAGATAGAGAGACGTACTTGGTCTCATTTTGAAGCCTTTGTTTATATGTATGTGCTGCTAGAATATCGTGCGTATGTAAAGCCCATGGTATGCTCAGCAAGGATTCGAAAGTTACTTGTCTCATAGACACCGTTCTTCAACTTCTGACGCCAATTTACAATGAAGGCGAGGAGATAGAAAGACGTACTTGGTCTCATTTTGAAGCCTTCGTTTATATGTATGTGCTGCTAGAATATCGTGCGTATGTAAAGCCCATGGTATGCTCAGCAAGAATTGCAAAGTTACTTGTTTCATAGAGACCGTTCTTCATCTTCATATACACCGTTCTTCAACTTCTGACGCCAATTTTCAGAGAAGGCGAGGAGATAGAAAGACGTACTTGGTCTCATTTTAAAGCCTTTGTTTATATGTATGTGCTCCTAGAATATCGTGCGTATGTAAAGCCCGTGGTATGCTCAGCAAGGATTGGAAAGTTACTTGTCTCAAAGACACCGTTCTTCAACTTCTGACGCCAATTAACAAAGAAGACGAGGTGATAGAAAGACGTACTTGGTCTAATTTTGAAGCCTTTGTTTATATGTATGTGCTGCTAGAATATCGTGCGTATGTAAAGCCCGTGGTATGCTCAGCAAGGATTGGAAAATTACTTGTCTCATAGACACCGTTCTTCAACTTCTGACGCCAATTTACAAAGAAGGCGAGGAGATAGAAAGACGTACTTGGTCTCATTTTGAAGCCTTTGTTTATATGTATGTGCTGCTAGAATATCGTGCGTATGTAAAGCCCGTGGTATGCTCAACAAGGATTGGAAAATTACTTGTCTCATAGACACCGTTCTTCAACTTCTGACGCCAATTTACAATGAAGGCGAGGAGATAGAAAGACGTACTTGGTCTCATTTTGAAGCCTTTGTTTATTTGTATGTGCTCCTAGAATATCGTGCGTATGTAAAGCCCGTGGTATGTTCAGCAAGAATTGCAAAGTTACTTGTTTCATAGAGACCGTTCTTCATCTTCATATACACCGTTCTTCAACTTCTGACGCCAATTTTCAGAGAAGGCGAGGAGATAGAAAGACGTACTTGGTCTCATGTTGAAGCCTTTGTTTATATGTATGTGCTGCTAGAATATCGTGCGTATGTAAAGCCCGTGGTATGCTCAGCAAGGATTGGAAAATTACTTGTCTCATAGACACCGTTCTTCAACTTCTGACGCCAATTTACAGAGAAGGCGAGAAGATAGAGAGACGTACTTGGTCTCATTTTGAAGCCTTTGTTTATATGTATGTGCTGCTAGAATATCGTGCGTATGTAAAGCCCATGGTATGCTCAGCAAGGATTCGAAAGTTACTTGTCTCATAGACACCGTTCTTCAATTTCTGACGCCAATTTACAATGAAGGCGAGGAGATAGAAAGACGTACTTGGTCTCATTTTGAAGCCTTCGTTTATATGTATGTGCTGCTAGAATATCGTGCGTATGTAAAGCCCATGGTATGCTCAGCAAGAATTGCAAAGTTACTTGTTTCATAGAGACCGTTCTTCATCTTTATATACACCGTTCTTCAACTTCTGACGCCCATTTTCAGAGTAGGCGAGGAGATAGAAAGACGTACTTGGTCTCATTTTGAAGCCTTTGTTTATATGTATATGCTTCTAGAATATCGTGCGTATGTAAAGCCCCTGGTATGCTCAGCAAGGATTGGAAAGTTACTTGTCTCATAGACACCGTTCTTCAACTTCTGACGCCGATTTACAAAGAAGGCGAGGAGATAGAAAGACGTACTTGGTCTGATTTTGAAGCCTTTGTTTACATGTATGTGCTCCTAGAATATCGTGCGTATGTAAAGCCCGTGGTAAGCTCAGCAAGGACTGCAAAGTAACTTGTTTTATAGAGACCGTTCTTCATCTTCAAATACACCGTTCTTCAACGTCTGACGCCAATTTTTAAAGAAGGCGAGGAGATAGAAAGACGTATCTGGTATCATTTTGAAGCCTTTGTTTATATGTATGTGCTCCTAGAATATCGTGCGTATGTAAAGCCCGTGGTATGCTCAGCAAGGATTAGAAAGTTACTTGTCTCATAGACACCGTTCTTCAACTTCTGACGCCAATTTACAAAGAAGGCGAGGAGATAGAAAGACGTACTTGGTCTAATTTTGAAGCCTTTGTTTATATGTATGTGCTCCTAGAATACCGTGCGTATGTAAAGCCCGTGGTTTGCTCAACAAGGATTGGAAAGTTACTTGTTTCATAGACTCCGTTCTTCAACTTCTGACGCCAATTTACAGAGAAGGCGAGGAGATAGAGAGACGTACTTGGTCTCATTTTGAAGCCTTTGTTAATATGTATGTGCTGCTAGAATATCGTGCGTATGTAAAGCCCGTGGTATGCTCAGCAAGGATTGGAAAGTTACTTGTCTCATAGACACCGTTCTTCAACTTCTGACGCCAATTTACAATGAAGGCGAGGAGATAAAAAGACGTACTTGGTCTGCTTTTTTAGCCTTTGTTTATATGTATGTACTCCTAGAATATCGTGCGTATGTAAAGCCCGTGGTAAGCTCAGCAAGGATTGCAAAGTTACTTGTTTCATAGAGACCGTTCTTCATCTTCATATACACCGTTCTTCAACTTCTGACGCCATTTTTAAGAGAAGGCGAGGAGATAGAAAGACGTACTTGGTCTCATTTTGAAGCCTTTGTTTATATGTATGTGCTCCTAGAATATCGTGCGTATGTAAAGCCCGTGGTAAGCTCAGCAAGGACTGCAAAGTAACTTGTTTTATAGAGACCGTTCTTCATCTTCAAATACACCGTTCTTCAACGTCTGACGCCAATTTTTAAAGAAGGCGAGGAGATAGAAAGACGTATCTGGTATCATTTTGAAGCCTTTGTTTATATGTATGTGCTCCTAGAATATCGTGCGTATGTAAAGCCCGTGGTATGCTCAGCAAGGATTAGAAAGTTACTTGTCTCATAGACACCGTTCTTCAACTTCTGACGCCAATTTACAAAGAAGGCGAGGAGATAGAAAGACGTACTTGGTCTAATTTTGAAGCCTTTGTTTATATGTATGTGCTCCTAGAATACCGTGCGTATGTAAAGCCCGTGGTATGCTCAACAAGGATTGGAAAGTTACTTGTCTCATAGACTCCGTTCTTCAACTTCTGACGCCAATTTACAGAGAAGGCGAGGAGATAGAGAGACGTACTTGGTCTCATTTTGAAGCCTTTGTTTATATGTATGTGCTGCTAGAATATCGTGCGTATGTAAAGCCCGTGGTATGCTCAGCAAGGATTGGAAAGTTACTTGTCTCATAGACACCGTTCTTCAACTTCTGACGCCAATTTACAATGAAGGCGAGGAGATAAAAAGACGTACTTGGTCTGCTTTTTTAGCCTTTGTTTATATGTATGTACTCCTAGAATATCGTGCGTATGTAAAGCCCGTGGTAAGCTCAGCAAGGATTGCAAAGTTACTTGTTTCATAGAGACCGTTCTTCATCTTCATATACACCGTTCTTCAACTTCTGACGCCATTTTTAAGAGAAGGCGAGGAGATAGAAAGACGTACTTGGTCTCATTTTGAAGCCTTTGTTTATATGTATGTGCTCCTAGAATATCGTGCGTTTGAAAAGCCCGTGGTAAGCTCAGCAAGGATTGCAAAGTTACTTGTTTCATAGAGACCGTTCTTAATCTTTATATACACCGTTCTTCAACTTCTGACGCCATTTTTAAGAGAAGGCGAGGAGATAGAAAGACGTACTTGGTCTCATTTTGAAGCCTTTGTTTGTATGTATGTGCTCCTAGAATATCGTGCGTATGAAAAGCCCGTGGTAAGCTCAGCAAGGATTGCAAAGTTACTTGTTTCATAGAGACCGTTCTTCATCTTTATATACACCGTTCTTCAACTTCTGACGCCAATTTACAGAGAAGGCGATGAGATAGAAAGTCGTACTTGGTCTCATTTTGAAGCCTTTGTTAATAGATATGTGCTCCTAGAATATCGTGCGTATGTAAAGCCTGTGGTAAGCTCAGCAAGGATTGCAAAGTTACTTGTTTCATAGAGACCGTTCTTCATCTTAATATACACCGTTCTTCAACTTCTGACGCCAATTGGCTGGCGTTTAGCTCCCATTTGGATTCTCTACAGATCGCAATCCGCTAGAAGGTCGAAAAAAGCATCAAAATAATCCTTTAGACTCCCAATTAAATATTATGGCAAGAGATCTGGGTTGTATTTCCGATTTAATTTGGATTCTCTTCAGATCTCAATCCGCTAAAAGGTCGAACAAAGTCTCAAAATGGTCCTTTAGACTCCCAATGAAATAATATGGCAAGAGATCTGGGTTGTATATCCGATTTAAGAAGCACTGGACATTGGAAGATCTATGGTTTTTTCGTAAAATGGCGTTTAGCGCCCACCGGGTTTTCTTAAAGATCGAAATCCGCTAGAAGGTCGAAAAAAGTCTCAAAATGGTGCTTACGACTCCCAATTAAATAATATAGCAAGAGATCTTGGTTGTTTTTCCGATTTAAGGAACACTGGCAATTGGAAGACTTTGGCATATTCGTAAGCTGGCGTTTAGCGCCCATTTGGAGTCTCTTCAGATCGCAAACCGCTTGAAGGTCGGAGAAACTCTCAAAATGATCCTTTAGACTCCAAATTAAATAATATGGCAAGAGATCTGGGTTGTATATCTGATTTAAGAAGCACTGGACATTTGAAGATCTATTTTTTTTTCGTAAAATGACGTTTCGCGCCCACCGGGTCTTCCTGGAGATCGCAATCCGCTAGAAGGTCGAACAAAGTCTCAAAATGATCCTTTAGACTCCCAATGAAATAATATGGCAAGAGATCTGGGTTGTATATCCGATTTAAGAAGCACTGAACATTGGAAGATCAAGGGTTTTTTCGTAAAATGGCGTATAGCGCCCACCGGGTTTTCTTAAAGATCGCAATCCGCTAGAAGGTCGTATAAAGTCTCAAAATGATCCGTTAAACTCCCAATTAAATAATATGGCAAGAGCCCTGCGTTGTATTTCCGATTTCAGGAGCACTAGCCATTGGAAGTCTTTGTCATATTCGTAAGCTGGCGTTTAGAGCCCATTTGAATTCTCGACAGATTGCAATCCGCTAGAAGGTCGTATAAAGTCTCAAAATGATCCTTTAGACTCCAAATTAAATAATGTGGCAAGAGATCTGGGTTGTATATCTGATTTAAGAATCACTGGCCATTGGAAGATTTATGGTTTTTTCGTGAAATGGCGTTTAGTGCCCACCGGGTTTTCCTAGAGATCGCAATCCGCTAGAAGGTCCTATAAAGTTTCAAAATGATCCGTTAAACTCCCAATTAAATAATATGGCACGAGATCTGGGTTGTATTTCCAATTAAAGAGCACTAGCCATTGGAAGATTTTGGCATGTTCGTAAGCTGGCGTTTAGCGCCCATTTGGATTCTCTACAGAACGCAAACCGCTGGAAGGTCGAACGAAGTCTCAAAATGATCCTTTAGACTCCCAATGAAATAATTTGGCAAGAGATCTGGGTTGTATATCTGATTTAAGAAGCACTGAACATTGGAACGTGTATGGTTTTTTCGTAAAATGGCGTTTAGCACCCACAGTGTTTTCTTAAAGATCGCGATCCGCTAGAAGGTCGAACAAAGTCTCAAAATGATCCTTTCGACTTCCAATTAAATAATATGGCAAGAGATCTGGGTTGTATTTCCGATTTCAGGAGCACTAGCCATTGGAAGACTTTGGCATATTCGTAAGCTGGCGTTTAGCGCCCATTTGAATTCTCGACAGATTGCAATCCGCTAGAAGGTCGAACAAAGTCTCAAAATGATCCTTTAGACTCTAAATTAAATAATGTGGCAAGAGATCTGGGTTGTATATCTGATTTAAGAATCACTGGCCATTGGAAGATCTATGGGTTTTTCGTAAAATGGCGTTAAGCGCCCACCGGGTTTTCCTAGAGATCGCAATCCGCTAGAAGGTTCTATAAAGTCTTAAAATGATCCTTTAGAATCCCAATTGAATAATAAGGCAAGAGATGTGGGTTGTATTTCCAATTTAAGGAGCACTAGCCATTGGAAGACTTTGGCATATTCGTAAGCTGGCGTTTAGCGCCCATTTGAATTCTCCACAGATTGCAATCCGCTAAAAGGTCGAACAAAGTCTCAAAATGATCCTTTAGACTCCCAATGAAATAATATGGCAAGAGATCTGGGTTGTATATCCAATTTAAGAAGCACTGGCAATTGGAAGACTTTGGCATATTCGTAAGCTGGCGTTTAGCGCCCATTCGGATTCTCTTCAGATCGCAATCCGCTAGAAAGTCGTATGAAGTCTCAAAATGATCCGTTAGACTCCCAATGAAATAATATGGCAAGAGATCTGGGTTGCATATCCGATTTAAGAAGCACTGGACATTGGAAGATCTATGGTTTTTTCGTAAAATGGCGTTTAGCGCCCACCGGGTTTTCTTAGAGATCGCAATCCGCTAGAAGGTCGAAAAAAGTCTCAAAATGATTCTTTAGATTCCTAATTAAATAATATGGCAAGAAATTTGGGTTGTATATCCCATTTAAGAAGCACTGGCCATTTGAAGACTTTGGTATATTCGTAAGCTGACGTTTAGCGCCCATTTGGATTTTCTACAGATCGCAATCCGCTAGAAGGTCGTACAAAGTATCAAGATGATCCTTTAGACTCCCAATTAAATAATATGGCAATAGATCTGGGTTGTATATCTGATTTAAGAAGCACTGGTCATTGGAAAATCTATGGTTTTTTCGTAAACTGGCGTTTAGCGCCCACCGGGTTTTCTTAGAGATCGCAATCCGCTAGAAGGTCGAACAAAGTCTCAAAATGATCCTTTTGACTCCCAATTTAATAATATGGCAAGAGATCTGGGTTGTATATCTGATTTAAGAAGCACTGGCCATTTGAAGACTTTGGCATATTCGTAAGCTGCCGTTTAGCGCCCATTTTGATTTTCTACAGATCGCAATCCGCTAGAAGGTCGTACAAAGTATCAAGATGATCCTTTAGACTCCCAATTAAATAATATGGCAAGAGATCTGGGTTGTATATCTGATTTAAGAAGCACTGGCCATTGGAAGATCTATGGTTTTTTCGTAAAATGGCGTTTAGCGCCCACCGGGTTTTCTTAGAGATCGCAATCCGCTGGAAGGTCGAAAAAAGTCTCAAAATGATCCTTTAGACTCCCAATTAAATAATATGGCAAGAGATTTGGGTTGTATATCCGATTTTAGAAGCACTGGTCATTGGAAGATCTATGGTTTTTTCGTAAACTGGCGTTTAGCGCCCACCGGGTTTTCTTAGAGATCGCAATCCGCTAGAAGGTCGAACAAAGTCTCAAAATGATTCTTTAGATTCCTAATTAAATAATATGGCAAGAAATTTGGGTTGTATATCCGATTTAAGAAGCACTGGCCATTTGAAGACTTTGGCATATTCGTAAGCTGGCGTTTAGCGCCCATTTGGATTTTCTACAGATCGCAATCCGCTAGAAGGTCGTACAAAGTATCAATATGATCCTTTAGACTCCCAATTAAATAATATGGCAAGAGATCTGGGTTGTATATCTGATTTAAGAAGCACTGGTCATTGGAAAATCTATGGTTTTTTCGTAAACTGGCGTTTAGCGCCCACCGGGTTTTCTTAGAGATCGCAATCCGCTAGAAGGTCGAACAAAGTCTCAAAATGATCCTTTTGACTCCCAATTTAATAATATGGCAAGAGATCTGGGTTGTATATCTGATTCATAAAGCACTGGTCATTGGAAGATCTATGGTTTTTTCGTAAACTGGCGTTTAGCGCCCACCGGGTTTTCTTAGAGATCGCAATCCGCTAGAAGGTCGAACAAAGTCTCAAAATGATTCTTTAGATTCCTTATTAAATAATATGGCAAGAAATTTGGGTTGTATATCCCATTTAAGAAGCACTGGCCATTTGAAGACTTTGGCATATTCGTAAGCTGGCGTTTAGCGCCTATTTGGATTTTCTACAGATCGCAATCCGCTAGAAGGTCGTACAAAGTATCAAGATGATCCTTTAGACTCCCAATTAAATAATATGGCAAGAGATCTGGGTTGTATATCTGATTTAAGAAGCACTGGTCATTGGAAAATCTATGGTTCTTTCGTAAACTGGCGTTTAGCGCCCATCGGGTTTTCTTAGAGATCGCAATCCGCTAGAAGGTCGAACAAAGTCTCAAAATGATTCTTTAGATTCCTTATTAAATAATATGGCAAGAAATTTGGGTTGTATATCCCATTTAAGAAGCACTGGCCATTTGAAGACTTTGGCATATTCGTAAGCTGGCGTTTAGCGCTTATTTGGATTTTCTACAGATCGCAATCCGCTAGAAGGTCGTACAAAGTATCAAGATGATCCTTTAGACTCCCAATTAAATAATATGGCAAGAGATCTGGGTTGTATATCTGATTTAAGAAGCACTGGTCATTGGAAAATCTATGGTTCTTTCGTAAACTGGCGTTTAGCGCCCATCGGGTTTTCTTAGAGATCGCAATCCGCTAGAAGGACGAACAAAGTCTCAAAATGATCCTTAAGACTCCCAATTAAATAATATGGCAAGAGAATTGGGTTGTATATCTGATTTAAGAAGCACTGGCCATTTGAAGACTTTGGCATATTCGTAAGCTGGCGTTTAGCGCCCATTTTGATTTTCTACAGATCGCAATCCGCTAGAAGGTCGTACAAAGTCTCAAAATGATCCTTTACAATCCCAATTGATTGGTTCCAATTGATGGAACTGATTTCAGAAGCACTGGCCATTGGAAGATCTATGGTTTTTTCGTAAACTGGCGTTTAACGCCCACCGGGTTTTATTAGAGATCGCAATCCGCTAGAAGGTCGAACAAAGTCTCAAAATGATTCTTTTGACTCCCAATAAAATAATAAGGCAAGAGATCTGCGTTGTATATCCGATTTAAGAAGCACTGGACATTGGAAGATCTATGGTTTTTTCGTAAAATGGCGTTTAGCGCCCACCGGGTTTTCTTAGAGATCGCAATCCGCTAGAAGGTCGAACAAAGTCTCAAAATGATCCTTTAGACTCCCAATAAAATTATATGGCAAGAGATTTGGGTTGTATATCCGATTTAAGAAGCACTGGCCATTAGAAGACTTTGGCATTTTCGTAAGCTGGCGTTTAGCGCCCATTTTGATTTTCTACAGATCGCAATCCGGTAGAAGGTCGAACAAAGTCTCAAAATGATTCTTTTGACTCCCAATTAAATAATATGGCAAGATATCTGGGTTGTATATCTGATTTAGGAAGCACTGGACATTGGAAGATCTATGGTTTTTTCGTAAAATGGCGTTTAGCGCCCACCGGGATTTCTTAAAGATTGTGATCCGCTAGAAGGTCGAACAAAGTCTTAAAATGATCCTTTAGACTCCCAATTAAATAATATGGCAAGTGATCTGGGTGGTATATCCGATTTAAGAAGCACTGGCCATTCGAAGATCTATGGTTTTTTCGTAAACTGGCGTTTAGCGCCCATTTTGATTTTCTACAGATCGCAATCCGGTAGAAGGTCGTACAAAGTATCAAGATGATCCTTTAGACTCCCAATTAAATAATATGGCAAGAGATCTGGGTTTTATATCTGATTTAAGAAGCACTGGTCATTGGAAGATCTATGGTTTTTTCGTAAACTGGCGTTTAGCGCCCACCGGGTTTTCTTAGAGATCGCAATCCGCTAGAAGGTCGAACAAAGTCTCAAAATGATCCTTTAGACTCCCAATTAAATAATATGGCAAGTGATCTGGGTGGTATATCCGATTTAAGAAGCACTGGCCATTCGAAGACTTTGGCATTTTCGTAAGCTGGCGTTTAGCGCCCATTTTGATTTTCTACAGATCGCAATCCGGTAGAAGGTCGTACAAAGTCTAAAAATGATCCTTTACAATCCCAATTGATTGGTTCCAATTGATGGAACTGATTTCAGAAGCACTGGCCATTGGAAGATCTATGGTTTTTTCGTAAACTGGCGTTTAACGCCCACCGGGTTTTATTAGAGATCGCAATCCGCTAGAAGGTCGAACAAAGTCTCAAAATGATCCTTTAGACTCCCAATTAAATAATATGGCAAGTGATCTGGGTGGTATATCCGATTTAAGAAGCACTGGCCATTCGAAGACTTTGGCATTTTCGTAAGCTGGCGTTTAGCGCCCATTTTGATTTTCTACAGATCGCAATCCGGTAGAAGGTCAACAAAGCCTCAAAATGATTCTTTTGAATCCCAATTTAATAATATGGCAAGAGATCTGGGTTGTATATCTGTTTTAAGAAGCACTGGTCATTGGAAGATCTATGGTTTTTTCGTAAACTGGCGTTTAACGCCCACCGGGTTTTATTAGAGATCGCAATCCGCTAGAAGGTCAAACAAAGTCTCAAAATGATCCTTTACAATCCCAATTGATTGGTTCCAATTGATGGAACTGATTTCAGAAGCACTGGCCATTGGAAGATCTATGGTTTTTTCGTAAACTGACGTTTAACGCCCACCGGGTTTTATTAGAGATCGCAATCCGCTAGAAGGTCGAAAAAAGTCTCAAAATGATCCTTTAGACTCTCAATTAAATAATATGGCAAGAGATTTGGGTTGTATATCCGATTTAAGAAGCACTGGCCATTCGAAGACTTTGGCATTTTCGTAAGCTGGCGTTTAGCGCCCATTTTGATTTTCTACAGATCGCAATCCGGTAGAAGGTCGAACAAAGTCTCAAAATGATTCTTTTGACTCCCAATTAAATAATATGGCAAGATATCTGGGTTGTATATCTGATTTAGGAAGCACTGGACATTGGAAGATCTATGGTTTTTTCGTAAAATGGCATTTAGCGCCCACCGGGATTTCTTAAAGATTGTGATCCGCTAGAAGGTCGAACAAACTCTTAAAAGGATCCTTTAGACTCCCAATTAAATAATATGGCAAGTGATCTGGGTGGTATATCCGATTTAAGAAGCACTGGCCATTCGAAGATCTATGGTTTTTTCGTAAACTGGCGTTTAGCGCCCATTTTGATTTTCTACAGATCGCAATCCGGTAGAAGGTCGTACAAAGTATCAAATATTCCTTTAGACTCCCAATTAAATAATATGGCAAGAGATCTGGGTTGTATATCTGATTTAAGAAGCACTGGCCATTCGAAGATCTATGGTTTTTTCGTAAACTGGCGTTTAACGCCCACCGGGTTTTATTAGAGATCGCAATCCGCTAGAAGGTCGAACAAAGTCTCAAAATGATTCTTTTGACTCCCAATAAAATAATAAGGCAAGAGATCTGCGTTGTATATCCGATTTAAGAAGCACTGGACATTGGAAGATCTATGGTTTTTTCGTAAAATGGCGTTTAGCGCCCACCGGGTTTTCTTAGAGATCGCAATCCGCTAGAAGGTCGAACAAAGTCTCAAAATGATCCTTTAGACTCCCAATAAAATAATATGGCAAGAGATTTGGGTTGTATATCCGATTTAAGAAGCACTGGCCATTAGAAGACTTTGGCATTTTCGTAAGCTGGCGTTTAGCGCCCATTTTGATTTTCTACAGATCGCAATCCGGTAGAAGGTCGAACAAAGTCTCAAAATGATTCTTTTGACTCCCAATTAAATAATATGGCAAGATATCTGGGTTGTATATCTGATTTAGGAAGCACTGGACATTGGAAGATCTATGGTTTTTTCGTAAAATGGCGTTTAGCGCCCACCGGGATTTCTTAAAGATTGTGATCCGCTAGAAGGTCGAACAAAGTCTTAAAATGATCCTTTAGACTCCCAATTAAATAATATGGCAAGTGATCTGGGTGGTATATCCGATTTAAGAAGCACTGGCCATTCGAAGATCTATGGTTTTTTCGTAAACTGGCGTTTAGCGCCCATTTTGATTTTCTACAGATCGCAATCCGGTAGAAGGTCGTACAAAGTATCAAGATGATCCTTTAGACTCCCAATTAAATAATATGGCAAGAGATCTGGGTTTTATATCTGATTTAAGAAGCACTGGTCATTGGAAGATCTATGGTTTTTTCGTAAACTGGCGTTTAGCGCCCACCGGGTTTTCTTAGAGATCGCAATCCGCTAGAAGGTCGAACAAAGTCTCAAAATGATCCTTAAGACTCCCAATTAAATAATATGGCAAGTGATCTGGGTGGTATATCCGATTTAAGAAGCACTGGCCATTCGAGGACTTTGGCATTTTCGTAAGCTGGCGTTTAGCGCCCATTTTGATTTTCTACAGATCGCAATCCGGTAGAAGGTCGTACAAAGTCTAAAAATGATCCTTTACAATCCCAATTGATTGGTTCCAATTGATGGAACTGATTTCAGAAGCACTGGCCATTGGAAGATCTATGGTTTTTTCGTAAACTGGCGTTTAACGCCCACCGGGTTTTATTAGAGATCGCAATCCGCTAGAAGGTCGAACAAAGTCTCAAAATGATCCTTTAGACTCCCAATTAAATAATATGGCAAGTGATCTGGGTGGTATATCCGATTTAAGAAGCACTGGCCATTCGAAGACTTTGGCATTTTCGTAAGCTGGCGTTTAGCGCCCATTTTGATTTTCTACAGATCGCAATCCGGTAGAAGGTCAACAAAGCCTCAAAATGATTTTTTTGAATCCCAATTTAATAATATGGCAAGAGATCTGGGTTGTATATCTGTTTTAAGAAGCACTGGTCATTGGAAGATCTATGGTTTTTTCGTAAACTGGCGTTTAACGCCCACCGGGTTTTATTAGAGATCGCAATCCGCTAGAAGGTCGAAAAAAGTCTCAAAATGATCCTTTAGACTCCCAATTAAATAATATGGCAAGATATCTGGGTTGTATATCTGATTTAGGAAGCACTGGACATTGGAAGATCTATGGTTTTTTCGTAAAATGGCATTTAGCGCCCACCGGGATTTCTTAAAGATTGTAATCCGCTAGAAGGTCGAACAAAGTCTTAAAAGGATCCTTTAGACTCCCAATTAAATAATATGGCAAGTGATCTGGGTGGTATATCCGATTTAAGAAGCACTGGCCATTCGAAGATCTATGGTTTTTTCGTAAACTGGCGTTTAGCGCCCATTTTGATTTTCTACAGATCGCAATCCGGTAGAAGGTCGTACAAAGTATCAAATATTCCTTTAGACTCCCAATTAAATAATATGGCAAGAGATCTGGGTTGTATATCTGATTTAAGAAGCACTGGCCATTCGAAGATCTATGGTTTTTTCGTAAACTGGCGTTTAACGCCCACCGGGTTTTATTAGAGATCGCAATCCGCTAGAAGGTCGAACAAAGTCTCAAAATGATTTTTTGACTCCCAATAAAATAATAAGGCAAGAGATCTGCGTTGTATATCCGATTTAAGAAGCACTGGACATTGGAAGATCTATGGTTTTTTCGTAAAATGGCGTTTAGCGCCCACCGGGTTTTCTTAGAGATCGCAATCCGCTAGAAGGTCGAACAAAGTCTCAAAATGATCCTTTAGACTCCCAATAAAATAATATGGCAAGAGATTTGGGTTGTATATCCGATTTAAGAAGCACTGGCCATTAGAAGACTTTGGCATTTTCGTAAGCTGGCGTTTAGCGCCCATTTTGATTTTCTACAGATCGCAATCCGGTAGAAGGTCGAACAAAGTCTCAAAATGATTCTTTTGACTCCCAATTAAATAATATGGCAAGATATCTGGGTTGTATATCTGATTTAAGAAGCACTGGACATTGGAAGATCTATGGTTTTTTCGTAAAATGGCGTTTAGCGCCCACCGGGATTTCTTAAAGATTGTGATCCGCTAGAAGGTCGAACAAAGTCTTAAAATGATCCTTTAGACTCCCAATTAAATAATATGGCAAGTGATCTGGGTGGTATATCCGATTTAAGAAGCACTGGCCATTCGAAGATCTATGGTTTTTTCGTAAACTGGCGTTTAGCGCCCATTTTGATTTTCTACAGATCGCAATCCGGTAGAAGGTCGTAAAAAGTATCAAGATGATCCTTTAGACTCCCAATTAAATAATATGGCAAGAGATCTGGGTTTTATATCTGATTTAAGAAGCACTGGTCATTGGAAGATCTATGGTTTTTTCGTAAACTGGCGTTTAGCGCCCACCGGTTTTTCTTAGAGATCGCAATCCGCTAGAAGGTCGAACAAAGTCTCAAAATGATCCTTAAGACTCCCAATTAAATAATATGGCAAGTGATCTGGGTGGTATATCCGATTTAAGAAGCACTGGCCATTCGAAGACTTTGGCATTTTCGTAAGCTGGCGTTTAGCGCCCATTTTGATTTTCTACAGATCGCAATCCGGTAGAAGGTCGTACAAAGTCTAAAAATGATCCTTTACAATCCCAATTGATTGGTTCCAATTGATGGAACTGATTTCAGAAGCACTGGCCATTGGAAGATCTATGGTTTTTTCGTAAACTGGCGTTTAACGCCCACCGGGTTTTATTAGAGATCGCAATCCGCTAGAAGGTCGAACAAAGTCTCAAAATGATCCTTTAGACTCCCAATTAAATAATATGGCAAGTGATCTGGGTGGTATATCCGATTTAAGAAGCACTGGCCATTCGAAGACTTTGGCATTTTCGTAAGCTGGCGTTTAGCGCCCATTTTGATTTTCTACAGATCGCAATCCGGTAGAAGGTCGTACAAAGTATCAAAATGATCCTTTAGACTCCCAATTAAATAATATGGCAAGAGATCTGGGTTGTATATCTGATTTAAGAAGCACTGGTCATTGGAAGATCTATGGTTTTTTCGTAAACTGGCGTTTAACGCCCACCGGGTTTTATTAGAGATCGCAATCCGCTGGAAGGTCGAACAAAGTCTCAAAATGATCCTTTAGACTTCCAATTGAATAATATGGAAAGAGATCTGGGTTGTATATCCGATTTAAGAAGCACTGGACATTGGAAGATCTATGGTTTTTTCGTAAAATGGCGTTTAGCGCCCACCAGGATTTCTTAAAGATTGTGATCCGCTAGAAGGTCGAACAAAGTCTTAAAATGATCCTTGTGACTCCCAATTAAATAATATGGCAAGTGATCTGGGTTGTATATCCGATTTAAGAAGCACTGGCCATTCGAAGACTTTGGCATTTTCGTAAGCTGGCGTTTAGCGCCCATTTTGATTTTCTACAGATCGCAATCCGGTAGAAGGTCTTACAAAGTATCAAAATGATCCTTTAGACTCCCAATTAAATAATATGGCAAGAGATTTGGGTTGTACATCCGATTTAAGAAGCACTGGCCATTCGAAGACTATGGCATTTTCGTAAGCTGGCGTTTAGCGCCCATCTGGATTCTCTACAGGTCGCAATCCGCTAGAAGGTCGAACAAAGTCTCAAAATGATCCTTTAGATTCCCAATTTAATAATATGGCAAGAGATCTAGGTTGTATATCCGATTTAAGAAGCACTGGACATTGGAAGATCTGTGGTTTTTCGTAAAATGGCGTTTAGCGCCCATTTGGATTTTCTACAGATCGCAATCCGCTAGAAGGTCTTACAAAGTCTCAAAATGATCCTTGTGACTCCCAATTAAATAATATGGCAAGAGATTACTTTCTCCAATGCAAAACATCAACTTCGTAGCTGTAGCCTGTTTCGTTTAAGACTTCTGGGGCCATATAGTTTTGAGTTCCATACACTTTCCTGAATCAACAAAGTCTTTCAATGAGTTCCAAGAACTGTAACCCCAATTGTCACAGCGTTTCACAGAGGGAAGACCAAACAACGATATTTATGAAACACAGTGAGAGAACAACAGCTTCATATTGGGACCAAGCACGACCTTCTGTAATCTCCCGTTTAGGTTTATGCTCATTGCGAAGTTGATAGACAAGAAATTGTTGATGGAACATTCTATATACTCTCATCGCTTTTTCCTGTCTCCTATGCAAAACATTAAAAATATATTTATGGAACACATTCAGGAGAACAAGAGCTTCAAATTGGGACCAAGCACGAGCTTCTGTAAAATCCCATTTAAGTTTATGTTCATTGGGTAGTTGATAGACAAGAAATTGTTGATGAAACATTCTTTATACTCTCATCGCTTTTTCCTGTCTCCTATGCAAAACATTAAAAATATTTTTATGGAACACATTCAGGAGAACAAGAGCTTCAAATTGGGACCAAGCATGAGCTTCTGTAATCTCCCATTTAAGTTTATGCTCATCGGGAATTTGATAGACAAGAAATTGTTGATGGAACATTCTCTATATTCTCGTCGCTTTTTCCTTTCTCCTATGCAAAATATTAAAAAGATATTTATGGAACACATTCAGGAGAACAAGGGCTTCAAATAAGAACCAAGAAAGACCTTCTGTAATCTCCCATTTAGGTTTATGCTTATTGGAAGTTCATAGACAAGAAATCGTTGATAGAACATGACCCCAACTGTCCCAGCGTTTCAAAGAGGAAAGACCAAACAACGATATTTATGAAACACATTAGAGAGAACAAGAGCTTCAAATTGGGACCAAGAATGACCTTATGTAATCTCCCTTTTAGATTTATGCTCATTGGGAAGTTGATAGACAAGAAATTGTTGATGGAACATTCTCTATACTCTCATCGCTTTTTCCTGTCTCCTATGCAAAACATTAAAAATATATTTAGGGAACACATTCAGGAGAACAAGAGCTTCAAATTGGGACCAAGCACGAGCTTCTGTAATCTTCCATTTAAGTTTATGTTCATTGGGAAGTTGATAGACAAGAAATTGTTGATGGAACATGACCCCAACTGTCCCAGCGTTTCACAGAGGAAAGACCAAACAACGATATTTATGAAACACATTAAGGAGAACAAGAGCTTTAAATTGGAACCAAGCACGACCTTCTGTAATCTCACATTGAAGTTTATGCTCATTGGAAGTTAATAGACAAGAAATTATTGATGGAACATGACCCCAACTGTCCCAGTGTTACACAGAGGAAAGACCAAACAAGAAATTGTTGATGGAACATTCTCTATACTCTCATCGCTTTTTCCTATCTCCTATGCAAAACATTAAAAATATATTTAGGGAACACATTCAGGAGAACAAGAGCTTCAAATTGGGACCAAGCACGAGCTTCTGTAATCTTCCATTTAAGTTTATGTTCATTGGGAAGTTGATAGACAAGAAATTGTTGATGGAACATGACCCCAACTGTCCCAGCGTTTCACAGAGGAAAGACCAAACAACGATATTTATGAAACACATTCAGGAGAAAAAGAGCTTTAAATTGGGACCAAGCACGACCTTCTGTAATCTCACATTGAAGTTTATGCTCATTGGAAGTTAATAGACAAGAAATTATTGATGGAACATGACCCCAACTGTCCCAGTGTTACACAGAGGAAAGACCAAACAAGAAATTGTTGATGGAACATTCTCTATACTCTCACCGCTTTTTCCTGTCTCCTATGCAAAACATAAAAATATATTTAGGGAACACATTCAGGAGAACAAGGGCTTTAAATTGGGACCAAGCACGACCTTCTGTAATCTACCGTTTAGGTTAATGCTCATTGGGAAGTTGATAGACAAGAAATTGTTGATGGAACATTCTATATATTCTCATCGCTTTTTCCTGTCTCCTATGCAAAACATTAAAAATATATTTAGGGAACACATTCAGGAGAACAAGAGCTTCAAATTAGGACCAAGCACGAGCTTCTGTAATCCCCCATTTAAGTTTATTTTCATTGGGAAGTTGATAGACAAGAAATTATTGATGGAACATGACCCCAACTGTCCCAGCGTTACACAGAGGGAAGACCAAACAACGATATTTATGAAACATATTGAGGAGATCAAGAGCTTCATATTGGGACCAAGCACGACCTTCTGTAATCTCTCGTTTAGATTTATGCTTATTGGGAAGTTGATAGACAAGAATTTGTTGATGGAACATTCTCTATACTCTCATTGCTTTTTCCTGTCTCCTATGCAAAACATTAAATATATATTTTTGGAACACATTCAAGAGAACAAGAGCTTCAAATTGGAACCAAGCACGAGCTTCTGTAATCTCCCATTGAAGTTTATGTTCATTGGGAAGTTGATAGAAAACAAATTGTTAATGGAATATTCTTTATACTCTCATCGCTTTTTCCTTTCTCCTATACAAAACATTAAAAAGATATTTATGGAACACATTCAGGAGAACAAGGGCTTCAAATTAGGACCAAGAAAGACCTTCTGTAATCTACCGTTTAGGTTTATGCTCATTGGGAAGTTGATAGGCAAGAAATTGTTGATGGAACATTCTCTATACTCTCATCGCTTTTTCCTGTCTCCTATGCAAAACATTAAAAATATATTTATGGAACACATTCAAGAGAACAAGAGCTTCAAATTGGGACCAAGCACGAGCTTCTGTAATCTCCCATTGAAGTTTATGTTCATTGGGAAGTTGATAGACAAGAAATTGTTGATAGAACATTCTCTATACTCTCATCGCTTTTTCCTGTCTCCTATGCAAATCATAAAAATATATTTAAGGAACACATTCAGGAGAACAAGAGCTTTAAATTGGGACCATGCACGACCTTCTGTAATCTCACATTGAAGTTTATGCTCATTGGGAAGTTGATAGACAAGAAATTGTTGATGGAACATTCTCTATACTCTCATCGCTTTTTCCTGTCTCCTATGAAAAAAATTAAAAATATATTTATGGAACACATTCAAGAGAACAAGAGCTTCAAATTGGGACCAAGCACGAGCTTCTGTATTCTCCCATTGAAGTTTATGTTCATTGGGAAGTTGATAGACAAAAAATTGTTGATGGAATATTCTTTATACTCTCATCGCTTTTTCCTTTCTCCTATACAAAACATTAAAAAGATATTTAGGGAACACATTCAAGAGAACAAGGGCTTCAAATTGGGACCAAGCACGACCTTCTGTAATCTACCGTTTAGGTTTATGCTCATTGGGAGTTAATAGACAAGAAATGGTTGATGGAACATGACCCCAACTGTCCCAGCGTTTCACAGAGGAAAGACCAAACAACGATATTTATGAAACACATTAAGGAGAACAAGAGCTTCAAATTGGGACCAAGCACGACCTTCTGTAATCTACCGTTTAGGTTTATGCTCATTGGGAAGTTGATAGACAAGAAATTGTTAATGGAACATTCTCTATTCTCTCATCGCTTTTTCCTGTCTCCTATGCAAAACATTTAATATATATTTATGGAACACATTCAGGAGAACAGAAGCTTTAAATTGGGACCAAGCGCGAGCTTCTGTAATCTCCCATTTAAGTTTATGTTCATTGGGAGTTAATAGACAAGAAATTGTTGATGGAACATTCTTTATACTCTCATCGCTTTTTCCTTTCTCCTATGCAAAACATTAAAAAGATATTTATGGAACACATTCAGGAGAACAAGGGCTTCAAATTAGGACCAAGAAAGACCTTTTGTAATCTCCCATTGAAGTTTATGCTCATTGGGATGTTGATAGACAAGAAATTGTTGATGGAACATTCTCAATACTCTCATCGCTTTTTCCTTTCTCCTATGCAAAACATTAAAAAGATATTTATGGAACACATTCAGGAGAACAAGGGCTTCAAATTGGGACAAAAGAACGACCGTTTGTAATCTCTCATTGAAGTTTATGGTCATTGGGAGTTGATAGACAAGAAATTGTTGATGGAACATAACCCCAACTATCCCAGCGTTTCACAGAGGGAAGACCAAAAAACGATATTTATGAAACACATTCAAGAGATCAAGAGCTTCAAATTGGG
The DNA here is from genome assembly GCA_022539655.2 of Ceriodaphnia dubia. NCBI lineage: Eukaryota > Metazoa > Arthropoda > Branchiopoda > Diplostraca > Daphniidae > Ceriodaphnia > Ceriodaphnia dubia. The sequence goes on along the minus strand of JAKUCG020000117.1, from coordinate 42,164 downwards.
ACCAAGCCCGACCTTCTGTAATCTCCCGTTTAGGTTGATGCTTATTGGGAAGTTGATAGACAAGAAATTGTTGATGGAACATTCTCAATACTCTCATCGCTTTTTCCTTTCTTCTATGCAAAACATTAAAAAGATATTTATGGAACACATTCAGGAGAACAAGGGCTTCAAATTGGGACCAAGAACGACCGTTTGTAATCTCTCATTGAAGTTTATGGTCATTGGGAGTTGATAGACAAGAAATTGTTGATGGAACATAACCCCAACTATCCCAGCGTTTCACAGAGGGAAGACCAAAAAACGATATTTATGAAACACATTCAAGAGATCAAGAGCTTCAAATTGGGACCAAGCCCGACCTTCTGTAATCTCCCGTTTAGGTTTATGCTTATTGGGAAGTTGATAGACAAGAAATTGTTGATGGAACATTCTCTATACTCTCATCACTTTTTCCTGTCTCCTATGCAAAACATTAAAAAGATATTTATGGAAAACATTTAGGAGAACAAGGGCTTTAAATTGGGACCAAGCACGACCTTCTCTAATCTCCCATTGAAGTTTATGCTCATTGGGAAGTTGATAGACAAGAAATTGTTGATGGAACATTCTCTATACTCTCATCGCTTTTTCCTTTCTCCTATGCAAAACATTAAAAAGATATTTATGGAACACATTAAGGAGAACAAGGGCTTTTAATTGGGACCAAGCACGACCTTCTCTAATCTCCCATTGAAGTTTATGCTCATTGGGAAGTTGATAGACAAGAAATTGTTGATGGAACATTCTCTATATTCTCATCGCTTTTTCCTTTCTCCTATGCAAAACATTAAAAAGATATTTATGGAAAACATTTAGGAGAACAAGAGCTTCAAATTGGGACCAAGCACGACCTTCTGTAATCTCCCATTTAGGTTTATGCTCATTGGGAAGTTGATAGAAAAGAAATTGTTGATGGAACATTCTTTATACTCTCATCGCTTTTTCCTTTCTCCTATGCAAAACATTAAAAAGATATTTATGGAACACATTCAGGAGAACAAGGGCTTCAAATTAGGACCAAGAAAGACCTTTTGTAATCTCCCATTGAAGTTTATGCTCATTGGGATGTTGATAGACAAGAAATTGTTGATGGAACATTCTCAATACTCTCATCGCTTTTTCCTTTCTCCTATGCAAAACATTAAAAAGATATTTATGGAACACATTCAGGAGAACAAGGGCTTCAAATTGGGACCAAGAACGACCGTTTGTAATCTCTCATTGAAGTTTATGGTCATTGGGAGTTGATAGACAAGAAATTGTTGATGGAACATAACCCCAACTATCCCAGCGTTTCACAGAGGGAAGACCAAAAAACGATATTTATGAAACACATTCAAGAGATCAAGAGCTTCAAATTGGGACCAAGCCTGACCTTCTGTAATCTCCCGTTTAGGTTTATGCTTATTGGGAAGTTGATAGACAAGAAATTGTTGATGGAACATTCTCTATAATCTCATCGCTTTTTCCTTTCTCCTATGCAAAACATTAAAAAGATATTTATGGAAAACATTTAGGAGAACAAGAGCTTCAAATTGGGACCAAGCACGACCTTCTGTAATCTCCCATTTAGGTTTATGCTCATTGGGAAGTTGATAGAAAAGAAATTATTGATGGAACATTCTCTATACTCTCATCGCTTTTTCCTCTTTCCTATGCAAAACATTAAAAAGATATTTATGGAACACATTCAGGAGAACAAGGGCTTCAAACTGGGACCAAGCACGACCTTCTGTAATCTTCCATTGAAGTTTATGCTCATTGGGAAGTTGATAGACAAGAAATTGTTGATGGAACATTCTCTATACTCTCATCGCTTTTTCCTTTCTCCTATGCAAAACAGTGAAAAGATATTTATGGAAAACATTTAGGAGAACAAGAGCTTCAAATTGGGACCAAGCACGACCTTCTGTAATCTCCCATTTAGGTTTATGCTCATTGGGAAGTTGATAGAAAAGAAATTGTTGATGGAACATTCTCTATACTCTCATCGCTTTTTCCTTTCTCCTATGCAAAACATTAAAAAGATATTTATGGAACACATTAAGGAGAACAAGGGCTTTAAATTGGGACCAAGCACGACCTTCTCTAATCTCCCATTGAAGTTTATGCTCATTGGGAAGTTGATAGACAAGAAATTGTTGATGGAACATTCTCTATATTCTCATCGCTTTTTCCTTTCTCCTATGCAAAACATTAAAAAGATATTTATGGAAAACATTTAGGAGAACAAGAGCTTCAAATTGGGACCAAGCACGACCTTCTGTAATCTCCCATTTAGGTTTATGCTCATTGGGAAGTTGATAGAAAAGAAATTGTTGATGGAACATTCTCTATATTCTCATCGCTTTTTCCTTTCTTCTATGCAAAACATTAAAAAGATATTTATGGAACACATTAAGAAGAACAAGGGCTTTAAATTGGGACGAAGCACGACCTTCTGTAATCTCCCATTGAAGTTTATGCTCATTGGGAGTTAATAGACAAGAAATTGTTGATGGAACATTCTCTATACTCTCATCGCTTTTTCCTGTCTCCTATGCAAAACATTAAATATATATTTATGGAACACATTCAAGAGAACAAGGGCTTCAAATTGGGACCAAGCACGACCTTCTCTAATCTCCCATTGAAGTTTATGCTCATTGGGAAGTTGATAGACAAGAAATTGTTGATGGAACATTCTCTTTATTCTCATCGCTTTTTCCTTTCTCCTATGCAAAACATTAAAAAGATATTTATGGAAAACATTTAGGAGAACAAGAGCTTCAAATTGGGACCAAGCACGACCTTCTGTAATCTCCCATTGAAGTTTATGCTCATTGGAAGTTAATAGACAAGAAATTGTTGATGGAACATGACCCCAACTGTCCCAGCGTTACACAGAGGGAAGACCAAACAACGATATTTATGAAACATATTGAGGAGATCAAGAGCTTCATATTGGGACCAAGCACGACCTTCTGTAATCTCTCGTTTAGATTTATGCTCATTGGGAAGTTGATAGACAAGAAATTGTTGATGGAACATTCTCTATACTCTCATCGCTTTTTCCTGTCTCCTATGCAAAACATTAAATATATATTTATGGAACACATTCAAGAGAACAAGGGCTTCAAATTGGGACCAAGCACGACCTTCTCTAATCTCCAATTGAAGTTTATGCTCATTGGGAAGTTGATAGACAAGAAATTGTTGATGGAACATTCTATATTCTTTCATCGCTTTTTCCTTTCTCCTATGCAAAACATTAAAAAGATATTTAAGGAACACATTCAGGAGAACAAGAGCTTCAAATTGGGACCAAGCACGAGCTTCTGTAATTTCCCGTTTAGGTTTATGCTCATTGGGAAGTAGATAGACAAGAAATTGTTGATGGAACATTCTCTATACTCTCATCGCTTTTTCCTGTCTCCTATGCAAAACATTAAAAATATATTTAAAGAACACATTCAGTAGAACAAGAGCTTCAAATTGGGACCAAGCACGAGCTTCTGTAATCTCCCATTGAAGTTTATGCTCATTGGTTAGTTGATAGAAAGAAATTGTTGATGGAACATGACCCCAACTGTCCCAGCGTTTCAGAGGAAAGACCAAACAACGATATTTATGAAACACATTAAGGAGAACAAGAGCTTCAAATTGGGACCAAGCACGACCTTCTGTGACCTCCCGTTTAGGTTTATGCTCATTGGGAAGTTGATAGACAAGAAATTGTTGATGGAACATTTGTAATAACTCGGGCTCGTGATCAATGTTTTCCTTGATTAATCATGGAAATGCAAAGACTACGAGTTGTCCCTTGTTAGAACTTGATTACACCACTCTTTAATTTCTATACACAGAATGACGGAATTCAACCGCCCGAAAAAGGAAAAGTAGAATAGATGGTTACCCGGACTCTAACCGCGATAACGGAAAAAAGAAGGAGATAGAAAGAGAAGAAGTTAATTTAATTGGTTACTTACGTGTACATCTTTGTGGAGTAATGGACGAGAGTCGGTTGAGAAAAGACCAGTGTATTTTTAGAACCACACTGTAGTAAGTCAGGAATCAAAATCTATCGCTCGCCTTGTTGGGACATTTACTTATACTATTGGGAGGACGCTTCTTTTCTTCTAGAACAAAAAGAAGCGTCCCTAACATTTAGGTCAAGGGGGGTGGAGGTTACGAGGAAGTCAACGATGTTACGTGTTATTGTAACTTGGTTGACAGCGAGGGGGGCAGAAGAGGAGAAAAAGAGAAAGTCTGGTGCGGGGCTGCACGGGGGTCTGGACCGTCGCTTTGGTCTCTTTGTCTGTTGTCTCAACCCTTACATCACTCCCCTCTTTAACTAATTGCGTCCCGCAATCAAAATAATAAAATCATAACGTCATATAATTCTAAACGACCGAGGAACACAACAGAATCGTGGCTAGTCGACCGTCTACTTCATCTATCGGCCGCACGCGGCAGCGACAAACTTAGGGTGGCTAATGCCAATAGTCAAGACACGCCTGAACACGATTCTTAACGGGCTCGGATCGCTTGTGCAACAACTTGTTGCTGATGTGCTTTTACTTGTAATGTAGGATGGCTAGTAAGGTTGAGACAACGACACGACTACAGACTCGTACCCAGCTCCTGATAATCCAATATGGTAAGGCGTAGGACGAGCACAAAATTATGAAGGGAGCGTCTAACACAAACAAGAATTACTTGAGAAACGTTTGGCTAAGGGAATTATACGAATGAGATACTGCATTAGAAAACTAACTGGTTACACTGAAAAGACAACACAAAAACTAAGAAGGGCTTTACTATGACATTACGGCATGGCATTTTGTATCAATGCAAGAAATGATTGAGTCGCTAAATGCATTGAATGAGAACATTATGAGGATTTGAGTGATGAAGAGGGACCGGTACGGCAGGGTTTGGCCCAGTTCCTATTGTCGTTGGATAAATGGTGCGGCTTCCTCTCGGTTGGCTCTGGTGCGGCTCGCTCTTTTATTTCTCCGAGGGGTTTCATCTTCTAGCGTAACGGTGGAAGTTGATGATGGTGTTGGAGCTGGTGGTGTTGGAGCTGGTTGTGGCAAGGTAATCAGGATTGGGGCAGGTTGTTGTTGTTGTAACACGAATGTGTTGTTTTTCTCTTCCCCGGTGCTGGAATTTCCTTTAGGTTTTGCGCACCAAGAGTAGGGATTCAGACACTGTAGGGCGGGGAAGAATTTCAAAAGGAGGGACCCCCACCGCAAAAGCGGAAGACCAATACTAACAATGCTCCAATTCCGGTTAATGCCCCAAAAGTTTTAAACCATTTACCCACCCGGGCTAAAAATGAAATTTCTTTAGCTGCTTCTTGTGGGACAAGGACGGTATTAACATGCCGGAACAAGGAAAAGTCTGTGGCATGTTGTTCTTGAATCGCAGCAACGATGCCTGCCATTACTGTTGAATGACTTAAGGGAATATTTTTAATGGCGGGGTTCATTTCCAACAATCTCCCGAGTGAATTATCTGCTTCAAAAGGGTCAGTATCTACTAGTCTTCGCCCTTGTATCTCAATATTGGGAAATATTGGGGACCAAGTGTTATTTTTAAAAGCATGTGTTTTACCATTAAAATTTACGAAATTTGAATACCAATAGCATTCAGAGTAAGGAACAAGTTCCCAACCGTCAATGCTGATGGTTTGATTTTTGTAATACGGCTGAGGGCCGCATCTTGAGATAACCGTTTCAAAGGTAATGTTGATGGGGCGACATTGCAAAACGGAGACCTGAAGGCCTACCATTGATAATTTATGACACACAGGTAATTCTAAGTGAGAAGCGGCTAGCCAGCCATTATATTGGGCGGTGGAAATCACGTTAAGATGGTTAGTCTTACGCGATTCGCATTGCAGCCTTCTAATTTCTCTGGCTAACCTGTTTTCAAAATCGAGCGCGAGGTCTCGTGTATATTGAACGTGAGCGGCCATTTCGATTTCGGCTCTCAGAACAGCCGCCACTGAGGTTGTAGAATTTGTAGGTTTAGCTGTGGTTGAGTTTTTTGGTTTGGAGGAAGAGTTATTAATTGAATCTAAATCAGTCGGAGGGGCAGCGTATATGGATAAAAACACTTTATCCATTCCCAATACGCGGTGGAATAGTCGCTTATCGCAAACTTTTTCTACTGTTGCATTTACGAGATAGTCTGTTTGGTTGTGTCTATCTTGTATTCTTTTGATTTCTGGGTCGTTTGTTCCATACAGAAATCCTTCCCCCAGGACTACGATCTTCAAAGCACAGGGCTTAACCTCTTTCCACGAATCCTCCCAAATGATAGTAACTAAGTTATGGGAAATCGACCCGTTTAATCCCCCTGGGATGGTTCCGATCGGCGAGCTGATTGAACAGTTTGAGCATTCTGATTCTAACGCTACCTCTTCGACTCTACAATTTGGAATTGTCTTAAAAAGCGTGAATAACCAAAGTCCCTGCATGAAAGGATATTCTTCGAACGACCATTTATTTGGGCCCACTAGCGTCATGGACATGTTACCACACATCCTCGAGTTCACCATTTGCTGGCAAGCTTCCGGTGTGGTAACCTGCGGTTGACGTGATTGTTTAATAGATTGCCAACCCATAAAATCCGAGTGAACTGATTTAGAGGCTGTCCACGTGCTACACATAAAACCCGGAAATCGCTTTACTTCAGGGATGTGAGAAAAGAGAGAGTACGTGACAGGCTTGGGAGGGAGGGGATCTTCGATGACTTTACAATCGTCATCGTTGAATTTCAAAAATCCTTTCATTTGTGCTGCCGAGCAGTCACAAGTTGTGGCTTCGAAAGCCAAAACACAGCTAATTCCGAAGAGGAGGACAAACATACATCTATTTTAATTGAAAGAAGACGAACATTAGAAATAAAACGAAGGTATTCTACGATTCATAATTGATTAAACATTATAAGGAACATTTCGGCGTAGGGCACTCCACGGACGTAACCCGCTACGCCTTTCTACAATTGGTCTTGCTACTGGTGTTGGGGCCTTTCGTTTAGCTAAGGAGGGGCCTTTTTCTTTCGGAAGAGGTTTACATTCTACTGGCTGATCAGGCACAGGACTGTTTACGGTCTCTTGAGTAAATAATTGGCGCTCCAAAGTAGAGTCTTGAATAGGCTTGTTTTGTCGTAAGTCGTTAAAGTCAACGCAATCCTCATCTTTCCATACTATGGATTCTGAGAGCGGCTTTAGACGATTTACGTGAGTAAGCTGAACTCGACCACCATCATAGGGTCTAATCTCCACTGTATTATTCGGATGTACTTTAAAAATACGGTATGGTCCCTGATAGATAGGGTTCAATTTCTTACTCGTACCCGGAATGACAACGCGAACGTCCAGGAGTACTTTATCCCCTACTTCATAAAGTAACTCTTTCGCGCGTTTATCATATTGAATTTTTTGGTGGGCTCTTGCTTCAACTAAATTTTCTCGAGCCAGGACGAACGCTTCGTTGAGTCGTTGCATCAATTGGCTTTTGTAGTCACGAGGGGTAACGATTTTCGGCTGGGGAATTAAGAACTGGTCTACTACCATCGAAGGATCTCTACCATGATTTAAGAAATATGGTGTCTCCATTGTAGAGGAATGAACCGAATTTCTATACGCAGAAGCGACTAACCCGAGCGCTTCCTCCCAGTTTTCGAACCCCTCTGCTATGTATTTACGAATCATTTCTACGACTGTTTTATTGAATCTTTCTGTTAAACCATTGGACTGAGGGTGGTACGCTGTCGTCGTAGTGTGCTTCGTATTTAGAGCCTGACAAAGGTGGTTGAATAATTTCGACGTGAAATTCGAACCCCTATCTGTAATGATTTTCTTAGGAGGACCGTGATAAAGGACGACTTTTTCCATCAGAGCCTTACACGTTGTTAGCGCGGTCTGATTTGGTAAAGCTACGACCTCTACCCATTTCGTAAAATAATCTGTTATTACCAGAACATGATTGTTTCCTTGCAACGAATGCGGACGAATTGGTCCTAAGAAATCTAGGCCTAGCACTTCAAAAGGCGTACTTGTGATTTCTAGAGGTAGTAAGAACGTTTTGACCGGAGTACGGCGTTGTTTTGCGCATGTCTCACAAGTCTTGCAGTACTCTTCAATATCGTTACGCATTTCTGGCCAATAGAATTTGTCTTGAACTCGCAAATAGGTACGTAAGAATGCTAGGTGACCAGCTAAAGGGGAGTCGTGGTATTCCTTCACTAACGAACGTCGAAGAGAATATGGTACTACTGTTTGCAACTGGGAAAACCGCCTACGTTTTTTCGAAGTCGGAAGGGAATTCCGGCAAAGAAGACCACCCTGGATACAATACAGTTCAATTTCTTTGACCCAGATTGGGTGTAATGTTCGATTTTCGTCCGACAATATTCCTTCCTCGAGGTAACGTCGAATATCGCAGCATAAAGGGTCGAGACTCTGTTCTGTCATTGCGATCGCATACTCCGCGGGTCGAGTTTCAATGGATGCCACTGGAATTCTGGAAAGGCAGTCAGCATTCTCATGAACTCGACCAGGGCGGTACTTAATTGTGTACTTGACTCCCGCTAAAAGGATAGCCCAACGTCCTAGCCTACTATTTTCATCTTTGTGAATGTTTAACCACTGCAGGGGTCGATGATCACTAATAATAACGAATGGTTCGTCCAAAAGATAATAGCGAAATCGCTCAATGCCCTTAACGATTGCCAGGGCCTCTCTCTCAATTGTGGAGTACTTCATCTCTGCTGGGCTTAAGTGTTTGCTAGCGTACGCGATTACAACTTCTTTCCCGTCCTGTATCTGAGATAGGACTGCTCCAATACCATAATTACTTGCATCTGTATAAATCTGAAATTCTTTTGAAAAGTCGGGGTATGCTAGAATTGGAGGGGAGATTAAACAAGAGCGCAGTTTCTCGAATGCTGCGATCTCTGCTTCTCCCCAGACAAGAGCATCCCTTTTCTTTTTTCCTGTCTGTACCGTCAAGGGATGGGCGATAGTCGCGAATTGTTCTATAAATCTGCGATAATAGGAAGCTAACCCTAAGAAAGACTGTAGTTCGACCACTGTCTTGGGCCTTGTAAAACTACCAATTTTGTCAATCTTTTTAGGGTCTGGTGAAATTCCCCCGTCGGAAACGATGTGACCTAAGTAATTTACGAATTGTTGCATGAACGAGCATTTAGATAGGCTCATTTTTAAATTAGCTTTCTGAAGGAGGTCGAACACTATCTTTAGGTTCTCTATGTGTTGTTCTTTCGTTTTCGAGAAAATGATTATGTCGTCTAGGTAAACGAGACAAATCGAACCAATTACACTACGGAGAACGTGATTCATCAATCTTTGAAAGGTACCCGGGGCATTGGTCAATCCGAAAGCTAGTCTATTCCATTCATAGAGATTGTTGTCTACGATAAAAGCTGTTTTTTCCTTCGAGCCCTCGTCCATTTCAATCTGCCAATACCCGGATGCTAAGTCAATCGTTGAAAAATATTTCTGCCCATGCAACAAATCGAGAACATCATCTATTCTAGGAAGTGGAAAAGAATCCTTTTTTGTGACGTTATTTAGTTTCCTGAAATCAACGCACAGTCTATCTTTCCCATCTTTTTTCTTTACTAAAACTATTGGCGCGGCCCACGGAGAAATGGAGGGGCGAATAATGTTATTTTCTAACAGTTCTTCAATTATCTTTGACGCTACTTCCTTCTGTCTCGCAGAAGCACGATACGGGCGCAAACGGATGGGACTATGATTCTGTGTATCTATTACATGCTTAACTAATCCTGTGTTACCAAGCTCTTTGGTACAAGATGCGAACATGTAGCTGTGTTTTTGTAAAAATTGAGTGAGGTTGGACACGTCTGACTCAGGTAATTCGGAAGAGATACTACCACTGAAATCTAGAGGAGGTGAAGGGACATTTCCTGTAGTGCACGCAGCAATTGAAACGGACAAACGCTGTCTTAATTCTATTTTCCCTAAAATCTGTGACCTTGGAAGATGTACTACTTTATTCGAATTGTTAACAATAACTAACTTAAAATTCCTTTTTCCGGAAGACGCTGAAATGAAGGGGTCGACTCTCAATTCTATCGGTAGCTCAGGTGCTCTAACGAATATAAATTCAACATCTAACGGGAGCGGTGCTCCGAACAGTTCCGAGTCGACTACGACTGCTCCGAAGGGCAGAACTGTAGTCCTCTTTTCGACCACGAATAACGGCGCGTGAGGATTGCCCTGGCCAGGTTCCTTGATTCTGTAAATCGTGCGCTCACGCCCGTCCAGTATTAACTTGTGCTCGTAGAGAGCATCAAGTCCTAAAACACACTCTTCGGTGGTGTCATCTACGACGATAAACTCCTGCAGTAATTTATCGCCCATAACGGTTATTTCCAGGGTAACGGTCCCTTGTGTACGTAAAATTCTATTGTTAATATCGTAGAGCTCGACCTGTACCTCAGATGAAAATCTAAAATCCTTCCCATCGATTAATCGAAAAATGTCTGTTCTAATTAAACTCCTACCGGCCCCACTGTCGACGAGGGCTTGAAATTTTTGATCCCCTACTTGAATTGTTAATCTAGGTAACTTAAACTGCTTAATATCTGTCACACACAAAACTTTCTGTCTGGGTTTTGTAACTAACCCACCGTTTGGCCCAACATCGCAATTGGTGGGGATTAGTTTCCCTGGCTCCTGGGGATAGAAGGATGGTTACCATTCAGGTGTTGTTGTTGGGGAGGACCCCCACTAGCCTGATTCACGAGTGAAGGGCATTCGCGGGAGAAGTGCCCAGGTCTACCGCAACGATAGCAGTTTTGATTATCAGGGTCACGGCGGCACCTAGCTCTTGTGTGACCTTGCATCTTGCAGTAGTCACAGTACGGACGTCCCTGTTGTTGGTTGGCATAACCTCCATTATTCCAACCCGTACCTTTATTGTAGCCTTGTCTTGTGTTGACGTTAGCACTTTTCTTAAAAGCGGAGCATAATTTTTCGATAGCTGAGTTGGTCTGAGACATCATATCAGTCATCATTTTCTGATTAGCCTGAATTAATGTCTGTAACTCCGACGAGCTATTTTGCGGGGCCCTGTTCGTAACAGCATTGACGAATTCCCTATTCTGTCTGTCCCTGTTCGTTTCTTCTAGGGACGCTGCGTACTGTTCAGTAGCTTTGACAAGAAGCCCTATCGACTTAAATTCCTTATATTTTACCCGCAAACGCAGTTCCGGAGACAACCCATCTATGAATTTATCCATTAACATCTTTTCCCTCATTTCTGTAAGTTCTTTCGAAATTTGAGTTGGGTTTAAAGGGTAGGCGAACAGAAAAAGTTTCTGTAAGCGACATTCATAGTCGCGAATGGATTCCCCTGGCATGTGAACGCAATTCTTAAATTCTGTACAGTACTGTACGCGGTTCTTGCTGCCGTGAAAACGCTCTTGAAGGCATTGTTTTACGCGCTTGTAGCTCTTGACTGCGACTGGATTGCTTTGACGAAAGTTTTCCACACAATCCATTGCTAAATGAGTCAATTTAGAGCATAATAGTGCTATCTTTCTATCCTCCTCCCACTCAGCTGTATTGAGGACTGATTCGAAATGTTTAATCCAATCTTCAAATCGAGTTGAACCGTTTCCACTAAATGGAACTACAGGTGCCAGTAACGAAATAGTCTGTTGCTGTTGCTGAGTAGAGAAGTAACCGGACCATAGGTCAGACTCTAGCCTACCCGTCGTTTCCACCTGTTGGCCAAATCCTTCTCCTTTCAAGAGATTTACCATACCCATCGCGGCCCCGTCTGCGTAAATTTTTGCCTCATCCCTATCCATTCCCGACGCCACCATACTACGAAAAATTTTGTCGAAATGAGTTTTGTAGGCCGCCTTGTCTTTGGCATTGACAAGGGCCATAGTCGCCCCACCGTTTGGAGTAGACGAGCAACCCGGCATGATGGGCGGTAAAGGTTCCTGTTTTATTTTAGCTTGTCTCTTCTCTTCGGCGGGTGTAACGGCTTTCGGGATCGACGATGACGGCGTAGACAAAGTCTTTACTTTCCTCGGTCGTCTCAAACGAATTTCTGGGAAAATAAAATTACTGGTATCCCTGTCCCGCTTGGGTTGAACTCTAGTAGGTAATCTAACAGGTTTGACTTTAGTAGCTGGCTTTTGAGGAGTAACTCTGTTATCGAAAAACAAGGGTTTTTTCGTCCTATCTGGAGGAGGAGACAGTTGTTCAACAAAATCTTTAAAACCCTCTTTCGGCAAGGCAGGGTAAATGCGCTCTGGTTCCCTACCCTCGTCTGGGATCTTTTCGTCGTCCAATTTTTTGCCGTCGAGTCGATACTCTTCGTCGCCCGGATACTCTTCGTAATCCGATTTTTTGCCGTCGTCCGATTTTTTGCCGTCGTCCGATTTTATGTCGTCGTCCCGATATTCTTCGTAGTCCGAATTCTCTGCTTCCTCATTCACACTATCACTATTACTCCCCGCGTTGTCGTCAGCGTCGGTGCCTTCGTCGTCAGATTTCTCTGTGTCTCCGGTATCGTCTTCTACAACCTCTTCTAATTTCGTACGTCGAAGCACACGGGGTGTAAGTCTGGTTACGACGTCTTTAATAACCGCAATTGGGGAACGACGCGGTAGAGCTATTGGTTGAGGAGAATGCTTAACGGACATGGTAGCCTACGGACTGACGTAGTCAGTCGGATAAGTTAACGGTGAATCCATACGAGGATTAAAAAAAAACTTAAGTATATTGCATAGGATACTCAGATTATTTGTTTGGCGCACTTCACTTTTGGGGGGACTGATTGCGAAGTTCGAGAGCGCTGCCACCAATGTAATAACTCGGGCTCGTGATCAATGTTTTCCTTGATTAATCATGGAAATGCAAAGACTACGAGTTGTCCCTTGTTAGAACTTGATTACACCACTCTTTAATTTTCTATACACAGAATGACGGAATTCAACCGCCCGAAAAAGGAAAAGTAGAATAGATGGTTACCCGGACTCTAACCGCGATAACGGAAAAAAGAAGGAGATAGAAAGAGAAGAAGTTAATTTAATTGGTTACTTACGTGTACATCTTTGTGGAGTAATGGACGAGAGTCGGTTGAGAAAAGACCAGTGTATTTTTAGAACCACACTGTAGTAAGTCAGGAATCAAAATCTATCGCTCGCCTTGTTGGGACATTTACTTATACTATTGGGAGGACGCTTCTTTTCTTCTAGAACAAAAAGAAGCGTCCCTAACATTTAGGTCAAGGGGGTGGAGGTTACGAGGAAGTCAACGATGTTACGTGTTATTGTAACTTGGTTGACAGCGAGGGGGGCAGAAGAGGAGAAAAAGAGAAAGTCTGGTGCGGGGCTGCACGGGGGTCTGGACCATCGCTTTGGTCTCTTTGTCTGTTGTCTCAACCCTTACACATTCTCTATACTCTCATCGCTTTTTCCTCTTTCCTATGCAAAACATTAAAAAGATATTTATGGAACACATTCAGGAGAACAAGGGCTTCAAACTGGGACCAAGCACGACCTTCTGTAATCTCCCATTGAAGTTTATGCTCATTGGAAGTTAATAGACAAGAAATTGTTGATGGAACATTCTCTATACTCTCATCGCTTTTTCCTTTCTCCTATGCAAAACATTAAAAAGATATTTATGGAAAACATTTAGGAGAACAAGAGCTTCAAATTGGGACCAAGCACGACCTTCTGTGATCTCCTGTTTAGGTTTATGCTCATTGGGAAGTTGATAGACAAGAAATTGTTGATGGAACATTCTCTATACTCTCATCGCTTTTTCCTGTCTCCTATGCAAAACATTAAAAAGATATTTATGTAAAACATTTAGGAGAACAAGGGCTTAAACTGGGACCAAGCACAACCTTCTGTAATCTCCCATTGAAGTTTATGCTCATTGGGAGTTAATAGACAAGAAATTGTTGATGAAACATTCTCTATACTCTCATCGCTTTTTCCTGTCTCCTATGCAAAACATTAAATATATATTTATGGAACACATTCAAGAGAACAAGGGCTTCAAACTGGGACCAAGCACGACCTTCTGTAATCTCCCATTGAAGTTTATGCTCATTGAGAGTTAATAGACAAGAAATTGTTGATGGAACATGACCCCAACTGTCCCAGCGTTACACAGAGGGAAGACCAAACAACGATATTTATGAAACATATTGAGGAGATCAAGAGCTTCATATTGGGACCAAGCACGACCTTCTGTAATCTCTCGTTTAGATTTATGCTCATTGGGAAGTTGATAGACAAGAAATTGTTGATGGAACATTCTCTATACTCTCATCGCTTTTTCCTGTCTCCTATGCAAAACATTAAAAAGATATTTATGTAAAACATTTAGGAGAACAAGGGCTTAAACTGGGACCAAGCACAACCTTCTGTAATCTCCCATTGAAGTTTATGCTCATTGGGAGTTAATAGACAAGAAATTGTTGATGAAACATTCTCTATACTCTCATCGCTTTTTCCTGTCTCCTATGCAAAACATTAAATATATATTTATGGAACACATTCAAGAGAACAAGGGCTTCAAACTGGGACCAAGCACGACCTTCTGTAATCTCCCATTGAAGTTTATGCTCATTGGGAGTTAATAGACAAGAAATTGTTGATGGAACATGACCCCAACTGTCCCAGCGTTACACAGAGGGAAGACCAAACAACGATATTTATGAAACATATTGAGGAGATCAAGAGCTTCATATTGGGACCAAGCACGACCTTCTGTAATCTCTCGTTTAGATTTATGCTCATTGGGAAGTTGAAAGACAAGAAATTGTTGATGGAACATTCTCTATACTCTCATCGCTTTTTCCTGTCTCCTATGCAAAACATTAAATATATATTTATGGAACACATTCAAGAGAACAAGGGCTTCAAATTGGGACCAAGCACGACCTTCTCTTATCTCCCATTGAAGTTTATGCTCATTGGGAAGTTGATAGACAAGAAATTGTTGATGGAACATTCTCTTTATTCTCATCGCTTTTTCCTTTCTCCTATGCAAAACATTAAAAAGATATTTATGGAAAACATTTGGGAGAACAATAGCTTCAAATTAGGACCAAGCACGACCTTCTGTAATCTCCCATTTAGGTTTATGCTCATTGGGAAGTTGATAGAAAAGAAATTATTGATGGAACATTCTCTATACTCTCATCGCTTTTTCCTCTTTCCTATGCAAAACATTAAAAAGATATTTATGGAACACATTCAGGAGAACAAGGGCTTCAAACTGGGACCAAGCACGACCTTCTGTAATCTCCCGTTGAAGTTTATGCTCATTGGGAAGTTGATAGACAAGAAATTGTTGATGGAACATTCTCTATACTCTCATCGCTTTTTCCTTTCTCCTATGCAAAACATTAAAAAGATATTTATGGAAAACATTTAGGAGAACAAGAGCTTCAAATTGGGACCAAGCACGACCTTCTGTAATCTCCCATTTAGGTTTATGCTCATTGGGAAGTTGATAGAAAAGAAATTTTTTATGGAACATTCTCTATACTCTCATCGCTTTTTCCTTTCTCCTATGCAAAACATTAAAAAGATATTTATGGAACACATTAAGGAGAACAAGGGCTTTAAATTGGGACCAAGCACGACCTTCTTTAATCTCTCATTGAAGTTTATGCTCATTGGGAAGTTGATAGACAAGAAATTGTTGATGGAACATTCTCTATATTCTCATCGCTTTTTCCTTTCTCCTATGCAAAACATTAAAAAGATATTTATGGAAAACATTTAGGAGAACAAGAGCTTCAAATTGGGACCAAGCACGACCTTCTGTAATCTCCCATTTAGGTTTATGCTCATTGGGAAGTTGATAGAAAAGAAATTGTTGATGGAACATTCTCTATATTCTCATCGCTTTTTCCTTTCTTCTATGCAAAACATTAAAAAGATATTTATGGAACACATTAAGAAGAACAAGGGCTTTAAATTGGGACGAAGCACGACCTTCTGTAATCTCCCATTGAAGTTTATGCTCATTGGGAGTTAATAGACAAGAAATTGTTGATGAAACATTCTCTATACTCTCATCGCTTTTTCCTGTCTCCTATGCAAAACATTAAATATATATTTATGGAACACATTCAAGAGAACAAGGGCTTCAAACTGGGACCAAGCACGACCTTCTGTAATCTCCCATTGAAGTTTATGCTCATTGGGAGTTAATAGACAAGAAATTGTTGATGGAACATGACCCCAACTGTCCCAGCGTTACACAGAGGGAAGACCAAACAACGATATTTATGAAACATATTGAGGAGATCAAGAGCTTCATATTGGGACCAAGCACGACCTTCTGTAATCTCTCGTTTAGATTTATGCTCATTGGGAAGTTGATAGACAAGAAATTGTTGATGGAACATTCTCTATACTCTCATCGCTTTTTCCTGTCTCCTATGCAAAACATTAAATATATATTTATGGAACATATTCAAGAGAACAAGGGCTTCAAATTGGGACCAAGCACGACCTTCTGTAATCTCCCATTTAGGTTTATGCTCATTGGGAAGTTGATAGAAAAGAAATTGTTGATGGAACATTATGTATACTCTCATCGCTTTTTCCTGTTTCCTATGCAAAACATTAAATATATATTTATGGAACACATTCAAGAGAACAAGGGCTTCAAATTGGGACCAAGCACGACCTTCTCTAATCTCCCATTGAAGTTTATGCTCATTGGGAAGTTGATAGACAAGAAATTGTTGATGGAACATTCTCTATATTCTCATCGCTTTTTCCTTTCTCCTATGCAAAACATTAAAAAGATATTTATGGAAAACATTTAGGAGAACAAGGGCTTCAAATTGGGACCAAGCACGACCTTCTGTAGTCTCCCATTGAAGTTTATGCTCATTGGAAGTTAATAGACAAGAAATTGTTGATGGAACATGACCCCAACTGTCCCAGCGTTACACAGAGGGAAGACCAAACAACGATATTTGTGGAAAACATTTAGGAGAAAAAGAGCTTCAAATTGGGACCAAGCACGACCTTCTCTAATCTCCCATTGAAGTTTATGCTCATTGGGAAGTTGATAGACAAGAAATTGTTGATGGAACATTCTCTATATTCTCATCGCTTTTTCCTTTCTCCTATGCAAAACATTAAAAAGATATTTATGGAAAACATTTAGGAGAACAAGGGCTTTAAATTGGGACCAAGCACGACCTTCTGTAATCTCCCATTGAAGTTTATGCACATTGGGAGTTAATAGACAAGAAATTGTTGATGAAACATTCTCTATACTCTCATCGCTTTTTCCTGTCTCCTATGCAAAACATTAAATATATATTTATGGAACACATTCAAGAGAACAAGGGCTTCAAACTGGGACCAAGCACGACCTTCTGTAATCTCCCATTGAAGTTTATGCTCATTGGGAGTTAATAGACAAGAAATTGTTGATGGAACATGACCCCAACTGTCCCAGCGTTACACAGAGGGAAGACCAAACAACGATATTTATGAAACATATTGAGGAGATCAAGAGCTTCATATTGGGACCAAGCACGACCTTCTGTAATCTCTCGTTTAGATTTATGCTCATTGGGAAGTTGATAGACAAGAAATTGTCGATGGAACATTCTCTATACTCTCATCGCTTTTTTCTGTCTCCTATGCAAAACATTAAATATATATTTATGGAACACATTCAAGAGAACAAGGGCTTCAAATTGGGACCAAGCACGACCTTCTGTAATCTCCCATTGAAGTTTATGCTCATTGGGAGTTAATAGACAAGAAATTGTTGATGGAACATTCTCTATACTCTCATCGCTTTTTCCTGTCTCCTATGCAAAACATTAAAAAGATATTTATGGAACACATTCAGGAGAACAAGGGCTTCAAACTGGGACCAAGCACGACCTTCTGTAATCTCCCATTGAAGTTTATGCTCATTGGAAGTTAATAGACAAGAAATTGTTGATGGAACATGACCCCAACTGTCCCAGCGTTACACAGAGGGAAGACCAAACAACGATATTTGTGGAAAACATTTAGGAGAAAAAGAGCTTCAAATTGGGACCAAGCACGACCTTCTCTAATCTCCCATTGAAGTTTATGCTCATTGGGAAGTTGATAGACAAGAAATTGTTGATGGAACGATCTCTATATTCTCATCGCTTTTTCCTTTCTCCTATGCAAAACATTAAAAAGATATTTATGGAAAACATTTAGGAGAACAAGGGCTTTAAATTGGGACCAAGCACGACCTTCTGTAATCTCCCATTGAAGTTTATGCTCATTGGGAGTTAATAGACAAGAAATTGTTGATGAAACATTCTCTATACTCTCATCGCTTTTTCCTGTCTCCTATGCAAAACATTAAATATATATTTATGGAACACATTCAAGAGAACAAGGGCTTCAAACTGGGACCAAGCACGACCTTCTGTAATCTCCCATTGAAGTTTTTGCTCATTGGGAGTTAATAGACAAGAAATTGTTGATGGAACATGACCCCAACTGTCCCAGCGTTACACAGAGGGAAGACCAAACAACGATATTTATGAAACATATTGAGGAGATCAAGAGCTTCATATTGGGACCAAGCACGACCTTCTGTGATCTCTCGTTTAGATTTATGCTCATTGGGAAGTTGATAGACAAGAAATTGTTGATGGAACATTCTCTATACTCTCATCGCTTTTTCCTGTCTCCTATGCAAAACATTAAATATATATTTATGGAACACATTCAAAAGAACAAGGGCTTCAAATTGGGACCAAGCACGACCTTCTCTAATCTCCCATTGAAGTTTATGCTCATTGGGAAGTTGATAGACAAGAAATTGTTGATGGAACATTCTCTATATTCTCATCGCTTTTTCCTTTCTCCTATGCAAAACATTAAAAAGATATTTATGGAAAACATTTAGGAGAACAAGGGCTTTAAATTGGGACCAAGCACGACCTTCTGTAATCTCCCATTGAAGTTTATGCTCATTGGGAGTTAATAGACAAGAAATTGTTGATGAAACATTCTCTATACTCTCATCGCTTTTTCCTGTCTCCTATGCAAAACATTAAATATATATTTATGGAACACATTCAAGAGAACAAGGGCTTCAAACTGGGACCAAGCACGACCTTCTGTAATCTCCCATTGAAGTTTATGCTCATTGGGAGTTAATAGACAAGAAATTGTTGATGGAACATGACCCCAACTGTCCCAGCGTTACACAGAGGGAAGACCAAACAACGATATTTATGAAACATATTGAGGAGATCAAGAGCTTCATATTGGGACCAAGCACGACCTTCTGTAATCTCTCGTTTAGATTTATGCTCATTGGGAAGTTGATAGACAAGAAATTGTTGATGGAACATTCTCTATACTCTCATCGCTTTTTCCTGTCTCCTATGCAAAACATTAAATATATATTTATGGAACACATTCAAAAGAACAAGGGCTTCAAATTGGGACCAAGCACGACCTTCTCTAATCTCCAATTGAAGTTTATGCTCATTGGGAAGTTGATAGACAAGAAATTGTTGATGGAACATTCTCTATATTCTCATCGCTTTTTCCTTTCTCCTATGCAAAACATTAAAAAGATATTTATGGAAAACATTTAGGAGAACAAGGGCTTTAAATTGGGACCAAGCACGACCTTCTGTAATCTCCCATTGAAGTTTATGCTCATTGGGAGTTAATAGACAAGAAATTGTTGATGAAACATTCTCTATACTCTCATCGCTTTTTCCTGTCTCCTATGCAAAACATTAAAAAGATATTTATGGAACACATTCAGGAGAACAAGGGCTTCAAACTGGGACCAAGCACGACCTTCTGTAATCTCCCATTGAAGTTTATGCTCATTGGGAGTTAATAGACAAGAAATTGTTGATGGAACATGACCCCAACTGTCCCAGCGTTACACAGAGGGAAGACCAAACAACGATATTTATGAAACATATTGAGGAGATCAAGAGCTTCATATTGGGACCAAGCACGACCTTCTGTAATCTCTCGTTTAGATTTATGCTCATTGGGAAGTTGATAGACAAGAAATTGTTGATGGAACATTCTCTATACTCTCATCGCTTTTTCCTGTCTCCTATGCAAAACATTAAATATATATTTATGGAACACATTCAAGAGAACAAGGGCTTCAAATTGGGACCAAGCACGACCTTCTGTAATCTCCCATTGAAGTTTATGCTCATTGGGAGTTAATAGACAAGAAATTGTTGATGGAACATGACCCCAACTGTCCCAGCGTTACACAGAGGGAAGACCAAACAACGATATTTGTGGAAAACATTTAGGAGAACAAGAGCTTCAAATTGGGACCAAGCACGACCTTCTCTAATCTCCCATTGAAGTTTATGCTCATTGGGAAGTTGATAGACAAGAAATTGTTGATGGAACATTCTCTATACTCTCATCGCTTTTTCCTGTCTCCTATGCAAAAAATTAAAAATATATTTATGGAACACATTAGGTAGAACAAGAGCTTCAAATTGGGACCAAGCACTAGCTTCTGTAATCTCCCATTTAATTTGATGCTCATTGGGAAAATAATAGACAAGAAATTGTTGATGGAACATGACCCCAACTGTCCCAGCGTTACACAGAGGAAAGATCAAACAACGATATTTATGAAACACATTAAGGAGAACAAGAGCTTCAAATTGGGACCAAGCACGACCTTCTGTGATCTCCCGTTTAGGTTTATGCTCATTGGGAAGTTGATAGACAAGAAATTTTTGATGGAACATTCTCTATACTCTCATCGCTTTTTCCTTTCTCCTATGCAAAACATTAAAAAGATATTTATGTAAAACATTTAGGAGAACAAGGGCTTAAACTGGGACCAAGCACAACCTTCTGTAATCTCCCATTGAAGTTTATGCTCATTGGGAGTTAATAGACAAGAAATTGTTGATGGAACATGACCCCAACTGTCCCAGCGTTACACAGAGGGAAGACCAAACAACGATATTTATGAAACATATTGAGGAGATCAAGAGCTTCATATTGGGACCAAGCACGACCTTCTGTAATCTCTCGTTTAGATTTATGCTCATTGGGAAGTTGATAGACAAGAAATTGTCGATGGAACATTCTCTATACTCTCATCGCTTTTTCCTGTCTCCTATGCAAAACATTAAATATATATTTATGGAACACATTCAAGAGAACAAGGGCTTCAAATTGGGACCAAGCACGACCTTCTGTAATCTCCCATTGAAGTTTATGCTCATTGGGAGTTAATAGACAAGAAATTGTTGATGGAACATTCTCTATACTCTCATCGCTTTTTCCTGTCTCCTATGCAAAACATTAAAAAGATATTTATGGAACACATTCAGGAGAACAAGGGCTTCAAACTGGGACCAAGCACGACCTTCTGTAATCTCCCATTGAAGTTTATGCTCATTGGAAGTTAATAGACAAGAAATTGTTGATGGAACATGACCCCAACTGTCCCAGCGTTACACAGAGGGAAGACCAAACAACGATATTTGTGGAAAACATTTAGGAGAAAAAGAGCTTCAAATTGGGACCAAGCACGACCTTCTCTAATCTCCCATTGAAGTTTATGCTCATTGGGAAGTTGATAGACAAGAAATTGTTGATGGAACGATCTCTATATTCTCATCGCTTTTTCCTTTCTCCTATGCAAAACATTAAAAAGATATTTATGGAAAACATTTAGGAGAACAAGGGCTTTAAATTGGGACCAAGCACGACCTTCTGTAATCTCCCATTGAAGTTTATGCTCATTGGGAGTTAATAGACAAGAAATTGTTGATGAAACATTCTCTATACTCTCATCGCTTTTTCCTGTCTCCTATGCAAAACATTAAATATATATTTATGGAACACATTCAAGAGAACAAGGGCTTCAAACTGGGACCAAGCACGACCTTCTGTAATCTCCCATTGAAGTTTTTGCTCATTGGGAGTTAATAGACAAGAAATTGTTGATGGAACATGACCCCAACTGTCCCAGCGTTACACAGAGGGAAGACCAAACAACGATATTTATGAAACATATTGAGGAGATCAAGAGCTTCATATTGGGACCAAGCACGACCTTCTGTAATCTCTCGTTTAGATTTATGCTCATTGGGAAGTTGATAGACAAGAAATTGTTGATGGAACATTCTCTATACTCTCATCGCTTTTTCCTGTCTCCTATGCAAAACATTAAATATATATTTATGGAACACATTCAAAAGAACAAGGGCTTCAAATTGGGACCAAGCACGACCTTCTCTAATCTCCAATTGAAGTTTATGCTCATTGGGAAGTTGATAGACAAGAAATTGTTGATGGAACATTCTCTATATTCTCATCGCTTTTTCCTTTCTCCTATGCAAAACATTAAAAAGATATTTATGGAAAACATTTAGGAGAACAAGGGCTTTAAATTGGGACCAAGCACGACCTTCTGTAATCTCCCATTGAAGTTTATGCTCATTGGGAGTTAATAGACAAGAAATTGTTGATGAAACATTCTCTATACTCTCATCGCTTTTTCCTGTCTCCTATGCAAAACATTAAAAAGATATTTATGGAACACATTCAGGAGAACAAGGGCTTCAAACTGGGACCAAGCACGACCTTCTGTAATCTCCCATTGAAGTTTATGCTCATTGGGAGTTAATAGACAAGAAATTGTTGATGGAACATGACCCCAACTGTCCCAGCGTTACACAGAGGGAAGACCAAACAACGATATTTATGAAACATATTGAGGAGATCAAGAGCTTCATATTGGGACCAAGCACGACCTTCTGTAATCTCTCGTTTAGATTTATGCTCATTGGGAAGTTGATAGACAAGAAATTGTTGATGGAACATTCTCTATACTCTCATCGCTTTTTCCTGTCTCCTATGCAAAACATTAAATATATATTTATGGAACACATTCAAGAGAACAAGGGCTTCAAATTGGGACCAAGCACGACCTTCTGTAATCTCCCATTGAAGTTTATGCTCATTGGGAGTTAATAGACAAGAAATTGTTGATGGAACATGACCCCAACTGTCCCAGCGTTACACAGAGGGAAGACCAAACAACGATATTTGTGGAAAACATTTAGGAGAACAAGAGCTTCAAATTGGGACCAAGCACGACCTTCTCTAATCTCCCATTGAAGTTTATGCTCATTGGGAAGTTGATAGACAAGAAATTGTTGATGGAACATTCTCTATATTCTCATCGCTTTTTCCTTTCTCCTATGCAAAACATTAAAAAGATATTTATGGAAAACATTTAGGAGAACAAGGGCTTCAAATTGGGACCAAGCACGACCTTCTGTAATCTCCCATTGAAGTTTATGCTCATTGGGAGTTAATAGACAAGAAATTGTTGATGGAACATTCTCTATACTCTCATCGCTTTTTCCTTTCTCCTATGCAAAACATTAAAAAGATATTTATGTAAAACATTTAGGAGAACAAGGGCTTCAAATTGGGACCAAGCACGACCTTCTGTAATCTCCCATTTAGGTTTATGCTCATTGGGAAGTTGATAGAAAAGAAATTGTTGATGGAACATTATGTATACTCTCATCGCTTTTTCCTGTCTCCTATGCAAAACATTAAATATATATTTATGGAACACATTCAAGAGAACAAGGGCTTCAAATTGGGACCAAGCACGACCTTCTGTAATCTCCCATTTAGGTTTATGCTCATTGGGAAGTTGATAGAAAAGAAATTTTTTATGGAACATTCTCTATACTCTCATCGCTTTTTCCTTTCTCCTATGCAAAACATTAAAAAGATATTTATGGAACACATTGAGGAGAACAAGGGCTTTAAATTGGGACCAAGCACGACCTTCTGTAATCTCCCATTGAAGTTTATGCTCATTGGAAGTTAATAGACAAGAAATTGTTGATGGAACATTCTCTATACTCTCATCGCTTTTTCCTGTCTCCTATGCAAAACATTAAATATATATTTATGGAACACATTCAAGAGAACAAGGGCTTCAAATTGGGACCAAGCACGACCTTCTCTAATCTCCCATTAAAGTTTATGCTCATTGGGAAGTTGATAGACAAGAAATTGTTGATGGAACATTCTCTATATTCTCATCGCTTTTTCCTTTCTCCTATGCAAAACATTAAAAAGATATTTATGGAAAACATTTAGGAGAACAAGGGCTTTAAATTGGGACCAAGCACGACCTTCTGTAATCTCCCATTGAAGTTTATGCTCATTGGGAGTTAATAGACAAGAAATTGTTGATGAAACATTCTCTATACTCTCATCGCTTTTTCCTGTCTCCTATGCAAAACATTAAAAAGATATTTATGGAACACATTCAGGAGAACAAGGGCTTCAAACTGGGACCAAGCACGACCTTCTGTAATCTCCCATTGAAGTTTATGCTCATTGGGAGTTAATAGACAAGAAATTGTTGATGGAACATGACCCCAACTGTCCCAGCGTTACACAGAGGGAAGACCAAACAACGATATTTATGAAACATATTGAGGAGATCAAGAGCTTCATATTGGGACCAAGCACGACCTTCTGTAATCTCTCGTTTAGATTTATGCTCATTGGGAAGTTGATAGACAAGAAATTGTTGATGGAACATTCTCTATACTCTCATCGCTTTTTCCTGTCTCCTATGCAAAACATTAAATATATATTTATGGAACACATTCAAGAGAACAAGGGCTTCAAATTGGGACCAAGCACGACCTTCTGTAATCTCCCATTGAAGTTTATGCTCATTGGGAGTTAATAGACAAGAAATTGTTGATGGAACATGACCCCAACTGTCCCAGCGTTACACAGAGGGAAGACCAAACAACGATATTTGTGGAAAACATTTAGGAGAACAAGAGCTTCAAATTGGGACCAAGCACGACCTTCTCTAATCTCCCATTGAAGTTTATGCTCATTGGGAAGTTGATAGACAAGAAATTGTTGATGGAACATTCTCTATATTCTCATCGCTTTTTCCTTTCTCCTATGCAAAACATTAAAAAGATATTTATGGAAAACATTTAGGAGAACAAGGGCTTCAAATTGGGACCAAGCACGACCTTCTGTAATCTCCCATTGAAGTTTATGCTCATTGGGAGTTAATAGACAAGAAATTGTTGATGGAACATTCTCTATACTCTCATCGCTTTTTCCTTTCTCCTATGCAAAACATTAAAAAGATATTTATGTAAAACATTTAGGAGAACAAGGGCTTCAAATTGGGACCAAGCACGACCTTCTGTAATCTCCCATTTAGGTTTATGCTCATTGGGAAGTTGATAGACAAGAAATTGTTGATGGAACATTCTCTATACTCTCATCGCTTTTTCCTGTCTCCTATGCAAAACATTAAATATATATTTATGGAACACATTCAAGAGAACAAGGGCTTCAAATTGGGATCAAGCACGACCTTCTGTAATCTCCCATTTAGGTTTATGCTCATTGGGAAGTTGATAGAAAAGAAATTTTTTATGGAACATTCTCTATACTCTCATCGCTTTTTCCTTTCTCCTATGCAAAACATTAAAAAGATATTTATGGAACACATTGAGGAGAACAAGGGCTTTAAATTGGGACCAAGCACGACCTTCTGTAATCTCCCATTGAAGTTTATGCTCATTGGAAGTTAATAGACAAGAAATTGTTGATGGAACATTCTCTATACTCTCATCGCTTTTTCCTGTCTCCTATGCAAAACATTAAATATATATTTATGGAACACATTCAAGAGAACAAGGGCTTCAAATTGGGACCAAGCACGACCTTCTCTAATCTCCCATTAAAGTTTATGCTCATTGGGAAGTTGATAGACAAGAAATTGTTGATGGAACATTCTCTATATTCTCATCGCTTTTTCCTTTCTGCTATGCAAAACATTAAAAAAATATTTATGGAAAACATTTAGGAGAACAAGAGCTTCAAATTGGGACCAAGCACGACCTTCTGTAATCTCCCATTTAGGTTTATGCTCATTGGGAAGTTGATAGAAAAGAAATTGTTGATGGAACATTCTCTATACTCTCATCGCTTTTTCCTTTCTTCTATGCAAAACATTAAAAAGATATTTATGGAACACATTAAAGAGAACAAGGGCTTTAAATTGGGACCAAGCACGACCTTCTCTAATCTCCCATTGAAGTTTATGCTCATTGGGAGTTAATAGACAAGAAATTGTTGATGGAACATTCTCTATACTCTCATCGCTTTTTCCTGTCTCCTATGCAAAAAATTAAAAATATATTTATGGAACACATTAGGTAGAACAAGAGCTTCAAATTGGGACCAAGCACTAGCTTCTGTAATCTCCCATTTAATTTGATGCTCATTGGGAAAATAATAGACAAGAAATTGTTGATGGAACATGACCCCAACTGTCCCAGCGTTACACAGAGGAAAGATCAAACAACGATATTTATGAAACACATTAAGGAGAACAAGAGCTTCAAATTGGGACCAAGCACGACCTTCTGTGATCTCCCGTTTAGGTTTATGCTCATTGGGAAGTTGATAGACAAGAAATTTTTGATGGAACATTCTCTATACTCTCATCGCTTTTTCCTTTCTCCTATGCAAAACATTAAAAAGATATTTATGTAAAACATTTAGGAGAACAAGGGCTTAAACTGGGACCAAGCACAACCTTCTGTAATCTCCCATTGAAGTTTATGCTCATTGGGAGTTAATAGACAAGAAATTGTTGATGAAACATTCTCTATACTCTCATCGCTTTTTCCTGTCTCCTATGCAAAACATTAAATATATATTTATGGAACACATTCAAGAGAACAAGGGCTTCAAACTGGGACCAAGCACGACCTTCTGTAATCTCCCATTGAAGTTTATGCTCATTGGGAGTTAATAGACAAGAAATTGTTGATGGAACATGACCCCAACTGTCCCAGCGTTACACAGAGGGAAGACCAAACAACGATATTTATGAATCATATTGAGGAGATCAAGAGCTTCATATTGGGACCAAGCACGACCTTCTGTAATCTCTCGTTTAGATTTATGCTCATTGGGAAGTTGATAGACAAGAAATTGTTGATGGAACATTCTCTATACTCTCATCGCTTTTTCCTGTCTCCTATGCAAAACATTAAATATATATTTATGGAACACATTCAAGAGAACAAGGGCTTCAAATTGGGACCAAGCACGACCTTCTCTAATCTCCAATTGAAGTTAATGCTCATTGGGAAGTTGATAGACCTGAAATTGTTGATGAACATTCTCTATACTCTCATCGCTTTTTCCTCTTTCCTATGCAAAACATTAAGAAGATATTTATGGAACACATTCAGGAGAACAAGGGCTTCAAACTGGGACCAAGCACGACCTTCTGTAATCTCCCATTTAGGTTTATGCTCATTGGGAAGTTGATAGAAAAGAAATTGTTGATGGAACATTCTCTATACTCTCATCGCTTTTTCCTTTCTTCTATGCAAAACATTAAAAATGTATTTTTGGAAAACATTTAGGAGAACAAGGGCTTTAAATTGGGACCAAGCACGACCTTCTGTAATCTCCCATTGAAGTTTATGCTCATTGGGAGTTAATAGACAAGAAATTGTTGATGGAACATTCTCTATACTCTCATCGCTTTTTCCTGTCTCCTATGCAAAACATTAAATATATATTTATGGAACACATTCAAAAGAACAAGGGCTTCAAATTGGGACCAAGCACGACCTTCTCTAATCTCCCATTGAAGTTTATGCTCATTGGGAGTTAATAGACAAGAAATTGTTGATGGAACATTCTCTATTTTCTCATCGTGTTTTCCTTTCTCCTATGCAAAAAGATATTTATGTAAAACATTTAGGAGAACAAGGGCTTCAAATTGGGACCAAGCACGACCTTCTGTAATTTCCCATTTAGGTTTATGCTCATTGGGAAGTTGATAGAAAAGAAATTGTTGATGGAACATTATGTATACTCTCATCGCTTTTTCCTGTCTCCTATGCAAAACATTAAATATATATTTATGGAACACATTCAAGAGAACAAGGGCTTCAAATTGGGACCAAGCACGACCTTCTCTAATCTCCAATTGAAGTTTATGCTCATTGGGAAGTTGATAGAAAAGAAATTTTTGATGGAACATTCTCTATACTCTCATCGCTTTTTCCTTTCTCCTATGCAAAACATTAAAAAGATATTTATGGAACACATTCAGGAGAACAAGGGCTTCAAACTGGGACCAAGCACGACCCTCTGCAATCTCCCATTGAAGTTTATGCTCATTGGGAGTTAATAGACAAGAAATTGTTGATGGAACATGACCCCAACTGTCCCAGCGTTACACAGAGGAAAGATCAAACAACGATATTTATGAAACACATTAAGGAGAACAAGAGCTTCAAATTGGGACCAAGCACGACCTTCTGTGATCTCCCGTTTAGGTTTATGCTCATTGGGAAGTTGATAGACAAGAAATTGTTGATGGAACATTCTCTATACTCTCATCGCTTTTTCCTTTCTCCTATGCAAAACATTAAAAAGATATTTATGTAAAACATTTAGGAGAACAAGGGCTTAAACTGGGACCAAGCACAACCTTCTGTAATCTCCCATTGAAGTTTATGCTCATTGGGAGTTAATAGACAAGAAATTGTTGATGGAACATGACCCCAACTGTCCCAGCGTTACACAGAGGGAAGACCAAACAACGATATTTATGAATCATATTGAGGAGATCAAGAGCTTCATATTGGGACCAAGCACGACCTTCTGTAATCTCTCGTTTAGATTTATGCTCATTGGGAAGTTGATAGACAAGAAATTGTTGATGGAACATTCTCTATACTCTCATCGCTTTTTCCTGTCTCCTATGCAAAACATTAAATATATATTTATGGAACACATTCAAGAGAACAAGGGCTTTAAATTGGGACCAAGCACGACCTTCTCTAATCTCCAATTGAAGTTAATGCTCATTGGGAAGTTGATAGACCTGAAATTGTTGATGAACATTCTCTATACTCTCATCGCTTTTTCCTCTTTCCTATGCAAAACATTAAGAAGATATTTATGGAACACATTCAGGAGAACAAGGGCTTCAAACTGGGACCAAGCACGACCTTCTGTAATCTCCCATTTAGGTTTATGCTCATTGGGAAGTTGATAGAAAAGAAATTGTTGATGGAACATTCTCTATACTCTCATCGCTTTTTCCTTTCTTCTATGCAAAACATTAAAAAGGTATTTTTGGAAAACATTTAGGAGAACAAGGGCTTTAAATTGGGACCAAGCACGACCTTCTGTAATCTCCCATTGAAGTTTATGCTCATTGGGAGTTAATAGACAAGAAATTGTTGATGGAACATTCTCTATACTCTCATCGCTTTTTCCTGTCTCCTATGCAAAACATTAAATATATATTTATGGAACACATCCAAAGGAAGGCAAGATGTTTTCATCTTGTTCCAATACGGAAAATTACGATAAATAACTCAGGAAAAAAAAGAGGCGGTTTACCCACAATGTCAATGTATTACTGTACTAATCTAAGTCTAAGAGAGTGGTACAAACACGAGATAACAACATAGGTAAAAATCAAGAATAGGTAAAAAGAGTCAGGCAAGTTGGTCTTACTCAACAGGAACAGTAGCTCGGCGGCGGGGCTGTTCTCGGCTGAGAACTGCCCCGTTTGCGAAATTACGTCGGCTTTATATAGTCGCCGGACAGTAGGCCTTCAAGGCCGTGACCCAGTTAGAGAGGAAGCATAGGAAAATAAAAGACATTATTCTTATTTTGGCGATCCTGTGTTAAACCTACCCCGAAACCAGTTGACATTATACGTCAGTGAACTGTCACGATTTTTGGGGGTGGTTTTAACATTATGGGAAACACGGTTAGTCTAGATTAATTACCAAGAGTTTGCGAAATAAATGGCATAGGGGGAGAGTGGAATTTAAGGTCAACGTTCTGGTAGCGCGTAACGGTGATGGCGCGTGTCGTCAAGGGTTTTGCGCACGTGCCGCGTTTGGGCCGGACGACAGGTAACAAGGGTGGGAGGTGGAAAAAGGTGAGCGGTTCGGGGTTCACTATACTATTGCTGTGTGTGTGTGTATGCGTGTGTGTGTCTTAGTTAGTAACGGAGGTGTATAACCTTCCGTTACATAGCTCACGGTTACGTAAGATTACGTCCCGTAATCTAAAAAATGTGCATGGCTGTCGCGTGAAGGTCTTGTGTGAGGGAATTCTTGCATTTCAATTTCTCCCAAGTTTCGGTGGGATTGAGGTTTGCGCAACTTGCAGAGGAGCTTCTAGATCACGCTGAAGATTCCGTCGGTGCAGCAGTATCGAATTATTAGTACTGTAGCTGTACCTAGAATACTAAGGAACGAGAAGATCTTGAATTTTCCCCCAAAACTGGAGAAAGTATTTTGTTTTGATGCGACTGTCTCAGTTTTTTCGATAGCTTTAACAGGGACTGTTGCAGTGCTGTGTGTCAGTTTTGGGTCTCCGGGGAAGTCTACTAGTGCATGTTCGTTCGTCGACGCGACGATATCTGCCAAGATGTTCATATGACCTAGGGATGCGTCGAAAAGCGGTAGCTAGTTCGGTTTTGGGAATCATTATCTCAGATTCGATCCTCGTCCAAGTTTGTTACGATATACGAACGGATCTCCATTGAAGTTGACGTAACCCGTTGTCCAGTAGCAGGGTGAATAGGGTATCAGTTCCCAGTCGTCTAAGTTGATCGTGAAATTGCCAAATCGTGGTTGAGGTAGTACGATGTTTGCCTCGACGGGTTGCCAGGGATAGTTGCGGAAAGCGTGTGGAACGTCGTTGAAATTAAGAGGAACGGGCTGTTCAATAGCATAGTGAATATTTTACGAGTTTCCAGCCCCCAGGATGATATTTTAGTTGAGATGCCGTCGACGTTACATACGGATTACGGTGTAAAATTGTGTGGAGTTACATGGTTTGGAGAATAAAATTTAACTACTTTGGGTAAGACAATCAAAAGCAAGGAATACAATTAGAAATATGAAGGAGGGAAAATGGTAATAAAATTGGAAGGCACAAATCGTTAACACAAAATCTTTGCACTGTAGTTGAATAATAGAAAAAAAATATATATAGACTATTGTGGGTAATATTTTTTCGTTATTGTTTTTGAATGTTTCGTTTCAAAGTACGAGAAACAAATAATTCTAAACGTTCAAAGATATTTCGAGAAATAGGAACACAAATTTGAAATAAAGAAATATGTAAGGTGTGGTCGAAAATCAATGAAGGGAAGGTGGTTAAAAAAATGCATATGGCGTAGGACAATTACTATGGCATTGCAGTTTGACAGTGTTTTTGAAAAAGTTTCGGGGCTGAAAGAATGATGAGAGAAGCTGGGATTGACAGTCATTGTTTCATTTATGTCTGAGCTTTATTTTCATTGTGTGGGGACTCATCGGATTTTTAATTGGGGATCATGTGTGTAAGGGGCATTCGGGGAAAATAAGAATTTAATTGTTTTTGTTTTGTTTTTGTCAAAGGGAGTAGGTTAGTTTTTAAAATTTTTTTGTGTTTCATTTATTTGTAGTTATGGCAAGTCTTAGTAATTTGAATTTTTTGTTATTATTATTATTATTATGATTATTACTGAAACACTAAGAAAAAAGAAACGATTGTTGGTCAAAAGATCAATTGGGAGCAAAGTTGTCTACATATTTTTTTTACTTTAAATTAATGGCTGAATTAAAGGGAATGTTTACTTTTTATAATAGTTTAGTTGTTACCAGAGTAGCTAGCGTTAATTTGTTAGTTATGTTTGTTAGTATTGAATGTAACTATTTAATTGTAACGGCTTCCTTCCAATCATCACTTCAAACATTTGTTTTGTTTTAGCTTCATCAGTTTACACAGTTCTGTAATATAGTTTCGTATCCCTCTAAATCAACTGTGTTTAGTCAGCCCAGTGCTACTAATTTATATTCTTTATTTAGAATGAACATTTTCTGTGTGTTTTTTTGTTCAACAACTTGCTTAAGAATGTTGACGGGTCACATTTTGACGGAATAATTTACGGATTCACCAAGGTGTTGTTATTTGTTTGAGTCGAACCAACGGAATAGGGTTTGTCGACGTTTCCTATAACGTGGTAGGCTAGTTCAATTCTCCCAGAGGATGACGCGCTTTCCACTATAAAATCTATTATTCTCCAATTACTTGTCTCTAAACAGTTGTCGATATTAGTTCCTTCGATTCTAAACTCCTTTTATCCACTACTCCACTTATTTCATTTTTTTTTTCGAAAATTTTTTTTTTTTACTTGTATGTTCTAAGGAAGCATACCTTTGACTCGGTCGGTTTTTTCTCAGACACTCTTGATACTCGTACATGCTTGGAAAAAGGAAGCATAATTACCTTTAACTCAGAGGCAGTTTTCTTTTCTCAAAAATTGTTGATACTAATTTGTTTCGATTCTCTATCTTCATCGACTACTTGCTTGGTCAAGGGAAACATAATTATCCTTGACTCAGAGGCAGTTTTTTTCTCTCAAAAACTCTTGATACTAATTTGTCTCGATTCTAGACTTTCATAGGCTACTTGCTTGGTCAAAGAAAACATAATTACCTTTGACTCAGAGGCAAAAACTAACCATCTTTATCTAATTATACCCTCGGTGCTTCAACTTAATCTGCTGTATCTAATAAGGTCACATCAGCTTGCAGTTTTAGACGACCGCTGGTGATTCATTTCTTGTAACTATTATATCTTGTGTTATGTACTCGAACTTCTAGCTGTACTAATATCGAACCGTGGTTGAGAGATTCGTGGTTGAGAGAACTTGTGGATTATGAGAGAAATATTTTTGGAGACCCCTTTTTTAAGACCTTAATTTGAGCAATGGTTGTTGTTTTGTTTTTGTATTTGTTTTTTTTGTTTTGTTTTTTTTTTTTTTTTTTTTTTTTCTCATTTTTATGGTTTCGATAGCCTACTACTGGTTTCTTTTGAAACCTGGAAATGTTCTATGTCTGTTTGGACAACGAGGCGCTATATGACCCACTACGCCACAAGCGTAACAAACCATCTTATCTAATTTCAGTAGCTGCTTTTGATATCGGAAACAATTTTTCATTGGATGGCCAATTCGCCCGCAAAAAGTACAGATTATTAGCTGCCGTGTAGGTTTATTGTTTGAAAAATGAGGTTGAAAACTTAATTGGTTAGTAGGCCTTCTATTAGCGGAAAGAAGGTCTGATTGAATTGAGCGCAAAGGCTTCGGTCTATTTTGAATTTCTGAGATGTATTGTTGGCGTGAGAGAAACCCCAGTTTGTAAAAAGGTAGAAGAGCATGATTACTTTCGTTGATACTAATTTGTTTCGATTTTCTATCTTCATAGACTACTTGCTTGGTCTAGGGAAACATAATTACCCTTGACTCAGAGGCAGTTTTTTTTCTCAAAAACTCTTGATACTAGTTTGTCTCGATTCTAGACTTTCATAGGCTACTTGCTTGGTCAAAGGAAACATAATTACCTTTGACTCAGAGGCAAAAACTAACCAACTTTATCTAATTATACCCTCGTGCTTCAACTTAATCTGCTGTATCTAATAAGGTCACATCAGCTTGCAGTTTTAGACGATCGCTGGTGATTCATTTCTTGTAACTATTATATCTTGTGTTATGTACTCGAACTTCTAGCTGTACTAATATCGAACCGTGGTTGAGAGATTCGTGGTTGAGAGAACTTGTGGATTATGAGAGAAATATTTTTGGAGACCCCTTTTTTAAGACCTTAATTTGAGCAATGGTTGTTGTTTTGTTTTTGTATTTGTTTTTTTTGTTTTGTTTTTTTTTTTTTTTTTTTTTTTTGCTTTTTTCTCATTTTTATGGTTTCGATAGCCTACTACTGGTTTCTTTTGAAACCTGGAAATGTTCTATGTCTGTTTGGACAACGAGGCGCTATATGACCCACTACGCCACAAGCGTAACAAACCATTTTATCTAATTTCAGTAGCTGCTTTTGATATCGGAAACAATTTTTCATTGGATGGCCAATTCGCCCGCAAAAAGTACAGATTATTAGCTGCCGTGTAGGTTTATTGTTTGAAAAATGAGGTTGAAAACTTAATTGGTTAGTAGGCCTTCTATTAGCGGAAAGAAGGTGATTGAATTGAGCGCAAAGGCTTCGGTCTATTTTGAATTTCTGAGATGTATTGTTGGCGTGAGAGAAACCCCAGTTTGTAAAAAGGTAGAAGAGCATGATTACTTTCGTTTCGTTTAAGCGGTAAATTTGATTTCTGTAGCGGGTTTAAATCTCTTATTTCTGTAACAACTTTACGGCTATCGCTTGAATGCTTCGTAGGGTTCAACTGTTTACGTGGGTTTCTTAAGTATTTCCGACGATTGGTTATCGTGTTTTGCGTCTCTCTTTCGTTTTCTTTTACGTACAAAATTTGTTGTAACGTTGGTTCGGACTGAGAAATTGAAGGGGAAAGCCATGCGCGCTTTTCAGTTAGCCTATTTTTTGAGGTAGACGGCAGGGATTGTTCGGTAACATTTAACGAGTTATCCGAAGAGAAAAATATTGTTTTATTTTTAGATTGTTTTGAATTAAATCGTGAGTTATCCCTGCGAAAAGAGGCGTATTTAGGTAACAGATTGACGATCGAGAGGTCCGGAATCATAATTGATTGTTTCCGTTTATCATTGCTATTTGGAACCGCTGGTCCACCCAGAGCACCGTCCCGATAATCGTATGAACTTTCACGATTATCTTTCTTCTCATCCTGGAATACTTCTTTATTCGTACAAACTACCGATAATAGATCTTTACATTCGTTTTTCAATGAAAATAAAAGGTCTTTGTCGGGGACCGAACTAAAATCAACTTTTAAAACGTCGGCTGGCTGTAAGCTTTCTGAGCGTTGAATCGGAGATTTACTAGTAAACAACTTTTTAACTTGGGTTAAAAGAGACGGTTTTCCCTCGGTCCATTTAACAAATCTTTTCCATAACGAAGGCTTTTTGTTATAAGAAAAATTCTCTGAACTACAGGGACATTCAACAGAACTGCCATTTTGAGAGGAAAGAGAGCGGCAAACGTTAGAATTAGGCGTGGTAGAATTTTCAGAAATAATAGGCTTAGTGGCGGCGGAAACAAAAGATTTTTCAGAAGGATGAAGAGGCTGAGACTTTAATTTCTCATCATTTGATGCCGAATAACTAGATAAATTATCCATATTACCAACATCAACGATTGAAAAAACAATAAGAGGTAGCCTACATCCTAAGGCAAGTAATATTCGACATTGTGGGTGAGTTCAAAAACCGCTGCCACCAGATGTAAAGGAAGGCAAGATGTTTTCATCTTGTTCCAATACGGAAAATTACGATAAATAACTCAGGAAAAGAGGCGGTTTACCCACAATGTCAATGTATTACTGTACTAATCTAAGTCTAAGAGAGTGGTACAAACACGAGATAACAACATAGGTAAAAATCAAGAATAGGTAAAAAGAGTCAGGCAAGTTGGTCTTACTCAACAGGAACAGTAGCTCGGCGGCGGGGCTGTTCTCGGCTGAGAACTGCCCCGTTTGCGAAATTACGTCGGCTTTATATAGTCGCCGGACAGTAGGCCTTCAAGGCCGTGACCCAGTTAGAGAGGAAGCATAGGAAAATAAAAGACATTATTCTTATTTTGGCGATCCTGTGTTAAACCTACCCCGAAACCAGTTGACATTATACGTCAGTGAACTGTCACGATTTTTGGGGGTGGTTTTAACATTATGGGAAACACGGTTAGTCTAGATTAATTACCAAGAGTTTGCGAAATAAATGGCATAGGGGGAGAGTGGAATTTAAGGTCAACGTTCTGGTAGCGCGTAACGGTGATGGCGCGTGTCGTCAAGGGTTTTGCGCACGTGCCGCGTTTGGGCCGGACGACAGGTAACAAGGGTGGGAGGTGGAAAAAGGTGAGCGGTTCGGGGTTCACTATACTATTGCTGTGTGTGTGTGTGTATGCGTGTGTGTGTCTTAGTTAGCACGACCTTCTCTAATCTCCAATTGAAGTTTATGCTCATTAGGAAGTTGATAGAAAAGAAATTTTTGATGGAACATTCTCTATACTCTCATCGCTTTTTCCTTTCTCCTATGCAAAACATTAAAAAGATATTTATGGAACACATTCAGGAGAACAAGGGCTTCAAACTGGGACCAAGCACGACCCTCTGCAATCTCCCATTGAAGTTTATGCTCATTGGGAGTTAATAGACAAGAAATTGTTGATGGAACATGACCCCAACTGTCCCAGCGTTACACAGAGGAAAGATCAAACAACGATATTTATGAAACACATTAAGGAGAACAAGAGCTTCAAATTGGGACCAAGCACGACTTTCTGTGATCTCCCGTTTAGGTTTATGCTCATTGGGAAGTTGATAGACAAGAAATTGTTGATGGAACATTCTCTATACTCTCATCGCTTTTTCCTTTCTCCTATGCAAAACATTAAAAAGATATTTATGTAAAACATTTAGGAGAACAAGGGCTTAAACTGGGACCAAGCACAACCTTCTGTAATCTCCCATTGAAGTTTATGCTCATTGGGAGTTAATAGACAAGAAATTGTTGATGGAACATGACCCCAACTGTCCCAGCGTTACACAGAGGGAAGACCAAACAACGATATTTATGAATCATATTGAGGAGATCAAGAGCTTCATATTGGGACCAAGCACGACCTTCTGTAATCTCTCGTTTAGATTTATGCTCATTGGGAAGTTGATAGACAAGAAATTGTTGATGGAACATTCTCTATACTCTCATCGCTTTTTCCTGTCTCCTATGCAAAACATTAAATATATATTTATGGAACACATTCAAGAGAACAAGGGCTTCAAATTGGGACCAAGCACGACCTTCTCTAATCTCCAATTGAAGTTAATGCTCATTGGGAAGTTGATAGACCTGAAATTGTTGATGAACATTCTCTATACTCTCATCGCTTTTTCCTCTTTCCTATGCAAAACATTAAGAAGATATTTATGGAACACATTCAGGAGAACAAGGGCTTCAAACTGGGACCAAGCACGACCTTCTGTAATCTCCCATTTAGGTTTATGCTCATTGGGAAGTTGATAGAAAAGAAATTGTTGATGGAACATTCTCTATACTCTCATCGCTTTTTCCTTTCTTCTATGCAAAACATTAAAAAGGTATTTTTGGAAAACATTTAGGAGAACAAGGGCTTTAAATTGGGACCAAGCACGACCTTCTGTAATCTCCCATTGAAGTTTATGCTCATTGGGAGTTAATAGACAAGAAATTGTTGATGGAACATTCTCTATACTCTCATCGCTTTTTCCTGTCTCCTATGCAAAACATTAAATATATATTTATGGAACACATTCAAAAGAACAAGGGCTTCAAATTGGGACCAAGCACGACCTTCTCTAATCTCCCATTGAAGTTTATGCTCATTGGGAAGTTGATAGACAAGAAATTGTTGATGGAACATTCTCTATATTCTCATCGCTTTTTCCTTTCTCCTATGCAAAACATTAAAAAGATATTTATGGAAAACATTTAGGAGAACAAGGGCTTAAAATTGGGACCAAGCACGACCTTCTGTAATCTCCCATTGAAGTTTATGCTCATTGGAAGTTAATAGACAAGAAATTGTTGATGGAACATGACCCCAACTGTCCCAGCGTTACACAGAGGGAAGACCAAACAACGATATTTGTGGAAAACATTTAGGAGAACAAGAGCTTCAAATTGGGACCAAGCACGACCTTCTCTAATCTCCCATTGAAGTTTATGCTCATTGGGAAGTTGATAGACAAGAAATTGTTGATGGAACATGACCCCAACTGTCCCAGCGTTACACAGAGGAAAGATCAAACAACGATATTTATGAAACACATTAAGGAGAACAAGAGCTTCAAATTGGGACCAAGCACGACCTTCTGTGATCTCCCGTTTAGGTTTATGCTCATTGGGAAGTTGATAGACAAGAAATTGTTGATGGAACATTCTCTATACTCTCATCGCTTTTTCCTTTCTCCTATGCAAAACATTAAAAAGATATTTATGTAAAACATTTAGGAGAACAAGGGCTTAAACTGGGACCAAGCACAACCTTCTGTAATCTCCCATTGAAGTTTATGCTCATTGGGAGTTAATAGACAAGAAATTGTTGATGGAACATGACCCCAACTGTCCCAGCGTTACACAGAGGGAAGACCAAACAACGATATTTATGAATCATATTAAGGAGATCAAGAGCTTCATATTGGGACCAAGCACGACCTTCTGTAATCTCTCGTTTAGATTTATGCTCATTGGGAAGTTGATAGACAAGAAATTGTTGATGGAACATTCTCTATACTCTCATCGCTTTTTCCTGTCTCCTATGCAAAACATTAAATATATATTTATGGAACACATTCAAGAGAACAAGGGCTTCAAATTGGGACCAAGCACGACCTTCTCTAATCTCCAATTGAAGTTAATGCTCATTGGGAAGTTGATAGACCTGAAATTGTTGATGAACATTCTCTATACTCTCATCGCTTTTTCCTTTCTTCTATGCAAAACATTAAAAAGGTATTTTCGGAAAACATTTAGGAGAACAAGGGCTTCAAATTGGGACCAAGCACGACCTTCTCTAATCTCCCATTGAAGTTTATGCTCATTGGGAAGTTGATAGACAAGAAATTGTTGATGGAACATTCTCTATATTCTCATCGTGTTTTCCTTTCTCCTATGCAAAACATTAAAAAGATATTTATGTAAAACATTTAGGAGAACAAGGGCTTTAAAATGGGGGCAAGCACGACCTTCTGTAATCTCCCATTTAGGTTTATGCTCATTGGGAAGTTGATAGAAAAGAAATTGTTGATGGAACATTATGTATACTCTCATCGCTTTTTCCTGTCTCCTATGCAAAACATTAAATATATATTTATGGAACACATTCAGGAGAACAAGGGCTTCAAACTGGGACCAAGCACGACCTTCTGTAATCTCCCGTTGAAGTTTATGCTCATTGGGAAGTTGATAGACAAGAAATTGTTGATGGAACATTCTCTATACTCTCATCGCTTTTTCCTTTCTCCTATGCAAAACATTAAAAAGATATTTATGGAAAACATTTAAGAGAACAAGGGCTTTAAATTGGGACCAAGCACGACCTTCTGTAATCTCCCATTGAAGTTTATGCTCATTGGAAGTTAATAGACAAGAAATTGTTGATGGAACATGACCCCAACTGTCCCAGCGTTACACAGAGGGAAGACCAAACAACGATATTTGTGGAAAACATTTAGGAGAACAAGAGCTTCAAATTGGGACCAAGCACGACCTTCTCTAATCTCCCATTGAAGTTTATGCTCATTGGGAAGTTGATAGACAAGAAATTGTTGATGGAACATTCTCTATATTCTCATCGTGTTTTCCTTTCTCCTATGCAAAACATTAAAAAGATATTTATGTAAAACATTTAGGAGAACAAGGGCTTTAAAATGGGGGCAAGCACGACCTTCTGTAATCTCCCATTTAGGTTTATGCTCATTGGGAAGTTGATAGAAAAGAAATTGTTGATGGAACATTCTCTATACTCTCATCGCTTTTTCCTGTCTCCTATGCAAAACATTAAATATATATTTATGGAACACATTCAGGAGAACAAGGGCTTCAAACTGGGACCAAGCACGACCTTCTGCAATCTCCCATTGAAGTTTATGCTCATTGGGAGTTAATAGACAAGAAATTGTTGATGGAACATTCTCTATACTCTCATCGCTTTTTCCTTTCTCCTATGCAAAACATTAAAAAGATCTTTATGGAAAACATTTAAGAGAACAAGGGCTTTAAATTGGGACCAAGCACGACCTTCTGTAATCTCCCATTGAAGTTTATGCTCATTGGGAAGTTGATAGACAAGAAATTGTTGATGGAAAATTCTCTATATTCTCATCGCTTTTTCCTTTCTCCTATGCATAAAATTAAAAAGATATTTTTGGAAAACATTTAGGAGAACAAGAGCTTCAAATTGGGACCAAGCACGACCTTCTGTAATCTCCCATTTAGGTTTATGCTCATTGGGAAGTTGATAGAAAAGAAATTGTTGATGGAACATTCTCTATATTCTCATCGTGTTTTCCTTTCTCCTATGCAAAACATTAAAAAGATATTTATGTAAAACATTTCGGAGAACAAGGGCTTCAAATTGGGTTCAAGCACGACCTTCTGTAATCTCCCATTGAAGTTTATGCTCATTGGGAGTTAATAGACAAGAAATTGTTGATGGAACATTCTCTATACTCTTATCGCTTTTTCCTTTCTCCTATGCAAAACATTAAAAAGATATTTATGTAAAACATTTAGGAGAACAAGGGCTTCAAATTGGGACCAAGCACGACCTTCTGTAATCTCCCATTTAGGTTTATGCTCATTGGGAAGTTAATAGACAAGAAATTGTTGATGGAACATTATGTATACTCTCATCGCTTTTTCCTGTCTCCTATGCAAAACATTAAATATATATTTATGGAACACATTCAAGAGAACAAGGGCTTCAAATTGGGACCAAGCACGACCTTCTCTAATCTCCAATTGAAGTTTATGCTCATTGGGAAGTTGATAGAAAAGAAATTTTTGATGGAACATTCTCTATACTCTCATCGCTTTTTCCTTTCTCCTATGCAAAACATTAAAAAGATATTTATGGAACACATTCAGGAGAACAAGGGCTTCAAACTGGAACCAAGCACGACCTTCTGTAATCTCCCATTGAAGTTTATGCTCATTGGAAGTTAATAGACAAGAAATTGTTGATGGAACATGACCCCAACTGTCCCAGCGTTACACAGAGGGAAGACCAAACAACGATATTTATGGAAAACATTTAGGAGAACAAGAGCTTCAAATTGGGACCAAGCACGACCTTCTCTAATCTCCCATTGAAGTTTATGCTCATTGGGAAGTTGATAGACAAGAAACTGTTGATGGAACATTCTCCATATTCTCATCGTGTTTTCCTTTCTCCTTTGCAAAACATTAAAAAGATATTTATGTAAAACATTTAGGAGAACAAGGGCTTCAAATTGGGACCAAGCAAGACCTTCTGTAATCTCCCATTTAGGTTTATGCTCATTGGGAAGTTGATAGAAAAGAAATTGTTGATGGAACATTCTCTATACTCTCATCGCTTTTTCCTGTCTCCCATGCAAAACATTAAATATATATTTATGGAACACATTCAAGAGAACAAGAGCTTCAAATTGGGACCAAGCACGACCTTCTGCAATCTCCCATTGAAGTTTATGATCATTGGGAGTTAATAGACAAGAAATTGTTGATGGAACATTCTCTATACTCTCATCGCTTTTTCCTTTCTCCTATGCAAAACATTAAAAAGATATTTATGGAAAACATTTAGGAGAACAAGGGCTTTAAATTGGGACCAAGCACGACCTTCTGTAATCTCCCATTGAAGTTTATGCTCATTGGGAAGTTGATAGACAAGAAATTGTTGATGGAACATTCTCTATATTCTCATCGCTTTTTCCTTTCTCCTATGCATAAAATTAAAAAGATATTTATGGAAACATTTAGGAGAACAAGAGCTTCAAATTGGGACCAAGCACGACCTTCTGTAATCTCCCACTTAGGTTTATGCTCATTGGGAAGTTGATAGAAAAGAAATTGTTGATGGAACATTCTCTATACTCTCATCGCTTTTTCCTTTTTCCTATGCAAAACATTAAAAAGATATTTATGGAACACATTCAGGAGAACAAGGGCTTCAAACTGGGACCAAGCACGACCTTCTGTAATCTCCCATTGAAGTTTATGCTCATTGGGAGTTAATAGACAAGAAATTGTTGATGGAACATGACCCCATATTTTCCAGCGTTTCACAGAGGAAACACCAAACAACGATTTTTATGGAACACATTCAGGAGAACAAGGGCTTCAAATTGGGACCAAACACGACCTAGGAATGAGCTCATTCGGAAATTGATAGACAAGAAACTGTTGATGGAACATACTCGATACGCTCCAATTGCCCGTCTGCATCCTAAAGGCAAGACCAAATAACCATATTTATTGAGCACGTAAG